>SJYV01046737.1:290376-350731 GCA_006410875.1 Neotragus pygmaeus | reverse complement strand
GTTGGATGGCATCACTGACTCAATGGACAGGAGTCTGGGTAAACTCTGGGAGTTGGTGATGGACAGGGAGGCCTGGCATGCTGCAGTCCATGGGGTTGCGAAGAGTCGGACAACTGAACTGAGCAACTGAACTGAACTGAAAAAGTAGAATTCCTTGTACACAAAACAGTATTGTTCAGAAAAAAAGGAGAAACTGCCTTGACTATACCGAAATGAAAACTAGTCAACAAAAGACATCATTAAGAAAATCAAGACAAGTCACAAACTCAGAAAAGACATTTATAATCCATAAAAATTACAGATCATTTGTATCTAGAGTATATAAAATTATTCCCATTAAACAATAAAATAAACAACTCTAAAAATAGGCAAAAGATATGAACTTGTGTTTGACAGACAAGGAGGTGCAGAAAATTAAAAAATATTGGAAAAGATGGTCAACCTTATTATAAACAGTATAGAAATGTAAATTAAGACAATGTGACATCATTTACACTAACTAGATTTACAAATAAAAACTGTGGTGATGCCAAGTGTGGAAGAAGATATATTAAACAGGGTTGTGTAAATTGGTATAACTATTTTGCAAAACAATTTGGCATCTTCTTATAAACTCTCTATGACTCAGCAATTTTACTCCTAACTATACGTCTTTGAAAAACTTGTAATTATAACAAAAGGCTGCAAAGAACCCAAATGTGCGCAGACAGGAGAATAAACACATTAACTGTAGCACATTTCACAACAGTTTTTACAGCAATGAAAAACAAATATATAGCAGTATATGCAACAATATCTTAGAATCTTGGAAAAGTGGTGTCGAGTAAGTCTCTATCACAAAGCTGTTTTGTTGTTTGATATTTGTTTTTCCAAAGATGTTTCTCCTGGAATCTAAAAAATGTTTTTGCCCAATATAAATTTTCATTTGTCAATAAGTACTAAAAGAGTCTTGGCAAGTATTAACATCGATGAAGGTGTCAGAGTAAATCACCCTGCCTGCACCTCTCCACCCTTCGCCACCCTGGCCTCCTCACCCTCTCCCACAGCCTCAGCACTGCTGCCTGGGAAACGCCTGATAATTTGAGAGGTGTTATGGTCAAGAGCAGGAGAATCCAGAGAGAAGAGGATAATAACAGACAGAAAGAAAGAAAAAAAGAAGAGTAATGCTTTGGACTGGGATTTGACGGGGCTGGGCTTCCCGTCAGCTCAGACAAAAATCGAGAAGATCCACTGGAGAAGGAAATGGAAAACCACTCCAGTATTCTTGCTTGGAAAATCCCAAGAACGGAGGAGCTTGGCAGGTTATAGTAGATGGGATTGCAAGAGTGAGACACAACTTAGTGACTAAACCACCACCAAATTTTGGGTTAACTTCATTTTACGTTTCAATTACAATGATTCTATAATATAAGCAACTTCTATTACTTAACTTCTTTCCATATTTTGTAAAAGCTTTACTCCTTAGATTATAATGGATATTACCCAAGTGGTTAGCTAAAATACATTAATACATCAGACACAATCTTTTCCCAAACTTAAGTTGGATCAATAGTACAACTTACCGTAATGAAATAATGTACAACTGCATAACTAATCTAAAGAGAACTTTTCTATAGTGATACCACTAGCTTTATGCTAGTTTGTAAATTCAATAAATACACAATCTTAGCCAGAAAGAAAAACACCAATACAGCATACTGACACATATATACGGAATTTAGGAAGATAGTAATGATGACCCTGTATGTGAGACAACAAAAGGACACAGACATAGACAATGGACTTTTGGCCTCAGAGGGAGTAGGAGAGGGCGGGATGATCTGGGAGAATGGCATTGAAGAATATATACTATTATGTAAGAAACGAATCACCAGTCTATGTTTGATACAGAATGCAGGACGCTTGGGGCTGGTGTACGGGGATGATCCAGAGAGACGTTGTGGGGTGGAAGGTGGGAGGGGGACTCGGGATTGGGAGCTTGTGTGCACCTGTGGTGGATTCGTGTCGATGTATGGCAAACCCAATAGAGTATTGTAAAGTTAAATTTAAAAATAAATAAATTNAGTGGTGTCGAGTAAGTCTCTATCACAAAGCTGTTTTGTTGTTTGATATTTGTTTTTCCAAAGATGTTTCTCCTGGAATCTAAAAAATGTTTTTGCCCAATATAAATTTTCATTTGTCAATAAGTACTAAAAGAGTCTTGGCAAGTATTAACATCGATGAAGGTGTCAGAGTAAATCACCCTGCCTGCACCTCTCCACCCTTCGCCACCCTGGCCTCCTCACCCTCTCCCACAGCCTCAGCACTGCTGCCTGGGAAACGCCTGATAATTTGAGAGGTGTTATGGTCAAGAGCAGGAGAATCCAGAGAGAAGAGGATAATAACAGACAGAAAGAAAGAAAAAAAGAAGAGTAATGCTTTGGACTGGGATTTGACGGGGCTGGGCTTCCCGTCAGCTCAGACAAAAATCGAGAAGATCCACTGGAGAAGGAAATGGAAAACCACTCCAGTATTCTTGCTTGGAAAATCCCAAGAACGGAGGAGCTTGGCAGGTTATAGTAGATGGGATTGCAAGAGTGAGACACAACTTAGTGACTAAACCACCACCAAATTTTGGGTTAACTTCATTTTACGTTTCAATTACAATGATTCTATAATATAAGCAACTTCTATTACTTAACTTCTTTCCATATTTTGTAAAAGCTTTACTCCTTAGATTATAATGGATATTACCCAAGTGGTTAGCTAAAATACATTAATACATCAGACACAATCTTTTCCCAAACTTAAGTTGGATCAATAGTACAACTTACCGTAATGAAATAATGTACAACTGCATAACTAATCTAAAGAGAACTTTTCTATAGTGATACCACTAGCTTTATGCTAGTTTGTAAATTCAATAAATACACAATCTTAAAATACCTCTACTAATCTTTTAAATATGCAGTAGTTATGTTTTGTCTTCTCTCCCAATTACCTACCCTCAGTCTCAAGCTGACTCACAAATGCTTAGAAATAAAAACTCTTATCACAAAACAAATGTTTAACAAAAATCTTAAAAAAGAGAAAATAAGAAAAACAATTTATACTTATATTCTTGAAGCAGTAACTGAAGAAGACTAACTTTTCTTAAAGACTTTGGTAAAATATTCCTACAGCAATTCAGAAGACTACTACATATTTTATGAATGAAACAAAATTATCAAGCAATAAAAATACTGTCTTCTCTGCTGCAAAAGATAAAACTTGAGAGTAAATCCCATCTGTTTGATTAGGAAAATTCAGACAATTAAAGGATTGTTTTTTCCTGCAAAGAGGTCACCATATGAAATGAGGTGAAGCAATGTCTGAGATTAACATTACCATGATTAATCTTACTAAACCTCACATCTTCTGAATAGGCAAGTGTCATCTGAATCCCAACAAAACTCGTGCCTGGTGACTCTCGTGTCCTGGCTATGTGGTAGAATCCGGAAACAGGTAACTTCAATTGCTAGAGATTTAGCTAGCCTTTAACATCCTTAGCATTACTCGTGGAGGCACTTTCACATGCATCTAGGAAGCTGACACCTGAATGGACAAGATGAAACAGACGGTGGGGTCTGGAACTCGCCACCTGACTGTAGAGGCGTAACAAACACCCGTCTAGACTTCTGGGAAATGTGGGCCCTTAACCTTAACATCAATGGACTACCTACACTATTTGCATAAAACTACTTCTGCTGTTTCCAAAATTACCTTTTCCTAAATTCCATTTTAACATTTGTCCAACTGCTTTCATTAACAACCAGGTGAAAATTATGACTGCATCTGCTATAGATGTTGATACTCTTAAGAATATATTCAACTGTACCTAATATAAGGCCCCATACTATAGGAGAGAACTCTTAGAAAATTAAATCTGAGAAAAAACTTGGCTTTCTCTGAGTAGCATGGTTTTATTTTTTTTTAAATAGCTACAGTGAAAATTATTCTGTGCTTTACTTTATTTTTGGTTTCAGGAAGCTCAGATTCAGTTTTGATGTTTGACTACTGTTAATTTCTTTATCTGACTTTAGCATGGTATCTATTTATATTTCCCTTGGTATGAATTCTTTATGTACATAATTATTTTAGTGCTGACAGACTTGCCAGAAGCTGACTCAAATACTTTCTGGAACAAGGCATGGAACAAATGAATGACTAATAGAGCATTTCATATAATTATCCTCATGTCTATTAACAGATCGATTAATATCATTTTAAAAGACACCCAAGAAAAAGAGGTCATACATAAAATATATAGAAAATAACCAGTGATAAGACCCCTTAATTTTCTTCCACCGCCAGTTATCAAAAATAAATAAATATCAAAACAATATATGTTAAGGGTTTAAGCAAAAACACTTTCTCAAAAACCAACAACAAACCAATAGACTCCAAACTGTGACTTAAGCTTAGAGAGCTGGCTACTTCATCAGAATTCTTAAGAAAATGATGTAAGAAAAACGTCTCATAAGAGATATATATTCAGCAAGTTAAATGAGTAAAGATAACAAGTCATAAGAAAAGTATAACCATCACTGTATATTCTGACTATAGGAAATGATTCTGGAAGTAGAGAGAAAAATAACTCTTTAAAAAGAAAGAGGTAAAGTATTAGCTCATTTATAATATATGAATTCAAAAATAACTTTCTAATAAAAACTTCATATCCAAAGATAAAAGTAACACATGACAATAATTTCTTAATTGCCAAAATACTGTAGCTATTTCTGTTCACTTTCATGATATCTCTCACCAAAGAGTCACCACACATATTTTAAAAAGTATAAACCTTATTTATCTTAAGACTACTTTTCTGGAAGAACCTAAAGATCTTTTGTAAGAGAGATGTGAATTAACACTATTTTGAAAGAAAAGATACCTTTTCTTAAGCAAGGATATCGAAATAATTTTACAATTCCATAGTCATCAGCTGTAACTAAAACTTGGCCAATATAATTCCCATCTACTGAGTTTATATCATTAATATCTGAATACTTGGGCCAAATTCCATTTACTTCAAGGCCTGAAACGCATGTCCATGAAGCCCAATGAACACCTTTTATTTCTTCTTTACTTGCCACTTCTTTTCCTCCTAAAAATAAATTAGAGTATTAATTTAAGAAGTTACTTCCTTTAATTTTTACTCAAGCATAAGTTATACTGATAACATGGTAAATTCCAAATTTTAAGTATCTTTCCAATCCAGTTAAAGGAGAATACATGAATAGGTAAGTGACTATAGTAAGGAAAGGAGAAAATTATGTGCAAGGAGTTGTTAAAAAGCCACTACCAAAATTATACTGATTCAAAGAAATATAGATCTGATGATGATGTAGCTTAGCAGGGCCACCATGTGGACAATAAAACTGAACTATATTAAAGTCATACTATAGATTAGTCACAATGGGGTAACTTCAAAGGAAAAGTAAAAGTTATAAGAAAGTAGCAAACCATGTATTAAAAAAGAAACCTAAGAAGATACATGGTTGAGGAAAAATAGATAATTGAAAGGCTCATAAAAGAAGGGTGAGTGACAAGTAATATATTTACATTAGGCAACATGACTTCAGGATTGGTCAATCTTCGTAAGTTACAGACTGTTAACGAAAACTGTTTGAGTGATATATTAATTTAATTATGCAGCTAGTCTTATTAAATAAAGTACTGCAATATAGTTACTAATTCATTAAGCATCATAGTAAAGTACTGAGAGATATTTTGATGATTCTGTCTTTATTCTTCTCTTTTTAAAGCTTTGATGAAAATTCTGTTTTTCAAAATTAGTTTGTTAGCTACATTATTAATATTTGCAAAGTTTGAGATGACAACAGAAGACAATTTATAGTCAGACATTTATACCCATTATATTTAGCTAATTAGTTGCACCCATTAAAAGTGATATTTTGACTTTCTAATACATACTAGGACTTCACTATATGCTACTTGTATGGCATGGAATTCAACATAAAATAAGTCTGTCTTAGATCCTCCAAACAAAGAAGTTTTAATTAAGAAGCAAAGGATTTCAAGTGATAAGGCAGACTTGTAGAAAAGATCACAATGCCTCCAATATTAGCTCATATTTTCTTTGATGTCCTACACTCAAATGTAACTGATACTCTGCCTTCAGTGAAATCTAAGATATTTTAAAGGAACTAAAAATCTACAAATTATATATAATTTATAAAAAGTTTTTACCCGGCATCCTGTAGAAAAGTCTTTTACCATTCCCATCATTTGTCTGTAAATATCTACTGTCTGAGGACCAGTCTAGATGAGTGATGAAACTAAGTGATCCAACACACTCTCCAAATTTCTTATAGCGCTGAGCAACTCCATAGATATCAACTGAGCTGTCATTGCAACCGACAGCAAGGTAAGCTCCGTCTGGTGAGTATTTTAACTCATGGATCGCCTCCTTCCGATCTCTAATGTGCACAACTTCTGTCATATCTCTGTAAAGAAACAGAAGAGGGACCACGGGGGAAAAGTCACTACAGAATTAGCTCAGTTTCCCAATGTGTCTAAAATGACTACATCAAGTATTTATGAACCATAAAATGAATATAAATTACACAAGCAGTATTAATTCAGGAATAACTTTGCTGAACAGAAATATATGAGAACAGTACACGCTAGAAGCAGAGAAAAATGCTAAAGTTCACTTCCTAAATTACTTAACTTTAAGTAGTTCAGAGATTTGTATTAAATTTCCAAAGTAATACAATAACAGAAATCAAGCCATGGGATTTTTATGATGAAGCTTCTTATAAGACTGAGCTTATTAAAAAAAAAGCTTAATTATGAACACCTTGATATTCAAATTAAATTTTTGTAATGAAACAAATGTACAAAATTATACCCAGGAAATAAAGGAGACACTGATTTGCATTATTTCAGTAATATATTTGAATATATATCTGTATATAGCTACCACATTATTTTTAGTTCAACCTCTCTGACCTCTTTGAATAGAACACAATTCTTCCCAATTAGCAATCATTTCAGTCAGCAATGTTAAACATTTTTTAATGATGCCTTATAACTGACTTTCCAGAATAATGCAGGTATTGGTAGCGGCCATAGAAAAGGACCAGCAGCTAAATACTGCTGAGTGTGAAAGCACATGGGGGTGGTGGAGAGGCAGAGAAGAGGGGGCTGCAAGGGAGGGGTAGGGGGAGGCGAGGGTCTTATCTCCAACTGTCGCCACAGACGTTTTTCCAAATAAACTTTGCATTATCCATCTGAAATGCTCCCAACAGATAATTCCAAGAATAGAAGTTTAAGTGGCTATTTCCCAATTTTTACAGTTCCCAAATAGATAATTCAAAGTAATAAAAGTCATATTTCTTCCAGAAACACTAAGTATTTAATTTTTAGACTCATGGGATATGAATATGAATTCATCTTCTGTAAGAGATGGAGATAAAGTAATTATACTTCATAACTAAGAAAATGCAGTGAGTGCTCAAAAGGTTATGTATGAAGTTCTATAAGAAACACTGAAAAAGGGTTAAGACTACAGGTAGGAAGGGGGTAAGGAAGAGTGATACCTGTTTGAGCCTAAAACCTGAGGGGCTGGCTAATAACAAAAGAGGGGCGAAGGTTTTCCAGAAAGAACACGCAGCACGAGCAATGCCAAGTACATGGCACATAAGAACCGAGCTTCCTACGTGGCGCTAATAGCACAGACCCCCACTGCCAATGCAGGAGATGTGAGAGATGCAGGTTTGATCCCTGGGTTGGGAAGATCCCCTGGAGGAGGGCATGCCAACCTATTTCAGCATTCTTGGCTGCAGAATCCCATGGAGAGAGGAGCCTGGCAGGCTGCAGTGCACAGGGCCGCAGAGAGTAGGACAAACAGCAGGCAGCTTCGCGCGGCACACAGATCACCCAACGCGGAAGCAAGGAGGGGGGAGGGATGGCCTGACGGGCTTACAGAGACACGCTGAGGACAGTGCGTAACGGGTCCGATCGATCACCAAGGAGCCTGGCTTAAATCACCTTCTTAAGTGTGAGAGGGAATAAGAACAAAACAAAACAAATGAAGTGGAAAAAAAAACTTTTTTAAAAAGGCTTTCCTTGTCAACATCGCTCTTGCCTTATACTCTGCAACTTGCAAGGCCCTCTTCATAAGCATAAACTAATGTATTTTTAGCTACCTGTACCTTTCTAGTGACTTCTTCAAGTTCTAATTAAATGCATGCAACTTCTCTCCTTTTCTCCATATCCATTCATCCATCTAGCCACCCAGTTCAGTTCAATCGCTCAGTCATGTCTGACCCTTTGCGACCCCATGGACTGCAGCACGCCAGGCCTCCCTGTCCATCACCAACTCCCGGAGTCTACTCAAACTCATTTCCTTTCAGTCGGTGAGGCCATCCAACCATCTCATCCTCTGTCATCCCCCTCTCTTCCTGCCTTCAGTCTTTCCCAGCATCAGGGTCTTTTCAAATGAGTCAGTTCTTCGCATCAGGTGGCTAAAGTATTACAGTTTCAGCTTCAGCATCCGTCCTTCCAATGAACATTCAGGACTGATTTCCTTTAGGACAGACTGGTTGGATCTCCTTGCAGTCCAAGGGAATCTCAAGAGTCTTCTCCAAAACCACAGTTTGTGGCTCAGCTGGTAAAGAATCCACCTGCAATGTGGGAGACCTAGGTTCGATCCCTGGGTTGGGAAGATCCCCTGGAGGAGGGAAAGGCTACCCACTGCAGTATTCGGGCCTGGAGCATTCCATGGACTGTATAGACCATGGGGTCACAAAGAGTCAGACACAACTGAGCAACTTTCACTTTCCATCCACCCATCCATCCACTAATCCATTCATCTAAATCTGTCTGGAGTAAGATTTTTAAGAAAACATCTAAAGCACAATTTCATAGCTTCCATTTTTTGTACATTATTTATTAAAGATAAGATCATTCCAATATCAACCACAAACATTAGCGATTTAGCTCATGGAAAGTTCTTCAGAGTTATTTTGTCTTTTTTTTTTTTAAAGCTTTTTTTTTGTTTGAGAGATTTACCGTGCCCAGTTAAGGAGAGAAGTAAGTATTGGTATCTCAGGGTGTCTCCTGATTTCTACCACTATGCCCCTGCCCACCAACCAACCTTCAAGCACACGCGCGCACACACACACACACACACACACCCCAACAGTGATGGAAAGAGAGATTCTGATTGGTTGTATAGTATGTATTATGTTACTGTGCTAAGTCATTTCAGTCATGACTGACTCTTTGTGACTCATGGACTGGAACCTGCCAGGCTCCTCTGTCCATGGGATTCTCTACACAAGAATACTGGAGTGGGTGGCCAAGCCTTTCTCTAGCAGATCTTCCCAGCTCAGGGACTGAACCCTCATCTCTTGTGTGTCCAGCATTAGCAGGTGGGTTCTTTACCACTAGTTAACGTGATTACGTAAGTCACAGATGGTGACTGCAGCAACAAAATTAAAAGACGATTGCTCCTTGGAAGAAAGCTATGAAAAACCCTAACAGCATATTAAAAAGCAGAGACATCATTTTGCCAACATAGGCCCATAAAGCCAAAGCTAAGGTTTCTCCAATAGTCAGGTATGGATGGAAACTAGACCGTGAAGAAGGCTGAGCACCGAAGAATTGATGCTTTCTAACTGTCGTGCTGGAGAAGATTCTTGAGGGTCCCTTGGACTGCAAGGAGATCAAACCAGTTCATCCTAAAGGAGATCAGCCTTGAATATTCATTGGAAAGACAGACACTGAAGCTCTAATACTTGGGCCACCTGATGTGAAGAGCTGACTCACTGGAAAAGATCTTGATGCTGGAAAAGATTGAAGACAAAAGGAAAAGTGCAGAAGAGAATGAGATGGCTAGATAGCACCACCAACTTAATTGATATGAATCTGAGCAAACTCCAGGAGACAGTGGAGGACAGAGGAGCCTTGAAATGCTACAGTCCATGGGGGTCACAAAGAGTTGGACACAATTTAGCNTCTGAGTCTTGGTTTCCTTGTCTATAAAGTGAGAACTGAAGCACAAATCTCAGAAAACAGTTGTTGTAAGGATTAACTGCATTAATAAATAAATCTCCCCGTACTATGCCTGGTGCATACAGGTACCCTGATAAATGTTGCTTCCCCTTCCTGTTGGTAGTCCTCTGTTCATCCCTGAATATTTTCATCTGGAGAACAAGTACAAGTGAGCCCGAGAGACTCAGGTCCTCTCCCTTGAGAATGAAGAACTGTTTGGGGAGATGGTCAGGATTTCGAACTCTGATCTCAGAATGATTCCACAAAGGGTCTTACCAGTTAGACTTGCCTGGGCAAGTCAATGTAAATTTGATTCTCCTGCTAAAGGAAGTCAAGCCCTCTGTTTAAAATGCTCTAATGCTTTCTCTTTGCGTTTGGAATGAAATCCCATCTTTATTATGATCTGATTCTTCTGTACTCCCCCTACCTCTCTGTGTTCCAGTTACACTTGATTTCCTTGTTTGGATAGCTTTTCCCGCCTCAGGGCCTTTGCACTAGCTGTGGCCTCACTGGGAATGTTCTTTTCCCAGGTATTCCTATGCCTGGCTCCTTCTTGCCATTTAGGTTTGGGCTTCAAGGTCATTTTGTTTTATATTCAACATTGTACTTAGCTCCACCTGCTGTTTTCTTATTACATATTTATTTGTTTATGATCTCTCCTGACTGTAGGTGAGTTCTATGGGCACACTAAACTTGTCCATCTTATTGGGCAACACTGGGACAGTGCCCGGTTCACCATATACACTCAATAGAAGTTTTTGAATGAAAGAATGTAAGAGTACCTGGAAACAGCTTGGTTGGAGGAGTTCAGCCTCCACAGTGGGATGTGGCCCAAACTTTTGTCAGTTACCCAGAAGACAATTAGCCACTACAAGATTTTAATAGTAACCCACCTTATCTTTCAGACCAATGCAGTTGACATCATTCATTATTTGTTTAATGTCTCCCACTAGATAGTGATTGAGCCAAGCGGTGAAGCCATGTCTGTCATGCTCAGCCCTGGGGTGCTGGGAAGCTCCCAACTAAGTAAGTCCACAGGGCATCTTCCTGGCCAGGCATCCGTGGAGCCCAGTAGGGCAGAGCTGGAAATTCTGCCCCCTGAGGGAAGATGGTAATTCCGCATTCCTTCTAAGAGATCTGCTGCCCAGTTGCCCTGAGTGTTCTCCCTCCCAAGGCCAAGCTGCTTCCTGCTCCAACATGTGTCATATCCTTTCCTCAGATTCCCCACGTGGAGGGGAAGCAGAGTCTGCCTCCTCCCACTTCCTCTCCCCAGCCCTACCCCTGCTGCCCCCAGGGAGCCTTTGCCCCTGAAGACGAAAAGATGTGATCAAAGCTGAGCCTGTGAGCAGGAAGTTGAAGCAGGATGAATGGCACAGACCCCCACCTCTGAGACAGGACACAGGCCAGAGCCATCCTGAGAGACCACCGTCTGCTGCAGGCGGGGGAGACTGTGCCCCGCTCCTCATCACTGCAGTGTGGCAGAATGAGGCCGCAGCAGTCACGTTGCTATGCCCAAGTCGCGAAATCTCCCAACGACCACCAGGGAGCCGGCATCCGATGCAAAAGCACGAGAGTTTTTATTACCAAGCTCTAGCTGGGGCTCCACCCTTACCGACGCAGCAGCTAAGGAGAGGAGCCTCGAACTCTGGGTTTCATTGCTTATATAGGGTATTCTTGCGCGAAAAATGTTACCTTCTGTGGAAGGGTTAGGTGTTGGGTTCTGATTGNAAAGGATACACTTACACATGGGACTGAGTCTCTGCTGTGCACTTGAAACTGTCACACTAATTGGTTATACTCTAAAATAAAGTTTTTTAAAAGTGGGAGTTCTCAGAGAATAATGCTCCTACCATCACACATGGGCCCTGCCTTTTGTGGAGCCAGGCCCCACCACCCCAGTTCGGTAGCCGTCAGCTCCGCCAGCCACCTTCCCCCACAGCCCTTCCTGTCCCCATTAGAGGGAGGCGATTCACATCGCAGAACCTCAGCAGACTCAAGTGGGCAGGGGTGGGTTGGAGAGACGGCTCTGAGACAAAAGGCAAGAAATGCGGAGAGGATCTTCTGAGCTCTCCCACTCAAACAGGAAGACAGCTTGGGTCACACCTCCTTCAGCACATGACTAGCTGCAGATGATGCAATATCTGCTGCACGGGGCTGGGGCAGCGGGAAGCAGCAAAAACAGCGCCTGAGCCCCTCCCGGTCCCCAGGAGCAGTCAGGGGCCCGGCCTCACCAGACCTCCAGGTGAGACCTGGAGCCTCCGCCGCCTCCAGGCATCCCTCTGCAGCACACGGCAGCACCCGAGACCTATGCCTGGCCTNGTCCCCAGGAGCAGCCAGGGGCCCGGCCTCACCAGACCTCCAGGTGAGACCTGGAGCCTCCGCCGCCTCCAGGCATCCCTCTGCAGCACAGGGCAGCACCCGAGACCTATGCCTGGCCTTCATTTCCGATTATCCGCTGCTTCCTTTCCCAATTAACACGTAAGTCTCTAGAGAGCAGAAATCATGCCCCTGTCCCAGTGGCCCCCACTCCCACCGCAGTACTGGAACAGAGGTGGTTTGGTCAAAAGGTAACTGCTGATGGAGGTTACTTAAAATATTTTGGTTTCACAATGAACACTCAGTAGCTTACACGATGAAAAATAAACACACAGAAAAGTAATTTTTAATAGGTTATTTAATAGGTAACTTTTTAATTATTTAATAGGTTACAGCTACAGTATCAATTTTTGATTGTATATATGTATAAATATAGTTATAGACCATAAATATTGAAGTCAAAACATTCTCCTCTAGGCAGATGCTTCCCCCCTCCCAAAAAAAGTCTTTGCAACTAAATAAACTAACAGCTTTAAGTAATACTGAAGAAAAAAACATGCTGAGGTAATTTTTCATCTAAAGTGACTACAGCCTATATTAAAACATTCTTCCAGTTAAGAGTTCAAGTAGTTATGAAACCCTTGCCTTAAAATTCCAAAATGCAACTTTATTATCAAATGAAACAAAAAATAGTTTNAGACTTTATATTTTTGGGCTCCAAAATCACTGCAGATGGTGACTGCAGCCATGAAATTAGAAGACGCTTAGTCCTTGGAAGAAAAGCTATGACCAACCTAGATAGTATATTCAAAATCAGAGACATTACTTTGCCGACTAAGGTCCGTCTAGTCAAGGCTATGGTTTTTCCTGTGGTCATGAATGGATGTGAGAGTTGGACTGTGAAGAAGGCTGAGCGCCGAAGAATTGATGCTTTTGAACTGTGGTGTTGGAGAAGACTCTTGAGAGTCCCTTGGACTGCAAGGAGATCCAACCAGTCCACATTCTGAAGGAGATCAGTCCTGGGATTTCTTTGGAAGGAATGATGCTAAAGCTGAAACTCCAGTACTTTGGGCACCTCATGCGAAGAGATGACTCATTGGAAAAGACTCTGATGCTGGGTGGGATTCGGGACAGGAGGAGAAGGGGACGACCGAGGATGAGATGGCTGGATGGCATCACGGACTCGATGGACGTGAGTCTGAGTGAACTCAGAGAGATGGTGATGAACAGGGAGGCCTGACGTGCTGCAATTCATGGGGTCGCAAAGAGTCAGACACGACTGAGCGACTGAACTAAACTGAACCAGAACGAAGTTAGGAGATAGCAGAGGTCTGTACAAGAGTACATGGTGAAAATGAAAGTAAGCAGATTAATTTGAGAGCTACTTAAGGAGGTAGGTTAGTCAGAATTCTGTGATTAATTAGACACGAGAGACAAAAGAGAATGGTTTCTGGACTGGGCAACTGGGTGGATGGTCCCATTATTCAGTGAAGTAGATATGAAAAATTCATAAATACTTATTCTCATGAACACGTGTGGCTCTACAGCAAATTTTTAAATGACTGTATAGAAGTCAATTGCCTGCACCATATCTATAGATATTCAACACAAGATGTTAACTGCTTTAACAATTTCTTTAAACTTTCTAACTATCCAAATGAAGGACGAGAAGCAGGCACTTTTAACCAAAGCATAAAGCTGCAAACAGGAACAAAACTACTCACTCATTTTTAACCGTTTCAAGGTCTCCTTCTCCCTATACCATGGCAAAAGAGTGTTACTGAAAATCAATACTACCAAGAAACAGAAATCAAGACCCAAACTTGTCTCAAAATTTTATTCATTAATTTACTAAGCAGTCTTAATCTCCAAAACTAAAGTTTGAGTTAATTTTCTAACAAAGCCATTTTTATAAACATTTTTTTTAATTTCATGAAACTAATATCTGAAAAATATATTAATAAGGGAGAGGGAAAAGTGGGTAAATATAAGTATTACAGACTCTATCTCACTTAACAGAAACTTGCTGTTTCTATTTCTACTCTAACACATACCTTACTCTAAGTACAGTGAACGAGCCATCCTTCATTCCAAGGGCAAGATGGATCCCATCTACATTTACAGCTGCACAACGAATTGGTTCTTCCATATTACACCTTGCTATTAGTGCATGATCAACCAGGCTCCATATTCTGTAACATTTAATTAGAATAAAAGAGTAGTTAGCTAATGTATGCTTTAAAATGTTAGAATATATGAAAAAATATTGGTTAAAATAATAATTTCACTCTAAGGAAGAAAAGTAAATCTAGGTTTTTAACTGCATGCTTTGTGGCAGAGAATTCTTATCTACAAAACTAGAAATACTGTTAATGCTTAAAATGACAAGTGTTAATAGAATCCTTTATTTTTTCTAATCAGTTATCTTAGATGATTTCTACCCTGATCAAAGGGGACATATATATATATATAGAGAGAGTATACTGATGTATGTATACACCATATTTATAGTCTTTTACCTTAAGAGTGACACTTCAGATTATGCAAATTCAGTCTTTTCCAGACTCTAATGTTAAAAAACTGTAACAAGTAGTAAAAAATACCCATTGTTTGAAAGTTAAGAATTACACTTCCAAATAACCTGAACAAAGACCAAAATTACCAATGAAAATTAGTAATATTTTGAATTAAATTATAACAAACTTTTACAGATTATATATCACTTCTAGTGATTGGTCTGTTCAAGTTATGTTTCTCCTTGACTCAGTTATCAGTTACGCCACTAGCAATCTATCCATTTCTTCTAGGCTGTCCAGTTTGTTGGCATATAACTGTCCACAGTACGCAGTAACACCTGTTTTGTGTCTTTCTGTGATATCCGCTATTTTTTCTTTTTCATTTCTTATTTTGTTTGGTTGGGTCTTTTCTCTTTTCTTCTTGGTGAGTCTGACCAGAGGTTTGTCAATTTGTTCATCTTTTCAAAACAGCAGCTCTTGGTTTTATTGAATCCCATGGACAGAGGAGCCTGGCAGGTTACAGTCCATAGAGTCGCAAAGGGTGAGACACATCTGGAGCTTGCCACACATGCACATGTTGGGCAAATACATGCTAACAAGTGTAATATTCTCCTCTTACATTGATTTCTTTATTACTATATTGTGTCCTTCTTTGTTTTTCTTTATGGCCTTTGTTTTAAAGTTTATTTTGTCTGATATGAGTATTACTATTCCCACTTTCTTGCTGTTTCCAATTTGCATGAAATATCTTTTCCCTTCCCTTCACATTTTTCATTCTCTGTGTTTTTTTGCCCTGAGGTGAGTCTTCTGTAGGCAGTATATTGGAGATTCTTTTTTAAAAACCCAATCTGAAACTCTGTATTTTAATCAGAGTATTTAGTTCACTGACATTATGCAAAAATATGGAATGCTGGCTGGATGAAGCACAAGCAGGAATCAAGATGGCCGGGAGAAATATCAATAACCTCAGATACGCAGATGATACCACCCTTGTGGCAGAAAGTGAAGAACTAAACAACTTTTTGATGAAAGTAAAAGAGGAGAGTGAAAAAGTTGGCTTGAAACTCAACAGTCAAAAAACGAAGATCATGGCATCTGGTCCCAAAACTTCATGGCAAATAGATGGGGAAACAGTGAGAGACTTTATTTGGGGGGCACCATCACTGCAGATGGTGACTGCAGCCGTGAAATTAAAAG
Source organism: Neotragus pygmaeus (assembly GCA_006410875.1). NCBI lineage: Eukaryota > Metazoa > Chordata > Mammalia > Artiodactyla > Bovidae > Neotragus > Neotragus pygmaeus. The sequence goes on along the minus strand of SJYV01046737.1, from coordinate 334,661 downwards.
AAGTTCGCTCCTTGGAAGAAAACTTATGACCAACCTAGACAGCATGTTAAATAACAGAGACATCACTTTGCTGACAAAGATCCATTTAGTCAAAGCTATGGTTTTTCCAGTGGTCATGGATGGATGTGAGAGCTGGAATGTGAAGAAAGCTGAGTGCCGAAGAATTGATGCTTTTAAACTGTGGTGTTGGAGGAGACTCTTGAGAGTCCCTTGGACTGCAAGGAGATCCAACCAGTCCATCCTAAAGGAAATCAGTCCTGAATATTCGCTGGAAGGACTGATACTGAAGCTCCAATATTTTGGCCACCTGATGTAAAGACCTAACTCCTTAGAAAAGACCGTGATGCTGGGAAAGAGTGAAGGCTGGAGAAGGGGGTGGCAGATGATGAGATGGTTGGATGGCATCACCGACTCGATGGACATGAGTTTGAGCAAGCTTTGGGAGTTGGTGATGGACAGGGAAGCCTGGTGCGCTGCAGTCCATGGAGTCACAAAGAGTCAGACACGACTGAACTGACATTAAAAGTAATTATTGATAAGTATGTACTTATTGCCATTTTAATCAATTTTCCAGTGATTTATGTAGTTCTTCATTTCTTCCCTTTTTGTTTTTCCTTTTGCGGCTTTATGATTTTCTTTTGTAGTACCCTTGAGTTCCTTTTTCTTTGGTTTTTATGAATCTATTGTATATTTTTGACTTTTCATTACCATAGAGTTCAAGTATATTAACCCATAACTATATCAGCATCATTCAAGTTCAAATATGATTTACATTTTTATAACTCCCCTCTCCAATATTTTGAGATTTTGATATCTGATGTCTTATTTTACATCTTCATACTTATCCTTTTACTGTTTATTATAATCATAATCAATTCTACAATTTTTAACTGTTTTAAAATTTACATGTGGTTTATTTAAGTGACCTTCAATCCTTACTACATATTTGCCTTTCTTATTGTGATTTTTCCCTTTCATACAGATTCTTGATTCTTTTCTGTTTACAGAATATCCTTCAGGATAGGTGCAGTATTGCCCAAGTCTTCTTTGTCTTAAAAATTCTTTATCTCTCCTATTCTAAATGATAATCTTGCTGGACAGAGTATCCTAGGTTGCAGGGTTTTTTTCCCTTTCAGGATTTTGAATCCACGTTAGAATTCCATTCTGGCCTGAAAGTGTTCACAGAGAAATCAGCTGTTAGCTTTATGGAGCTTCACTTGTAATGGACTCTTTTTTCTCTTGCTCTATTTAGAATCCTCTCTTTAACTTTTATCATTTTAATTATGTCTAGGTGTGGGTTTGTTTGAATTCATTTCATTTGGGACCCTCTGTTCTTCCTGTATCTGTTTTATTCTTTAGGTTTGAGAAATTTTTAGCTCTAATATCTTCAAATACATTTTTTATCTCCTCTCTCATTTCTCCTTCTGGAACTCCTATTATGCATAGGCTGGCACATTTTTCTTTATCCTATAGGTCTCATATATTGCTTTTTTTCATTTTGTCTGTCTGCTGTTCTGATTGGATGATGTCCATTATTCTATCTTTCAGATCACTTCTTCATCCTTCTGTGTCGTTTAGTCACCTATTTGTTGCTTCTAGATTGCTTTTTGAGAAGGCACTGGCGACCCACTCCAGTACTCTTGCCTGGAAACTCCCATGGACACAGGAGCCTGGTGGGCTGCAGTCCATGGGGTCGCTAAGAGTCAGACACAACTGAGTGACTTCACTTTCATGCATTGGAGAAGGAAATGGCAACCCACTCCAGTGTTCTTGCCTATAGAATCCAAGGGAGGGGGAGCTTGGTGGGCTGCCGTCTATGGGGTTGCAGAGTCGGACACGACTGACGCGACAGTAGCAGCAGCAGCAGCAGATTGCTTTTTGTCTCAGTAACTGACATCTATTTTTTGTGTTGTCTTATTTTTGACTGGTTCATCTTTACAGTTTTTAATTCGTTACAGTGATCTGCATTCCTATCAGTAGTCTTTCCTAATTAATTTAGCATTTTTATTTCACCTTTTTGTACTTGGGGTCTGGTAGACTGGTGAGCTCTGTTTCATTATTTGTAATCTTTCAGGGAATTTCTCTTGTTCTTTTAATTGGGAGTAGTTCCTCTGCCTTTTCATTTTACTTAACTTTCTTTTTTAAATTTATTTTTTAATTGGAGGGTAATTGCTTTACAATACTATGCTGGTTTCTGCTGTACAATGTGGATCAGTCATAACTATACATATATATCTCTCCTCCCCCTAGAGCCTCCCTCCCACTCTGTCTCTATAAATTTAGAAGAAACTGTTTTCTACTATAATCTTATAGAGCTGTTTTTAAGATGTTTTTATGTGTGAGTGTCCCTGTGTAGACTATGTGTGTCCAGTGCCTTTGGTGTGAGGGTTGGTTTTGGTATGAATGCCAGTCCCATCTCTTCCCAGGGTATGCTAGCCATTATCCCATTGACCGGGAGGCAGAGGTGCTGGAGGATCTAAAACCTGTTCAGGGAGTATAGCAGGACTTCCTCTCTGCTCCGTGGCTACTGCCACTCTGTCAGGGACAAGACTGCCTTCTCAGCTGCTGGGGTAGGAGCCCTGGTGATTGGCTGTGACGAGGCAAGACCGCCTTCTCAGCCCTGGTGATTGGCTGTGATGAGGGTCTGTTGCCCTTGAGCGAGTGCGCTGCCCAAGGAAGCGAGTGCTGAGGCAAGCGATGCTTATGCACGCAGAGGACCTACAGGCACCCTGTGCAGGAGTCCATGGCTCTGTTTAGAAGCAGGCTGAGATTACATCTCTGCCTCTGTTACCTTCAGCCCACATCTGGTACAAGGCTGAGGTGCCGAACAGGCTGCAGCTGGGCGTCAGGGTGTTGTGGCTGCAGGAACTGAGGGGCTGCACTGCTGCCGGAGACCTGGGCTGCCTCAGTGGCAGTCTTTGCCCAGGATCTGTCTACCCCAGGTCGAGCACGCATCTGCAGTGTGCGGTGGGTGGGTCCAGGGAACACCGCTCGCTGGGAGGCCAACTGCTGCCTGCTCCTGTGTGTGATGACAGTGGTCGCTGCCACCCTGGGCCCCGTGGTGTTTCTGTGTCGTTTCCCAGGGCCTGGTTGGCTAGGTCTTGTGCCAGGGTGTGGTGGAGAGAGCAGGGCCAGCATGTCTGCTCCACTCAGACTGGAGAGTGTGGGTGTGGTAGCAGCCACCAGCACAGGGCTCTCTCCATCTTGGCTACTGGCAAGTCAGCGTGTGCACACTCCTTCAGAGTGGAGTCTAGACTTGAGGCCTCTGTCTGTCCCAACGGCTCTCCCAGAAAGCAAGGGGCCTTGTCTTCTCTGCACTGGACCCTAGAACTGGTACGGCCAGCTTGTGGCTTAGCCTGCTCACTCTCCAGGGCTAGGTCCTCCCATGCAGACTTACTCCTTTCAAACCCCTCCCAGGGGTGCAGGTTCCAACCTGGTGCTTTTATTTTCATCCTGCCAAGTCACAGGAAGACCTTCCTTGCAGCTCTAGCTGTACAGGAGTTCTGCCAGTTTCCAATTAGTTTTCTGAGAACGCTTCCACGTGTAGGTGTGCTTTTGATGTATTTGTGGAGGGGAAGTGCGCTCCACATCTTCCTCCTGTGACATCTTGATCCCCCTTGTTTTTACATTTGTAAATGTTTGAAAAAAATTATCGAAGAATAGCATTTTGAGTCATGAGAAAGTTATATGAAATTCAGACTCAGACTTCAGTGCCCACAGGTCAGGGTTTCTGGGAGCGCAGCCGCCCTGCCCTGTGCTCCTACTGCCTGTGGCTGCTCTCACGCTGCAGAACAGGCGGCAGACGGCGGCACTCACCGCCTCGCTCTGCGCCTTGGATGCACCACAAACCGCAGCGACACTACTGTAACCTGGCAGAATCTCAGCTCTGTGTGTTGCCACATCAGGGCATTTCATTTTATTTCCAACACATACCCGTCACGTCGTGACAAGAAAGAGAAAAAGAGAAAACTCTGAATGTTGTGTTTTAAGGCACAATGGAGTGTGGACTACACAACTACTGAATGCGATGGTAAAGCATTATGCTTATTATTCAGGGGTATTATAGCTATCCTAAAAGAGTACAAAGGTACATTAACATTACCAGACTAAGCACTTATCAGGGTATTTTCAACGGTCAGAAAAATTAGAAAATTTAAAATCTCATTGTAGCAGAATTTCTTTACACATTCAAAAATTAAAATGAGGTTTTGCTTAAAAAAACCTACTAAGAAAGTAAAAAATAAACAAGTGGCTCATTTTTTAGACAAGCAAAGAAAGTTGCTTATTGGTAATGGATTAACTAAATCATTTTGAATTGTTGCAGCTGAAGAAATCTGTCCAAAAAAAATAAATTTAAGACAATTAGCCTTTGGGCGAGAACAGTTTCTTACCGAGTTGAGGGTTTGGGAATAACACTAAAATTAAAAGTTAATTAAAAACAAGGCAAATACTTTTAAGTGGTTTTCCTAGAGTTTTGATAAGTCAACAAATGTTACTGTTACTACCAAGTGGTTTATTTGAGGAGTCAATGCCAAGTTTGAAGTGATAAAGAATTAGCTTTTATGAATAGTTTGCATGGAATAACTACAGGCTAGAATATTTTCAAAGACACTAGTGAGAAAGTAGTCATCCAGCAAAACGTCAAGTGGAATCACACTGAGGTAAAAAATATGTAGGGGAGAATGGCTTATAGACAAATTATAAAGCCTATAAAAAGTCAAGCTGTTTAAAGCCTTATGATTATTCACTGTATTATCTTTTCACAATTTTGCACACACACACACACAATCTTGAATCATGTCTTTTAGAACCAATAATGTTAACAGTGAACTTTATTCTCTCCGGTGGATTTAACCATTGTTGGTTCTGAGTTTCTGTCAGGAACAGAAGCTAAAAATCCTGACTTGCCTTATAACACTTTCCAATTAAAACTTCCCCAATTTTGCTATTCGGGGAGACACTAGTTTGGGAAAGATCCTGGTGTTCTTACTTGTTGCAGATAGTGATACAGCCTTTCTTCTCTCGATCTTTGGTTTGACTGTGTCTTTTGGTTTGGCGCCCACCAAGAGGCGAACCCAGTTTTTGGGTAACACAATTACTTTTTAAAGCAATTATGAAAGCAGCCAGTACCAGCTGTCCTCCTAAACTGGAAGAAACTCCTAGCAAATTGTGGGGCAGAGTGCAGCCCCCACCAAGTTTCCGTGTGGACAGTGCGATGGCATCTTCTGTCCCCATGAAACCAAGTGGCACAGAGACAGCAAGTGCCAGGACTGATGAGCATACCACCTGAAGCATCAGTAGTTACCTGGGGAGAATCAGGCTGCATCTCCATCTCACTTCTTACACTAAAGTGAATTTCACAAAGATTAGGAGTTAAACATAAAAAGTAAACCCACTAATACACTAGAAGAATATACTAGGAAACTTTTTAACCTTAGGGAGGATTTCTCTATGCTAAAAACTCAGAAGTCATAAAAGAAAATGTTGATAAATTCAGATGCATAAAACAAAGCAACAACAAAAACGTTTTCATGACAAAAGACCTGTGCATAATACAGAAGCAAGTAACAAGGTGGTGAAGAGTATTCGCAACTTACATTCCAAAGGTTTACTATCCATAATATGTAAAGAGCTGCTAAAAATAAAGGAGAAAGATACCCACAGTGCACAAAAAAATGGCAAGAAATGTGCATAGGCCATAGAAATAATTCTGTGGAACCAAGTATTTCTTACTTGTAAATATTAAAGAATTATGCACTTTTCTGCTTTTCCTGTGCAAATTTTATCTAGGATAATCAAACAGTTAATGAGGAGAAATTCTTTTTATACAAACTTGGTAGCTAAAAAATGAATAATGAATGATAGAGTTAGAATACCAGTACTTGAAACTCAATAACATAACAGATTTAGGTCACATATTCTTGATAGGGGTAATATTGTCCCTCAAAAGCTAAAAATTAGTTCTTAAGGGTGAAAATCTTAAATATTACAGTAGTTTGTGGCTCTCTTAAGTGCTACAGTACAAATACATATATGTATATATACATACATACATTCATATTAATACATTCATATATATAATTTTTTGTGGTGCTAAAATTTCACAGGGAAGGAGTGCAATTAGGGGGAGCAATGTCTTAAAAGTCTCATTAGGAGAGCAACAATTTTTAAAAAGTTTGAGACGTACTTACTGATCTAGATAACAACCATCAATGGCTGCAAATATGGCAAAAAGGAGACTACATATTACCATTAAACAAGGACACACATTACTACCTAGGAAATATTCTGAGTGAAAATTGCTAGCTGCATCTCATCAAACTCTAGATCTAACTATCAGTTTGCAGAATACAGGGAAGAGGGAATGCATTAAAATATACTATAGGTATTCAAATCCAGAATGTGGAGAACTCTAGAGGGCAAATATTATGTTTCTTCAACAAATAAATGTAAAGAGAAAAATCAAAAAGGGAAGAAGGGAAGCTATAGAATAAAAGAGATTTAAAGGACATATTAACAATTGCAATAAATGGACCTTATTATAAGTCTAATTCTAAGAAGCAAAAGGAATACAGTGATAACAGTATTGTGGTGGTGTTTAGAGTTATCTTTCAGAGATACAAATGGAAATATTAATACAGATGAAATGGGGACAAAAGACAATATCAAAGTGGGAAAAGTATTTCAACTGATATCACTGATCAGTGCTTCTCAAACTTTTGTGTCTAGAAAATCCTAAACTGGTGGATGCCTTATACAAAGTCCTGCATAAGGCATGGTAAATTTGCCTTGCTTACTAGTTCCCTTGTAATGTTGATGCTGCTGGTCTAGGAATCACACTTTAAAAACTACTGTCACAGACAAAAGGCTAATTGCTGCTTTCATATATAGACAGGTATTAGACCCTATATTAAAATAATTAGAAAAAGACCAATGAACTAAGAGAAAATATGCAAAGAGCTTGAACAAACAAGTCAAAGAAAAGGAAATATAAATGTCCTCTAAACATATGAAAACATACTCAAGATCCCTCAATATGAGAGAAAAGCATATTTGTAAAACATAACAAGGCATCATTTTTCACAGTTGGGGGTGATTAGTGCTGGCAGTGTGAGAGAAAAGGCTCTGTCACACGTTGCTGATAGGTGTGTAAATTGTTACTGCCTCTGTGTAAGGCACTATTCATTAAAATTTTAAATACATGTATCTTTTGAACACTAATATGTCGGGAGCCGCGTTAGGCATTACTGACAAAATAGAGGCACAGCCCTAAATCCCCTCCCTTTGTTCCGTAGGCACGACCCGGAATGAAGGAGTCAGGTTCTGTGATTCTGACTCGTTTTTTCATTTCCTCAGCTGACTTGACTGAAGAGAATATTAAGGTGCTTATTGTTTTTGAGAGGAGCATGAGAAGGCATAAAGCCTTCTGCAGCTGTGCTCAAAGAATAAATCATAAAGTTAATCACTGACATTTGTTCAAGAACTTTTACAAAAAAGTGTTCCAGGGTGAGCACACAGGCTGCAGCTTGAGGCCATGGGAGGGACTGCTATCTGAAGCCCATTTGTGAGAAAAGTGTTTATGGCAATGGAGTTTGCTGTATTTAGGGCTTAGGAATAATTAAAATAGTTAGAAGCTAAAGATTCAAGGATTGCTGTAATGTTACAATATTCTACTATAGCTTATAGAAATTAGGGACTTTAGAGATATTGTTAGCTAGAAGCCCTTTCTAAGAAATAGTGAGCTTAGGATACTAGGGGCAAACAGGACTTAGAAAGATAAGAATTAAACTGAGGAATGAGGTATGCAGCCCAGACATTAGTATGAGTTACAGTGTATTCACAAGGACACATGAGAAAAAGTAGATAAGAGAATCGCTGAGGAAGGATTCCTTTTGAGGGGCAACAATGATTTTTGGAGAAAAATAAATCTGGGTCAATGGGAACTAAAAATATCAAACCTCTGACCTAATGCTTTTGTAAAAGTATAAAAGAGAATCATGAGCCTGAAATAAACAGTCAGGCCAAAAAAACTAAGAGGCTGCCTCAGTTTCTCGCCGATACCGCCCAGCCCTGCAGGCTGAATCCCTGGCTGCTGGAGCTGGACTCTGGCACTACTAAGAATTTATCACAGAAATACTCTTACTTACACATGGACTAAATGGCAAAGGTACAATGATACTCACTGCAAGCATTGCATTTAGAAGTGCAAAACTGGAAGAACCTAAACTTCCACCAAATGATAGTTTAGCTGAATAAACTACACTACACAGGGGAATAGTATATAGCTGTTAAAAGAGGAGGCAGTTCTGTCTATTTTTATATGAAACAAACTCCAACTTGGGCTTTTAAAAGAAAAACCCAAATCTTATAAATAGTTGTTAATTCTATACACTGTTGGCACCCGTTATGTTCCTTTGTTGCTGATAAAATTTAAACCTAAGGTTTTTGGGGGTTTTTTTAGTTTTTCTTCTGTTGTTCTAAGGACAAATTCCAGCCTATTTAATTACTCAGTGATTTGCTTACCTGACTGAACGATCATCGCTTCCAGTCACGGCCAAAGGTTTAGTGGGATGGACAGCGAGCGCCCACAGCTCGCCTTCACAGTGCCCTTGCATGATCAGGAAAGGCTTGTTTCTTTCATGAACCACAATTTCAAAAATTTCGCCGTCCTGTGTTCCAACTAGAATGTGGTCTCCTCGCCAACACACACTCCTCACAGACAGACCTGGGCAAACGGAATTGTACTTAAGATTAGTACTGTAATAACAGAATGCTAATCTGCCTAAACCCCTATTAATTTTTGTATCTTTTATACCTGAGGTGTAAGATAAAAGGAATCCTGGGCCCACACACTTTCTTCATTTATCCATATTGTTTTCTATGTGAAATATTTCTTTTTATATACCCAGTTTCTACCCGTCCTTCAGGACATACACTCTTCTTCCTCATTAGACAACATCAGTCATAGCCTGATTGCTTCCTCAGTCAACATCTTGTAACACAGTGCATGCCATCCACAGAGTAATTATTCAGGGGCTACCCTCATGTGCTTAGTCGCTCAGTCGTGTTCGACTCTGCAGCCCCATGGGCTGTAGTGTGTCAGGCTCTTTTGTCCATGGGGATTCTCCAGGTGAGAATATTGCAGAAGGTTGCCATGCCCTCCTCCAGGGGATCTTCCCAACCCAGGGATCAAACCCAGGTCTCCCACATTGCAGGTGGATTCTTTACCATCTGAGCCACCAGGGAAGCCTGTAACTACCACCATGCTGCTGCTACTGCTGCTAAGTCGCTTCAGTCGTGTCTGACTCTGTGCAACCCCATAGACAGCAGCCCACCAGGCTCCCCCATCCCTGGGATTCTCCAGGCAAGAACACTGGAGTGGGGTGCCATTGCTTTCTCCAACTACCACCATAGTAATTGTTTTCTTTTTCTCTTAGAATAATCTGACTTTTATGTGTCTATATTTCACCTCTTCAATGTGCTCATAAAATCATTAAGAAGAAAGATTTCTACTTTTTCTGAATACAATCCCTTTTGCAACCTCAGGAAAGCTGATATGTCCCTCAGTTTCCTCATCTAGATAGTATGGTCAACAATGAGCTATGGTGTAACTTACAATGTTATGAGAATCAAATCAGGAAAAGTGTCAAATTATTTTATAAACTTTACAGTACAAAAATGCTCAGTAAAACTCATGAAAACAATATAACAGCTACATTTACTGGATGATCACTATGTACCAGACACTCTTCTAAAATTCTTACATATATTAGCTCATTTAATCCTCTGACCTATTTCTTTTTCTTATTTTACAGATGGTGGTATGCAGCCCAAGGTCACATGTCTAATAAGTGACTAAAATATGGCATAAATATAGACCTGTGTAACTTCCAATCCTACTCTTATAATACAACATTAGTGGGTAATACGTTTACTTTTGTAGTGAAAGACTGCTTTATTACATCAATTTTTAAAAATCCTCCAAAGAAAAAATTATATCTTGGTTGCTGACAAATTTGGATGGAAGAAAAACACACATACATGCACTTAAACAATTTTAAACAAAAGTTCCTTTAACTCTCAACACACTATTTTCAACAGTTTATCTGCTAAAGTTACATTTAGCATTCAAATAGCAAAATATTTCCAAAATTTAAGGTAACCAAAGTAAGTACTTATCACATCTCTCTGTGGGTCCCATTATTGCTGGAATCTTTGTCATAACAGTAAACCTACACAGGCAAAATTTCTCATCAGAAGGATTTTAATTAAATGTATCCAGTATGAAGGAGCAAATGTAAGCCTCATTTATATTTATAAACATGCTTTAAGTTTACTGAAAGAAACAGGCAGCCCTTGGTCTAGTTGGAATCTGCCAATAATGAGATAACTGCTTTGCTATTACCTTTGTACCCCTGGTCTGTTTCCCTGAGATCAATCACAGTAATTGGTTTAAAAGTTAAATCCCAAAGACGAATACAGCCATCTCTGCCACCAGTAGCAAAGCCTTCTTCACAAGCATTCATGCTAAAAATTCCTGCCTAGAAGAGGGAATAAAATAATTTAACAATATATGCTTTTTAAGAAAATACACTACATGTGACAGTAGAAACCCACATAAAGCTTGACATGGCAAAACAGCAGTTGAACGCATAAGAAAACACAGATGCTAATCTAGAAACAGACCTAAGCATATATAGAACTCATATATGACCAGAGTGGTATTTAATGATGTAAGAGAAAATGAAGTTAAACCTGTAACATATACAAAAATGAATCAGACAAAACCAAAACAGACAAAATTCTAACTGTAAAAAATAAAACAAATATGTTAGAAAAGAGTGAAAAGAACACTTATGTAACTTTGGGCTGTGAAAGAACTTTATAAGTATGGCAGTTGTCCATAAGCCATAAAGGAAAATTTTTAAATTTTTCACATGAGAAAAGATATCATAAGTAGAAACAGACTGGGGAAATATTTGCAATGTGTATGATTGTCAAAATGTGTATGAATATGTCAATGTGTATGACTAACACACAAACAAAATAAAATCCAACAACAACAATAACAAACAAAAAAAAAAGAGCAGAGGATAAGTAAAGTCGATTAATTGAAAAGGAAATTCAACTACAGTTGACCCTTGAACAATGCAGGAGTTTTGTGGAGTCAAAAATTCTAGTGTAACTTAGAAGTGAACCTCCCTCCACATCCAAGATTTCTCCATATCTGCAGTTCCACAGTATCTGTGAATTTAACCAACCACAAACTGTGTAGTACTACAAAGCTACGGTTTTTCCAGTAGTCATGCGTGGATGTGAGAGTTGGACCATAAAGAAAGCTGAGAGCCAAAGAACTGATGCTTTTGAATTGTAGTGTTGGAGAAGACTCTTCACAGTCCTTTGGAGTACAAGGAGATCAAACCAGTCAACCCTAAAGGAAATCAATCCTGAATATTCAATGGAAGGACTGATGCTGAAGCTGAAACTCCAATACTTTGGTCACATATGTGAAGAGCCAACTCACTGGAAAAGACCCTGATGCTGGGAGAGACTGAAGGTGGGAAAAGAGGGGGATAGAAGATGAGATAGTTGGATGGTACCGTCAACTCAATGGACATGGGTTTGGGCAAACTCTGGAAGATAACACACAACTGAGCATAAACGTGCACGCACACGCACACATGCAGTATTTACCACTGAAAATAATCCCCGTACAAGTAGACCCTTGAGGTTCAAACCTATGTTGTTTAAGGGTCAACTGTAGTCAGTAAATATAAGAAATTTCACAAATCGATGGGAAAGAAAATTAAAACAAATAGTTAATATTTTTCACCCAGAAGATAAGCAAAAATTTACAATAGTGATCACGTCCTGGGCTAATGACTATGAGGAACAAACTGGTATTTTTATAGTGATGGTACAAAATGTGAAATGCCACAACTTTTGCTAGAATCTGCTATTTCTGGTCTTCAGACATTTTGCTGAAAGCAACACCTGCTCTAAGCAGTTCTAAAGTACTCTTAACATGAAATGTATTATATATTTAATAGTGATTCATATTAATATGTGTGTGTGCGCTCAGTCATGTCTGACTCTTTGCAACCCTATGGACTGTAGTCCACCAGACTCTTCTGTCCATTGGATTTCCCAGGCAAGAATACTGGAGCAGGTTGCCATTTCTTTCTCCAGGGGATCTTCCTGACCCTGTGACTGAATCCACGTCTTTAGTATATCCTGCACTGGCAGGTGGGTTCTTTTCCACTATGCCGCCTGGGAAGCTCTCATGTTTATATGTTTAATAGCTTTCCTACTTGAGATGCTCCTGATAACAATATGGTGGCTCTATGGCCCCTGGTTCCCTTCACTATATGAGGAACCCAACTGATAAAAGGACCAAATCAAAAAACACTAAAAGGTTTTCTTTTTAAAAATTTTTATCTTGTTTTGGGGTATAGCTGATTAACAATGCTGTGATAGTTTCAGGTGAAGAGCAAAAGGACATGCGTCCATTCTCCCCCAAACTCCCCTCCCATTCAGGTTGCCACATAGCATTAAGCAGAGTTCCACGTGCCACAGCAGGTCCTGTTGGTTACCCATTTTAAACACAGCAGTGTGTTCATGTCCTTCCCAAACTCCCTAACTATCTCCTCTCTCATTCTTCCCCCCGTAAATTCATTCTCTATGTCTGTCAGATTCTTTCTGAAAAAAATCAGTGAAAGGTTTTAACAACAGATCTTTTTTCCTGGTTTGGTATAATTTATTATATGAAAATCTCATGAAGTATAAAAATTTCCTTTGTCACTAACTTAATCAATGATATTAAAATTTAAAAGTTAATATTATTCTAGAACTATCCCCAAATTTCCCACTGGTAAATCAGCCACAAAAGCACCAGTTTTACTCTAATGTGGTTAATCTAGAATACTCCTAGGTTAGATTCAACAAGCTTTTTCCAATAATGAAAAAGACACCATACTAAAACAACGGTTTGAACAAAATACTAATTATTCTAGTTTAACTGTATAATGTTTCTTTATTGAAATCTTGAAAAAAAACAGACAAATTAATTCTATTGTAATAGTAGTTTTCAAGTAACTGAATTGATTAGAATGTCTGCTATATTATAGAACTTTTCATTCTAAGACAAGGAAGTAATTAATACCTAGAAGTATTCAAAATATTTAAATATACTTACAGTATGAGCTCCTTGTATTGTTCGTATAAGATTGATTCCTTTCCAAACATATATATCCCCATTGAGTGCGCCAGAATATGTTAATTCATCCCTTGCACAGGCCAGGCACAAGATGGTCTGAAGGTCACCAGTCTTCCCAAAGACCCCTCGTTTTGGGGTCAGAGCATTTCCACATAAACTCCAGAACTAAAAGTACATAGTATAATCAAATTACCAAAGAAGGCTCATAATATAAATATTTCCAGTACTTTGATGCTATATTAGAGCAGGAGACGAGAAACTGCCCATGAAATTCCCTTATGATTCGATAGCATTCAACGTTCACGTCCTTATCCTAGTGTGGTCATCAGCTACATCACAGCAGAGAAACCACTGGTTTCAATCTTACAGTTTATTACTGTAAGAATAAAGGGGGCTGAACTGGATTATTTTTTAAAATATGCTATTTCCCTTAGTTTTCTGGGAGAAAAAAACTACATAAACTTAGATTAAAAAGTTGGGAATAGGTTAGCAATGAAAGCGAAGCTAATAGTCATTTCTTTAGTCACCTTGGTATTTCAAATGCTCAAGAGCCACATCTGCCCAGTGGTCACTCTATAGCAGAGCACCGAGCTGGATTCTAGAACAATGGTTCTTAACTCCTGCTGAGCCTCAGAATCGTTCGAATACCAGGGCTTCACTCTCCAGAGAGTCTCCCTCAGTACATCTCAGTGGGGGTTTGGGTATACTAGGCTTTAATTTCCCCCAGGTGATTTTAATATGCAGCCGAAGTTGATAATCACTGATTCAGAAGGAAATAACAGACTGAAATTGGGACTTACTGAAAGGAAGAGAACAAGCTATACTTATGCACAGAAATCATGAAGCTTTTAAATTTAAATATCATTGATGAGAGCATTCATTAGCTATTTGAGTGGATAAGTCACAATTTGTGTGTGTGTGTGTGTGTGTGTAAATTGCAGTGTGATGTGTGCCTAGTAGCAGAGAATAAGTAATCATGACTATTACAAGTAAGACTCTTTCAGTACCTTGATATGTTTTACACCACAGCTGACAAGTTTATTTGGCTGGTACAAATCCCAAGAAATATCAAATATCTGTAAAAAATATATATATATCAGATTCATTGTTAAGACACTTATTTTGAAAATCAGTTAAGAGTCCTGTCCAAAAGCCCAAATAGTTCAAAAGTCTACATATCAGAAAACAATATTCCTCAGTAAATAAAAATCAGAATTTTACATTTCTATCAGAAAATTTAAAAATCCTATCAGAAATAAAGTAGCAAAATGAAACAAAACCATTTCTTAGTTTCTATGAACCATATGAAACAACTACTGGAGTGAAAATTAACACTTCTGTTTTTAATTTTAAAAAAATTTTGGTCTATAAATAACAAGAATGATTCAACAGAACTAGGGCATGAGGCAAGTACCTGCATAAATTCTACAAAGGAAAGATAATGAACAGAACATACACTTAACACTTTTGCAGCTAGAAATAAAAATAAGAGAACATTTTTGCAGCTTTCTATCACACAGAACTACTTATATAAAGGATCCAAATATTTATTTCATAGTAACAATTCTGTTTCCAGTTTTCTATGTTGTTTAAATTTTCGTTACTGTATAAATTTTGGAAATCCCCAGACTTAATTTCTAAGACTCCATAAGTTATAAACAAACAAATCTTTGTTACAAATCAAACAAGAAAAAACCCAGATGAAATAAAATATGCATTAGAAATATGAACCTTAACAATAAGTAAAAGAAAACTTAATATTTGAAGAAAAATTTTATAGCAGAAAAAACAATTCTGCTCTACGGTAGTCTTCACCATGTTTCTATGACAACTGGCTGCATAATCACCTAATACGCTTACTGCCTCCAACAATTTCCAAAGTGATCGTTTTTAGTGACAATGAAGAAAGAACACATCTTAAAAATAAACATTTAGCAACTCACCATAATACAGATTAAATGAAAAACATACTTTTAAAAGTACCTTTAAAAAAACTTTTAATCAGTCTACTTATTAAGTCCAAAGTACTAATGTGTGAAATGCTTTGATCTAAGTAAATCAAAATACATAACTGTATAATAAAATGCACCTAACACTCTAATAATTATCTAAATTGTTTGTCTATAACAGACCTCTCTGAGAATATGCCAAAACCAAGTTTATCTTCCAAAATACAAATGCATACAAAAATTTTTATACAACTTTTACTGATTCATAGATTAGCTCCAAATAGAATCAATGACTATAGCTTCTATGATAGTTCAGGTTAGGATTTTACTATACACCAAAAAAATTAGACATTTTAAAGAGTTTATGACAAAATTTTTGATGTATTTTTATAAAAGTAGTATAATATTTAATTTAAAAGGTGGCTATAATATATTCATTATGTTAATTCCATACAACATGGAATAAGGAATACATTTTTAACAAGTTTCCAAAATGAAAAATGTTAGGTCTCTAACATAATTTCAAATTTACACACACAATATTATTTACCCTAACTATAATACTTTTATAACAAATCAATGATAAACCAAACTAAATAATAAACAGGGCATGACCCATTCAATTTTTAAATTTAGGTCTGGACAACTTAAAACTCATCATTTTTGCCAAAGCAAACACTGGATTAAAGGTTTTGCGCTGAAACTACATATCAAGTTATGGTTTTTGAGTATTACAACACATATATGCATTCTAAAACTTTAGAAGTACTTTCAATTACACTTTAAATTTTTAATTACATACAAACAACTGACAATAACAAAACACAGAAAAATAAAATTCCCTCACCCTCCTCTGGCTTCTTCCTACCCAATACCCTATAGAAACTCCAAAGCAGAATACTTACTCTATCTGTGTGACCTGGAGCCATAGATAACATTTTCCCTCTTTTCCAGTCCCAAACGCAAACTGCATTCTTTGAGTCAAGACCAACTGAAACCAAGCGCTGAGTTATGGTCAAGAAGTCCGGAGGGCAAAGGAAATAAAAAAGCAAACAAATACAAAATGAACCAAATTATAAATGGCAAACAAATACTACTCACGGCTATTACAAACATCAAAACTTACACACATATTTTATAGACCTCAGAGAAAGGCTGGATGTGTTTCATCTTATTAATATTTTCATATATGTGTAGGTTTTCCCATTAAGAAACAAAAGAAAGACTTCCATTTCTAACAGTAGTGGTGGTGGTGGTGTAGTCGCCAAGTCATGTCTGACTCTTGCAACCCCATGGACTGTAGCCTGCCAGCAGGATTGACAAAACACCCTATTACACATCTCCTGCTAAAAGCTAAAAATGCTAGATAAAATGCAAAAACATCTTTTTTAAATGCACTTTTGAGCTGTCAAGGAATTAAGAGAGAACAAAACCAAAGTGATTTTCTATGGGAATCCTAGAAGTAGGAGAGCTCCTATACCCACTCAATTCTAAAGTTACCAGCTAACTCTGGGAAGCCTGATTTTTGTTCTGCAGACTGAAGATGAATAGAAGATAAACTTCAGGGCCTGCCCAAGGCAGGGAATTGAATCGCAGACCTTTGGCTAAAGCAGTGAACTCTTCAGAGTAAGGGAGAACAAGAAACCATTCCTTTTCAAAGAGCGGGGCAGCAATGCACAATGGAGGAGAATACCTCCTTCAAAGTGTGTGGCCACAGTGACCTTCATGGCTGGAGGGTCTAAATCTACACTCATCGTGAATCCTTCAAGTGAAAACTTTCATTCAGAGTGGTCCTAAAGACTGCAGAGTTTTTAAGCATTTTCAACAATGGGGCACAGGCAAATACAAATTCTATGTGGAGGACTGATTCTGTAATCCATCCCTCAAAGAATTCCTACAATTAGTAATTCAATAAAAATAAAACAACCTCATACCCGACAACCAGAGGAAATAAGGGACCATGAGAGAGAATCAGCAAACTACTAAAAACAGCAAAATCAACCTTGAAAAGCATCAGACATTCAAGTTTTTAATTATGTTTATTTTTCATTTCTAGAAATTCTGTTTGCTTCCTTAAATTTGCTGGGATGCTTTTTGTAATCTTCCATTCCTTCCCCATATGAAGATATTTGGAAGCCTTAAATTTTATTTTTCTACTCATGTGCACAGAGTAGGTATTTGGGAACTGGAGAGTATCTCTACTTATGTGAGCAGTGAAATAAAAATTTAAGGCTTCCAAATATCTTCATATGGGGAAAGAATGGAAGATTACAAAAAGCATCCCAGCAAATTTGAGGAAGCAAACAGAATTTCTAGAAATGAAAAATAAAATGAAAAACTCTGGAAGTTATACAGGCGATAAGAGGGAGATGAAGAGACAAAGAGTTGAAAAGGGGACGGCGAGATGGGAAGAATAACAGAGGTTAAGAAACATGAGAGATGACGTTTCAGTCACGAAAGAGTATCAGGGTCTGAACTTGCTCCCCTGCCATAAACGACTAGAAAACCATACAAAATATATAAATCAAGTGTTTTTGGACATTTTTAATAGGAAGTGAAGCAGTATAAACCCTGAATGAGGGGAAGCAAACAAGGTATATTCTGCCGTTGCCCTAGCCTTCATCTAGGAGGCGATTTACAGACTATAGCACAGAAAGGTGGAATCCAAATAGAGCCCAGAAGATTTGCTGATTTGAGAATATGGAGCCTGGCATTCACAGAGGCCAAGATTGCTACACTTTACAGGCAGAGAAAGAACTCAAGAAAATCTGTTTACAGGTGCCCGGCGAACACCAATCTTTGTGTGCATAGGGTGAAATTCACGAGGCCATGCAAAGAACACTTCTGAAAAATGAACAATTACTGGGGAGCTAAAGCCAAACAATTACCAGAGATCACAAAGGGTCAGGATTTTTCAGACTTCAAACAGCAAGAACAGAGATATATCTTCGAATTCAGTACGTATTCAGCAGAGATTCCAGGAGCACCCCATCAGAGTACTGAAGTTTAACTAGTAGTCCTAGAGGAAAGCTGCGCTACTGCTGCTGCTGCTAAGCTGCTTCAGTCGTGTCCAACTCTGTGCGACCCCATAGATGGCAGCCCACCAGGCTCCCCCGTCCCTGGGATTCTCCAGGCAAGAACACTGGAGTGCGTTGCCATTTCCTTCTCCAATGCATGAAAGTGAAAAGTGAAAGTGAAGTTGCTCAGTCATGTCCGACTCTTAGTGACCCCATGGAATGCAGCCCACCAGGCTCCTCCACCCATGGGATTTTCCAGGCAAGAGTACTGGAGTGGGGTGCCATTGCCTTCTCTGCAAAACATCCTATATTTGATTAAAAAAAAAATCCACAAATCTGAGATAGTCAAGATTCAAGCAGAATAATCTCACATACCGAAAAAACACATTAACACACACGGTCATCAAATTGTTGAACCAGTGGCCAAAAAAGAGTGACAATTTTGGTGTGTAGAAACAAAGATTTTAAAAGTACCCTAGGCTTCTCATCTGATGTTATGCACATCAAATCACAATTAATAGCCTCTCTAAAGTGCTGAAGGGGATAAAACGTCAACATAGAATTATATACCTACCAAAAATATTCAAAACTTGGGTCAAAATAAAGTATTTTTTTACTTTATTTTGAGAAAATCCATCATCAACAAAGCTGCACTATAAGATAGGATAATGGAAGTTTCTTCAGGCAGAAAGAAAATGATACCAAAGAGAGACTTAATTTACATATATGAATGAAGAGTACCCAAATGGTAAATAAAAAAGACTTTTCTTGTTTTTAATTTTCTTTGAAAACTGTTTAAGGCAAACATAATAACAGTTATTATAGAGTTTACAGAGCATGTAAAATGAATGAAAATGAAAGCTGTAAAATAAATGACAACAATAGCATGATAAACAGAAGGAAAAAAAGAAACAGCAGAATACACACTTTCAAAGTGCACAGGAGCCCACAGGAAAACAGCAAAAGTTTGAATTACAAAATAAGCCTAAATAAATTAAAAAAAATTAAAATACACAGTATGTTCTCTGACATAATTCAAAGACAAAATTCAATCAGAATAACAGAAAGTTACATAGAAAATTCTCCAAATATCTGGCAACTATCAATACAATTCTAAGTAACTGAAGGGTTAAAGGAAAAAAATCACAGGGAACAAACTCACAACACATACTTTGAAAAACATTGGCTTAAAAGCTAGGGTAGGAAAATTACACCCCTCGGACTTGCACCCTGTTTTAATAAACAAAGTTTTACTGAAACACAGCCACACCTATTCCTTTATAAGCTGTCTATGACGGCTTCCATTCTAACGTGATGCGGGAGTAGCTGTGAGAGAGACCGTATGCTCACCAGCTTAAAATATTTACTGACTTGTTATAGACAGCTTTGCCAGTCTCAAGTTTAGAGCAGAGTCTGCCCAGGTTTAAAGCCAGTTCCACCTCTGTCCCTGACTGGATTCCCAATAGCAAGTAATCTGAACAATTACTTAGCCTCTCTATACCTTAGGTTGCTCTTAAGTGAGGAGAATAGAATAAAACCTTAGGGTTAATATGAGAATTAACACATATAGATGAGTTAAAAGAGTGCTTGGCATATGCTTGCTGCTGCTGCTGCTGCTGCTGCTGCTAAGTCACTTCAGTTGTGTCCGACTCTGTGTGACCCCATAGACGGCAGCCCACCAGGCTCCCCCGTCCCTGGGATTCTCCAGGCAAGAACACTGGAATGGGTTGCCATTTCCTTCTCTAATGCATGAAAGTGAAAAGTGAAAGTGAAGTCACTCAGTCGTGTCCAACTCATAGCGACCCCTTGGACGGCAGCCCACCAGGCTCCCCCGTCCCTGGGATTCTCCAGGCAAGAACACTAGAGTGGGTTGCCATTGCCTTCTCCAAATAAGTTATGCTTAATGTTATATAAATGTTTGCTATCATCATCGTTATTTTTACCATAACCATAATTAACTTTAAGAACCCATGCCTTCTACCCATCTGAATGAGAAATGCCATTGAGTACCTAGTTGGAAAGCTTCTGCAAAGCAGAATTATTACTTAAGTCCCCAAATGGAAAGAATGAATGACTTACATGAAAAGATACAGAATACAGTTTGTATCTGGCTCTCCATCAAGTCACAGTAGCAGAAATTTCAAGTGAACTAGAAGAGACAAGTTGCTCCTCTTAAGAGTCCTTAGTATTTGGGAACCAGAGAGAACCTGCTTATGTTGAGCTAAAACAAAAATATTTACCTTTTGCTATGGCACACTGTGTAAAGATTAAAATTTTATAAGACAAGTATAAAGTGAGGAACAGTCAGCAAGGCAGTGGGCATCTTATCAGTGCCTCTTCTCTCTGGCTAGGCAGATCACACACAGTGAACCACAACTGTAAACTTTAAAACTCCAGGCTTCCCAAGTGGCTCAGCGGTAAAGAACCCATCTGCCAACTCAGGAGATGCCAGAGATTTGAGTTCGATCTCTGGGTTGGGATGATGCCCTGGAGAAGGAAGGAAGTGGCAGCCCACCCCACTACTCTTGCCTGGAAAATCCCATGGACAGAGGAGCCCGGCAGGCTACAGTTCAAGGGGTTGAAAAGAGTCAGACACGACTGGTGACTGAGCGCGCACGTACCTCAGCAGGGCCCCAGAGCATCTAGCTGTGAACAGGCAGTGACAAAGTAGGCCTGGGAGCACTTCCTCTGTGGCCCTGATAAACACTGCATGGCCCAAACCAACCTCCCTAACCACAGATGGCACCCCACTCCAGTGCTCTTGCCTGGAAGATCCCATGGATGGAGGAGCCTGGTGGGCCACAAGCCATGGGGTTGTGAAGAATTGGACACGACTGAGTGATTCCACTTTCACTTTTCACTCTCATGCATTGGAGAAGGAAATGGCAGCCCACTCCAGTGTTCTTGCCTGGAGAATCCCAGGGACGGGGGAGCCTGGTGGGCCGCCGTCTCTGGGGTCGCACAGAGTCGGACATGACTGAAGCGCCGCAGCAGCAGCTGCCGCAGCCACAGATTGAGCCACAAGCAGCAGAGTGGAAAGGCAGAGCGAGCGAGCAGCGCCCCATGAGGTTCCATGCCTCTGCGCCTCGCCATCCTTTCTCACGGGTGTGCACAGAGTTTTCCAGTGAAAGTAATGCTTGAACCATATCTTAGAAGACAGAGTAAGAGACAGTTGGGCAGAAAAGTAAAAAAAATGTATTTCAGACCAAAGTATACCAAGATGAGATAGATAATGGTGCTTTCAGGAAAGAGCTAGTACTTTGATGTGGCTGAGGGGAAGAGCTGCCTGCTGGGAAGTGGCAGAAGACAAAACTGGAGAGGTAGCCAGAGCCAGGAGAAAGAATAAGTTTTGTTTTTTAATGACTTAGAATAGAGAGAATTCAGTTTTAAACATGTAATACATGGTATATCTATATGACATTCAAGGAGGCTATATAGAGTTGGAGAAGGAAACGGCAACCCACTCCAGTACTGTTGCCTGGAAAATCCCATAGACGGAGGAGCCTGGTAGGCTACAGTCCACGGGATCACAAAGAGTCGGACACGACTGAGCGACTTCACTCACTCAAGAACAAGGGTGAACATCGACATTTTAGGAATCAGTGAACTAAATGGACTGGAATGGGCAAAGTTAATTCAGATGACCATTACATCTACTTGAAGATGGAAATGGCAACCCACTCCAGTATTCTTGCCTGGAGAATCCCATGGACAGGGGAGCCAGGCGGGCAACCATGGGGTTGCGTAGAGTCAGACATGACTGAAGTGATTTAGCATTATATCTACTACTGCAGACAAGAATCCCTTAGAAGAAATGGATTAGCCCTCATAGTCAACAAAAGAGTCCAAAATGCAGTACTTGGGTGGAATCTCAAAAATGACAAGGCAAACCATTCAATATCATAGTAATCTAAGTCTATGCCCCAACTGCTAATGCCAAAGAAGCTGAAGTTGAACAGTTCTATGAAGACCTACAAGACTTTCCAGAACTAACACCAAAAAAAGATGTCCTTTTCATCATAGGGGACTGGAATGCAAAAGTAGGTAGTCGAAAGATACTTGGAGTAACAGGCAGGTTGGCCTTGGAGTACAATATGAAGCAGGGCAAAGGCTAACAGCGTTTTGCCAAGAGAACCCACTGGTCATAGCAAATATCCTTTTCCAACAATACAAGAGATGACTCTACACATAGACATCACCAGATGGTCAACATCAAAATCATACTGATTATATTCTTTGTAGTAAAAATGGAGAAGATCGATACAGTCAGCAAAACAAGATCAGGAGCTGACTGTGGCTCAAATCATAAATTCCTTATTGCCAAATTCAGACGTAAATTGAAGAAAGTAGGGAAACCACTAGGCCATTCATAAATCAAACCACTTATGATTATACAGTGGAAGTGACAAATAGATTCAAGGAATCAGATCTGATAGAGTACCTGAAGATCTATGGACAGAGGTTCATAACACTGTATAGAAGGCGGTGATCAAAACCATCCCCAAGAAAAAGCAATGCAAAAAAGGCAAAATGGTTGTCTGAGGAGGTCTTACAAATAGCTGAGAAAAGAAGAGAAGTGAAAGGCAAANCTTCTGCAGGGCCTGCGCGCTCCACTGAGCTGACTGCGGTTAAAGGCCTGACTTCTGAGCCTCATGGGGAGGGGTAAGGAGGAGCCGAGCATTACTGTTTAGGGTGACCGATCCACCACTTCCAGAAAGACAGGCTTTTGAAAGGAGCCTCTTATTTTGGTACTCTGTCAGTCCCCCCTCTCACCGGGAACAACAAAGACACCTTGGCTGGAATCAGAACGTTTCTTCTTGGACCTGTTGGGCCAGGAGGCTGGGCCTGCTGTTTCACCACCCCGAGAATGCCCCAGCCTCACATCCAGGCCCGGTGAGACCATGAGGAGAGCCTGGGCCTCGGCCTCAGTGCTGGACGTGGGGAGGAGAGTCTGAGCTGCCGGAGCAGCTGCGCGCTTCCTGAGCTGCTCTGCACTTTGCGGAACAAACAGAATGCTGCTTTGGAAGATGTGAGAAGCCTACTCATCCGTTAACACAGGTAAAGACTGAGGTCTTCAGGCCGGCTCTCTTCACCCAGTAATAGTCACATCCTCCCCAGGGTCACGTCAGCCCTGAGCTCTTTCTGTTTATGACATCATTTCACTCGGTAAGGGCATCATCTCAATCCTCGGGTTTCCTACAGAGCTTCCAAGTCACCGGCAGGCCATAACTAGGCTCCCTGTGAAATTCAGACCACAGTCTTTTTGGCAAGTTTGTGCATGCCAAGTAACAACACCTAGAATCCTAACACATCATTTCGGTGAGGATGTGGCTGTGAGTCTGTCTCTCTGAGTCTGGTCACCTCATGACCCTGCCTTTACATCCTGCACCCCAAGGACCTTATAAAAGTCCTATAATTTCACTAGGCTTAGCTGTTAGTCAGCCTGCCTTCTCCCAGACATGGTAATTATGTCTTTCTTTAATTAACCTAAAAGGAACTGGGCCTCCGCACTGTGGCCCATGCCAGGCCTGACCAGCCCACCAGGGGTGGTATTGCCAACTTGGTAAGAGCAAAATCCTGTGAGCCCAAATCCTCCAAAGCAGGCAGGTTCCCCCTCTTTGATTATGAGGGCATTCTTTTTAAAAAATTAAANGGGCCTCCGCACTGTGGCCCATGCCAGGCCTGACCAGCCCACCAGGGGTGGTATTGCCAACTTGGTAAGAGCAAAATCCTGTGAGCCCAAATCCTCCAAAGCAGGCGGGTTCCCCCTCTTTGATTATGAGGGCATTCTTTTTAAAAAATTAAATAATTAATTTTAATTGGAGGCTAATTACTTTACAATATTGTAGTGGTTTTTGCCATACATTGACATGAATCAGCCATAGGTTTACATGTGTCCCCCATCCTGAACCCCTCTCCCACCTCCCTCCCCATCCCATCCCTCAGGGTCATCCCAGTGCACCAGCCCCGAGCACCCTGTCTCATCCATCGAACCTGGACTGGCAATCTGTTTCACATATGGTAATATACATGTTTCAATGCTATTCTATGAGGGCATTCATAACCATGAATAGCTAAACACCTGATCCTTCAAAGTGGCCAGATGGGGACACTAAAGTAACTATCTACCTGCTCTCCTTTCAGAATGCAAATTGAGTACCTCTTCTGGTATTCTACCTGTAAATCGCTCCTTCCATCCAGAGCTCACNAGGGCATTCATAACCATGAATAGCTAAACACCTGATCCTTCAAAGTGGCCAGATGGGGACACTAAAGTAACTATCTACCTGCTCTCCTTTCAGAATGCAAATTGAGTACCTCTTCTGGTATTCTACCTGTAAATCGCTCCTTCCATCCAGAGCTCACTGCAGAACTCAGACGCTCCAAGGAAGCTGTGTGCCCCCTTGTTCCTCCTCTTGTGAGGCTTCTGCTTTCCCTCCTCTCTTTTCTATCTGGGTTGATAGCATCACTAATCAATCATTCCTCCGTTTGGCAAGCTAGAAGCCTCGTCATCAACCTCAGCAGCTCCTGATTCCTCCTCTCCTCTATTTTATCATCAACCATCAATAGTGCTCCCTCCAAAGTCTCTTAAATCCACTGCATCCTTGCCATCCCCATCTTCTCATGCCTTACCTTCAGAACCACCCATCAAGCTCACCTTTCCTGCAGCATGAAACTTCCCTGCGCTTTTGTTTAAAAATAGCTACCTTTCAGGGCCTTCTCTGGTGGTCTAGGGATTAAGAATGCAGGTTTGATCTAAGAGTCACACACCTTGGGGCAGTGAAACCCACATGCTATCACTACTGAGAAGACCCAGTGCAGCCAAAATAAATGAATAGAAACCACTGCCTTTCACTTATAGCCTTCTCTGTACCACCACATTCTCTGTTACCACCCTGGCAACAACCCCGTGAGGAAGATACTATCACTTGTACTGTAAAGGGAGGGAAGTGATGGCTTAAGGAGGCACGTGACTTGTCAAGGACACAGTGGGTAAGAGCAGGATTTAAAGCCAGATCTGCTGATCAGAACCCAGCTCTTCCCACCTCAGGCTGGGTTTCCTCCGTCATCCTCCTCTCCAAGGATTCTGGGCTGCTGTGAATGAGCGCATGAGAAGGAGAGACAGGTCCTTGGAGGAAATGTCCTTGAAAACTCTTCTTTGACCTTAAAATATAGTTTTGCAAACTCCAGCTTCACCTTAAAAACCCACGGGTTTTTACATTCTTCATCCTAGTACGTATGCTTGTTTTAGGGCAAAATGTTTCTCCTCCAAATTTCTCAATAATGGAGACGTTGCAGGAGGACAGACCCTGGCTTCCAGGCCCCAGGGGGCTCCTGTGTGGCCCAGAGGTCTGGCAGTGGGTCTAGAGACGATGGGCCTATCGTACGCAGTCTGAGGTCTGTTCGGGGCTCAGCAGGCCTCCATGGTCTTGAGAGCCTCGCTGCTCACCTCGGCCCAGCGCTCCCAGCTCCCTCCAGGCCACATTTCCCCCTCGTACAGACGGAGCCCGTGGTGGTCCCTCACATGAGCCCCGTGGACTCACACCTGGGCCTCTGCAACGCCCTTCTCGCTGCCGTTATGCAGCTGCTGCTCACACCCGCACTGGCCTAGCCGTCCACCTGCAAAGTGTGTGTCACCTCAGCATCCACAGACCCCTTCTCTGGGTAGGCATCCTAACCGGCCTTGCCACCAGCGCCTCTCAGTCACGTTGATGCCTTGGCCATGCTCCCGCCCCCCCATGGCACTTTCCTCACCCCCTGACCATCTATTGTGGATGCCTTAATCCTCTACCTGACCACGGGCCAGGAGGTCTACATCTCTAGCCCTAGCCTGACATCTCAAGAATTTTTAATGGGCTGGCATTATTTGTGTTTTTTAGATGAGAAAACTGAGGCTCAGAGAAGTCATAGGTCTTGCCCAGGACTCCACCTGAGAGCATAAGGCCAGGCTCCAACCGAGGCCAGTCTGACTGTGGATATCACACCTGTGACCTCTAGACTTCTCATTGTAGATTTCCTCCACCATCATGAGGGACTGACACAGGGTTGCCAGTCCACTCTCTTGACAATTAAGGCCACTGGGAAGAAAACAAGAAAAAGACGAGCCGCCATCTCCTAACACCGCTGCATCAGGACAACGGCACAGCAGGAAGGACAGGCTCCAGGAATGAGGACATGCCTTCTCCAGGAAGGACAGATGCTGGCCACACACAGGCACGGGCTGGGGGCGCTGATGGANTAAGGCCACTGGGAAGAAAACAAGAAAAAGACGAGCCGCCATCTCCTAACACCGCTGCATCAGGACAACGGCACAGCAGGAAGGACAGGCTCCAGGAATGAGGACATGCCTTCTCCAGGAAGGACAGATGCTGGCCACACACAGGCACGGGCTGGGGGCGCTGATGGAGCATCCCCGTGAGGAAGCATTCACTGATCACAGCACCATGTGTGTGGTGGATTGCTGATCACGCGTCACCCTACAGGGTCAAGCAGCTGCCCGCCCTCCAGGGAATGGCCTGAGCAGGCACATCTGTGCTACCGACTGGGTTACAGAGCTGTGCTTGACCAAGTGCTGGAGATAGTCAGCCCCTGTTTCCACCAAAGGAGACGGTGAGGGCGGGTGGCCTGGAGGGCGTGTATTAAGAATAGCCCGCGAGGACAAACCCTAAGGTTAAGGCAATGGGGTATGAAGATGACGAGCTGGAGCCCTCTCCCTGGGCAGCTTCTGGGGGTGGCTGCTGTCCCTCCCCATCGTGGGCAGGGCCAGGCAGCGGGCTCCTCCGTAGAGGGCAGCCCTCCAATCGCCTGTCCTCATCTGCTCTTTTCCTTAAAGATTAAAAATTAAAAATCACTGCTGTGATGGCCTTCTCCATGCTTCTAAGAAGCCCAGCTTGGCTGGATGTGGCAGAAGAGTGAAATGGGCTGAGTCCCTTCCAGTGCCAGTCTTTCACGGACCCTCTTCACGGTTTGCAGACTCCACACAGAATGGGACTGAGACCCTGCTAATTCTGCCAGGCAGCCCGCCCTGAGCTTCCTCCCTGCTCTCCTGCCTCCCTTCCGCGGTGTGGGCTGTATGCCCCTCCTCTGGGCCCCCCTCACCCGTCCTTGCCCACCATGCAAAGCCTGCGCTGCAGCTGCTCTCGTGTGGACCTATCTTCTTACCAGGCTGAGGGGCCCTGGGGCACCGCAAGGGGCCCGGCGCAAATGGCGCACTCAAGGCCTGCTTGTTGCAAGACCACACCACGGGGTCTACATCTATCCATTGTCTTGACTGGAGNGAGGTATTACTATCATTAAAAAATCAACTGAGGGTCCATGGTGGCAATGGACTAAAAAAGAAAAATCATATGATCATATCAATAGATGCAAAAAAGGCATATGACAAATGCTAACACGATAAAAACTCTCAGGAAATTAGGAATACAGAAGAACTTTGTGTCAACCTTATAAAGAGTATCTACAAAAACTCACAGCTAACATCATATTTCATGGTGAGAAATTCTAAGCTTTCCCACAAAGATGAGGTCCAAGTCACCAACGTCCCCTTTCACCACTCCTTTTCAATAATATACTGGAAGGCCTTGCTAATGCAATAATACAAGAAAAGGAAATAAACGGTATACACACTGGGAAGGAAGACATAAAACTGTCTTTGTTCACAGATGACACAATCATCTATGTAGAAAATCCAAAAAAAATCAGCCAAAAAAAAAAAAAAAATTCCAGGAACTAATACATGACTATAGTAAGGCAGCAGGATACAAAGTTAACATACAAAAGTTAATTGCTATCCTACATACTGACAGTAAACAAGTGGAATCTGAAATTGAAGATGCAATACCATTATATTAACACCCCAAACTGAAATATTTAGGCATATATCTAACAAAATAGATGCAAAATCTATAGGAGGAAAACCACAAAACTCTGATGAATGAAATCAAGAACTATAAAAAATAGATATTCTATATTCATGGATAGGAAGACTCAGTACTATCAAGATGATAGTAATTAGGGTAAAAAAAAAGATGTCAGTTTTTCGCAACTTATCTGAATGCTGGAGAAGGTTATTGAGAAGACATGACCACCAACTGACCTAAGAACTGAACCCAGGCAACTGGCGACTCTGTACCCTGTTAAGGTCGCTATATAAATGCTTAAGATTCCAGCGGGCAGGTGTATCGAAATCTCCTTGTCACTCAGCTGCCCAAGACA
Source organism: Neotragus pygmaeus (assembly GCA_006410875.1). NCBI lineage: Eukaryota > Metazoa > Chordata > Mammalia > Artiodactyla > Bovidae > Neotragus > Neotragus pygmaeus. Next base: position 306,264 of record SJYV01046737.1, on the reverse strand, counting down.
TGCCTCGTATGTAAATTTCCCTCCCCACTACCAGTGAGGAGAAACACCAACTGTGGGACCCCCAGCTCTGCCCACCAGGGAACAAGCATCAGCCCTAGAGTCCCTTAGGCCTCTGCCTCACCCACCAGCAGGCAAACACCAGCTCTGGGATCCCCTGGCCTTGCAGCTAGAGACCCCAGGACTCAACCCTGCCTGCCAGCTGGCTGACAACAACTCCAAGACACCCTGGGCCCCTCAGCCAGATGCCCCAGGACCTAGCCAGTCTCACTAGCTGGCTAACACCACTTTTGGGACACCCTAGACTCTAGCTATGCTGGAACCGGCCCCACCCACCTGCAGGCCAGTATATCTGGAACACCCCAGCACTGCAACCACCCACTGCAGAAACCAGCAGAAGCCACCAGTGTGCCAGCACCAGCCCCAGGACAGCCAGCAGCTGCTGCTCCACCCTGCCCACCAGTAGCCAGCAGCCTCCACACAAGTCAGTGCCCACCAGTAGTCAGCACCCTCCACACAAGTCGTGCCCGGCACCAGTAGCCAGCACCTTCCACACAAGTCAGTGCCTGGCAACTGACTGGAACGTGGGTCAGCCACACCTATCAGAGGCTCATAACAGTAGGACTCACACAGCCCATGTAGCAGGCACCCCTAGAGTTCTGGTGACCGAGTGGGGCTGTGCTGTTGGGACAAAGAACTGAGTGAAGGGAAACAGGCAGGCTACGCTATAGAGAGTTCTAGGTAACGACTGTAAAAGTGTTCAGAGAATTTGGGAGAAGACTGGATGAACAGAAGTTTCTCACAGAAACTTTAGAAAGATAAACAAAAAACAAACAGAGATGAAGAACACAGGAACTGAAATGGAAAATACACTACAAGGAATCAACAGTATATTAAATAGTACAGAGGAACAGATTAGTGAGCTGGAAGACAAGTAATGGAAATCACTCAAGCTGAACAAAAGAAAGAATAAAATAAAAAATGAGGACAGCTCAAGAGACCTGTGATACAACATTATGCATATTAACATTCGAATTACAGGGGTCCCAGAGAAGAGAGAGAGAGAGAGAGAGCAGAGAACACATATGAAGACACAGCAGCTGGAAACCTCCCTAGCCTGAGGAAGGATACAGACATCCAGGTCCAGGAAGCACAGCAAGTCCACCACACCAAGACACAAAAATGAGAGAGAGAGAAGGTTAAATGCAGCAAGGGAATAGCAGCAAGTTATGTACAAGGGAACTCCCACAAAGGACCTTTCAGTAGAAACTCTGCAGGCTAGGAGGGAGCGGCGTGATACATTCTAAGTGATGAAAGGGGTAAACCTACAACCAAGGAGGTAAAGCTTGTGTTCAGATTTTATGAAGAGGTCAAAAGTTTTAAAGACAAGCAAAAACTAAAAGAGTTTAGCACCACTAAACCAGCTTTATAAGAAATGCTAAACGGACATTTCTAAGTGAAAAAGAAAAGGCCAGAAATAGAAACATGAAAATTGTGAAAGGGAAAAATTTCACTACTGAAGACAAACATACAGTAAAATTAGTAAATGAGCCACAGTAAGGAGGTTAAAAGACAAAAGTCATGAAATCATCTATATCCACAGCAAGTAGCTAAGGCACACACCACACAGAGAGGCGTAAAATACGATGCTAAAAACAGTAAGATTGGTGGGGGGTAATGAAGGATTGTTAAAAAGGGTTTGAACTTAAGAGATCAGTAACTTAAATACACACACACACACACACACACACACAGAAGGCTATGTACAGTGTGGAGAATGCAGGCCATAACTATGTAGCATCTTGTATGGTGATATATCTTAATTAGACTTACCATGGCGATCATTTTGAAATGTTTAGAAATACTGAATCACTACGGTGTGTAACAAGAACTAACATAGTGTTGTAGGTCAATTATACTTCAAAAACAAACTCACAGAAAAAGAGGTCAGATATCAGAGGCAAGGGACGGAATGGGGAATTGGATTAAGATGATCAAAAGGTACAAACTTACACTTATGAGATAAATAAAACTCAATAAAATTGGAAAAGAAAAAAAGACAATATGGTATTCGCAAAAGAGTAGACAAAATACCAATGGAAGAGAACAGAGACCCAGAAATAGACCCCTATAAATATAATCAACTGATTTTTGACAAAGGAGTAAAGGCACTACAGTGGAGCAAAGATAGACTCCTTGAACAAACAGTGCGGGAAAAGCCAGACATCTACATGTAAAAAAAGAATCTAGACACAGACCTTACACCTTTCACAAAAACTAATTCAAAATGAATCACAGACCTAAATGTAAAACTATAAAATTCCTGGAAGACAACATAGGAGAAAATCTAGATGACCTTGAGCATGATGATGTCTTTTTAGATACAACATTAAACACGGGATCCATGAAAGAAAGAAAGAAAGCTGGACTTCATTAAAATAAAATTTAAAAAATTTCTGCCCTGTGGAAGACAAAAGCAAGAGCACTAGAAGACAAGCCACGGACTGGGAGAACACGTTTGTAACAGAGTGCCAGAAAAACGTCTGCTTCACGGGCTATGCTAAAGCTTTTTTGACTACATGGATCACAACAAACTGGAAAATTCTTAAAGAGATGGGAACATCAGACCACCTTACCTGCCTCCTGAGAAATCTGTATGCAGGTCAAGAAGCAACAATTAGAACTAGACATGAAACAACAGACTGATTCCAAATTGGGGAAGAAGTACGTACGTCAACACTGTATATTGTCACCCTGCTTATTTAACTAATAGGCAGAGTACATCACGCAAAATGCCAGGTTGGATGAAGCACAAGCTGGAATCAAGATTGCCAAGAGAAATATCAATAACCTCAGATACGCAGATGATACCACCCTACGGCAGAAAGCGAAGAGGAACTAAAGAGCATCTTGATTAAAGAGGAGAGTGAAAAAGCTGGCTTAAAAATCAACATTCAAAAAATGAAGATCATGGCATCTGGTCCCGTCACTTCACAGAAAATAGACGGGGAAACAATAACAGACTTTATTTTGGGGGGCTCCAAAATCNGAGCATCTTGATTAAAGAGGAGAGTGAAAAAGCTGGCTTAAAAATCAACATTCAAAAAATGAAGATCATGGCATCTGGTCCCGTCACTTCACAGAAAATAGACAGGGAAACAATAACAGACTTTATTTTGGGGGGCTCCAAAATCACTGCTGAAGAATTGATGCTTTTGAACTGTGGTGTTGGAGAAGACTCTTGAGAGTCCCTTGGACTGCAAGGAGATCCAACCAGTCCATCCTAAAGGAAATCAGTCCTGGGTGTTCATTGGAAGGACTGATGCTGTGGCTGAAACTCTAATACTTTGGCCACCTGATGTGAAGAACGGACTCATTGGAAAAGACCCTGATGCTGGGATAGACTGAAGGCAGGAGAAGGGGATGACAGAGGATGAGATAGTTGGATGGCATCACTGACTCAATAGACATGAGTTGGAGCGTCAGAGGTTGGTGATGGACAGGGAGGCCTGGCGTGCTGCAGTCCATGGGGTCACAAAGAGTCGGACATGACTGAGTGACTGAACTGAATTGAAAATCACTGCATATGGTGACTGCAGCCGTGAAATTCAAAGACGCTTGTTCCTTGGAAGAAAAGCTATGACAAACCTAGACAGTATATTAAAAAGCAGAGATATTACTTTGCCAACAAAAGTCCGTCTAGTCAAAGCTATGGTTTTTCCAGTAGTCATGTATGGATGTGGGAGCTGGACCATAAAGAAGGCTGAACACCGAAGGATCAATGTTTTTGAACTGTGGTGCTGAAGAAGACTGGAGAGTCTCTTGGACTGCAAGGATACCAAACCAGTCAATCCTAAAGGAATCAACCCTGAATATTCATTGGAAGGACTGATGCTGAAGCTCCACTACTTTGGCCACCTGATGTGAAAAGTTTATTCACTGGAAAAGACCCTGATGCTGTGAAAGAGTGAGGGCAGGAAGAGTGCGACAGAGGATGAGATGGTTGGATGGCATCACTGACTCGACAGACATGAATGTGAGCAAGCTCCGGAGTTGGTGATGGACAGGGAGGCCTGGCGTGCTGCAGTCCATTAGGTCGCAAAGAGTCAGACACGACTGAGTGACTGGACAACAACATTCAAAATACACAAGGAGCTAAAAACTCAGCCATAAGAAAACCCAATCAAAAAGTAGGCCAAAAACCTTAACACACTCCTCATCAAAGAAGGTACACAGATGGAAAATAAGCATATGAAAACATGCTCCATATCATACGTCACCAGGAAAATGCAAATCAAAACTCTAAGACTCCACTACATGCCTATCAGAATGGCCAAATCAGGAACACCAACATCTTCAAATGGTGACAAGGGTGTCGAGTGGCAGGGGCTCTCACACACTGACGGTGAGAGAGCAAAAACAGAACAGTCATTTGGAAGAGAGTGTGGCAGTTTCTTACAAAACCATAACCTTCCGAAACAATGCAGCAACTGTGCTCCTTGGTATTTATCCAAAGGAGTGAAACCTATGTCCACACAGAAACCTGCACACGGACGTTTATAGCTTTACTCATTATCGCCAAAACATGGACGTAACCGAGAAGTCCTTCAATAGGCAAATGGGTAAATAAACTTGGCACAACCAGATAATACAATATTTGTCACTAATCAGTCACTCAGTGTCCAACTCTTTGTGACCCTGCGGGCTGGGAGGAGCCCGCCAGGCTCCTCGGTCCATGGGACTCTCCAGGCAAGAATCCCGGAGTGGGTGGTCATTCCCTTCTCCAGGAGACCTTCCCGGCCCAGGGATCGAACTCAGGTCTCCTGCATTGCAGGCAGATTCTTTACCATCTGAACCAACAAGGAAGCCCCCAAATAAATAAAATTATTTTAAAAAATAGATAAATAGTGAAGTCTTAAAGTCTTATGTTACATACCTCATAAAGACTTCAAAGGAAATAGCCTAAACCACAATAGTAGGGTCTTCCCTGGTGACTCAGTGGTAGAGGGTGCTCCTGCCAATGCGGGAGACACAAGTCCGATCCCTCATCTGGGAAAATCTCACACGCTGCCGAGCGACTCGCAGCCGTGCGCCACAGCTCCTGAGCCTGTGCTCTGGGGCCCAGGAGCTGCAACCACGGAAGCCCGTGTGCCCCGGAGCCTGTGCTCTGCAGCACGAGAAGCCACGCAGTGAGGAGCCTGCGCGCTGCGATGGGAGGGCAGCCCCTGCTTGACATGACTAGAGCAAAGGCCCGCACAACAGTGACGGCTCAGCACAGCCATAAATTAAAACCAATAAAAATAAATAAAACAAAATGGTGATCTCTCTAGATATAAGATTGTGGGTAAATATTTTTCTTTTTCCATACTTTTCAATGTTCTATTGTAAGTATTAACTTATATTAAGGTATTAACAATTTTTAAAACATAATAACCACCTTCTAGGAGGAGGCCTACCAAACCTCTCCTACTCCTTTATTATGTCACCTTCAGACTCCTACTTAGTCTCCTTGTACCCTGCAAAAATTCCTTTGTAAAAGCATGTCAACTTGCAATCTAAATCTAACATCCAGGTTCCAGGTAAAACTTCTTACCATGTTAATAGCGCCACCCTCTACAGTGGTTTATGTGCTATTACACTGTCCACGGGTTAACTGGTTATTGAGCTTCCCTGGTGGCTCAGACAATAAAGCATCTGCCTGCAATGCAGGAGACCCAGGTTCAATCCCTGGGTTGGGAAGATGCCCTGGAGAAGGGAATGGCAACCCACTTCAGTACTCTCGCCTGGAAAATCCCATGGACAGAGGGGCCTGGCAGGCCTGGCAGGCTACAGTCCAAGGGGTTGCAAAGAGTCAGACATGACTGAGTGAACTAATTATTAGTTAATTGATAATCAATTCATTATTAAAATTAGTTAACTAATAATCATTATTAGAAAAGTCACACTGCAACCAAGTAATGATGACCAGTCTATGGATTCTGTAATTAGTTATCATTTATGTTTTAACACTTAAAATAGCCTTCCACTTTCCACCCTTGTTGGGAATTGTGCCCTGCCCCCGATCAATCTTAGTATCTGTAAAGATAGGGCCATTGAGGTGATCAGATACGGTTACATCATCATCTTGTGGCTAATTTAAACAATACCACAAGCAATATCATACTATTAAGTTGGTGCAAACATAATTGCGGTTGCAGAATTATAATCATTATAATTAGGCTCAAACACTTCTAAGTCAAAATAGGAACCATTAAAATCAACATTTTTTTGCCAATGAGAAATAAGTTTATTTATTCCTATGGTGCTTTGGGATTCAACGAACACTTGGAAAGCATTTTCTGCCTTCTGCTGGGGGTGGAAGTGTTTTCCCTGCAAAAAGTTGTACAGATGCTTGAAGAAGTGGTAGTTGGTTGGCAAGAGGTCAGGTGAATATAGTGGATAAGGCAAAATTTCGTAGCCCAATGCATTCAATTTTTGAGCGCTGGTTGGGCAATGTGTGGTAAGGTGGTGTTGTGGAGAAGAACTGGGCCTATTGACCAATGCCTGCTTCAGGCACTGTGGTTTTCAGTGTATCTCAGTGACTTGCTGAGCATACTTCTCAGATGTTACCGTTTCACCGGGATTCAGAAAGCTTTAGTGGGTCAGTCGGGCAACAGGCCACCAAACAGTAACCATGGCTTTTCTGGCACAAGTTTGGCTTTGGGAGATGCTTTGGATGCTTTGGGAGTGCTTGGTTCAACCACTGAGCTGGTTATCACCGGTTGTCATATAAAATCCACTTTTCATCGCATGTCACAATAGTTCACTGTTGTTGCATAGAATAAGAGAAGACAACACTTCAAAATGCTGACTTTTTTGATTTTCGGTCAATTCATGAGGCTTGTCAAGCTTTATCACCTTTCCAATTTGCTTCAAATGCTGAAAGACTGTCGAATGGTCAATGTTGAGTTCTTGGGGCAACTTCTGGGGTAGCTGTAAGAGGATCAGCTTCGATGATGGCTCTCAGTTGGTCACTGTCAACTTCTGATGGCCAGCCACTACACTCTATCTTCAGGTTCTCATCCCCTTTGCAAAACTTCTTGAACCACCACTTCCTGAATGTTCATTAGGAGTTCCTGAGCCAAATGCGCTGTTAATGTTACAAGTTGTCTCTACTGCTTTACAACCCATTTTGAACTCAAATAAGAAAATCACCTGAATTTGCTTTTTGTCTAACATCATTTCCATAGTCTAAAATATATATAAAAGGCAAGGAATAAGTCAGTAGCAAAAAAATTTAAGTGAGAAATTCACATTAAAATGATGTATAACACAACCACATTTAAGAACATATTCCAATAACAAGTAGCAAATTCCAACAATACAAAATTGCAATTACTTTTGCAACAACCTAACAAAAGTAAAAATTGCAAAATTCTTAGGTGTAACTGCCTATGGCAATTGTCATTACATGCCATAAACTGAAATGAATACGTAATTCATTCACAGCAAAGGCAGTAATGTCTAGTACTGTATTCCTGACCAAGAAAGAAAGTCCTTTCATAGTAATGAAAAAAAGAGAGAATTAATGTCCTCTGGTTGCAAAGTAAAATAGGTACATGATTCCCAGGAACAGAAAGAGTGGCAGAATTTCCTCAACAAGAGGATCTATGGCAACTGTGCATCTCAGCTCTTCTAACTGGTTTGGGGAACAGGCTATGTACACTTTTCATACCAAAAATTTATTTCGGGGCCTTTAAGTTCAATTAGGTGTTTCTATTCTGCCACACATTCCATGTTTCCAGGGTCCATGACCATGACCCCTTGTTTGGGCTCCAATAAGAGGCTAAATACCATCCATAATTTGGCAACAATATAATCCAGAATTCTCACCTCACATCCAACCTTTTTGCTTTATGCTCTCCAAGCTTGGTATTAAAGTAAACTCAGTTTTCTCTCCTTGATTGTGAAGAACAAGATACTTTTAGAGTGAAATCTTAGTTAGCACCTCCCACAATCACAACTACTTATCTGCCAATCCAGCTTTATGAGCCACCCATCCCCAAAGAAAAAATATACAGAGTTTAGTGGTGCTGTGATGAATTCAGCCCGTCTGAGGCCTCGAGAACAGCCAGATCCGAGGCGCCATGTCCAGCTCCAGTCCCACTGCTTCTCCTCTCATTCCAAGAATTTTTAGTATTTTTCTGTCAAGCTTACTAATTTAGATGGATAAAAGCATACCAGTGTTTTAAGGTGGGCACTATATTTCACTTGATCTTTTAACAATCCAATCCATTTTTACATTACGTTAGCCAACAGAGGGTGATACTGCAGACAGGAAATCCAGGAGCTTGCAGTCTTTGGCCAATATGGTGAAACCATGTGCCACCTTATAATTAGAATAGATGCCACTCCAGCAAGGCAGCTTGTTTACACTGGCCCAGTACAGTCCCTTCCAGCCCTCTGCTGTCAAAGAACACTGATCCACAAAGGAGGACACTCAGCCTGAAGAGAAGTCAGTCAGCTGTCAGTGGCTGCTCCATGCCTGGCTTGTGGCGATCTGTGGTCTCAAGCTTTGCAGAACACAGTGTCCTGGCTGCTGGGCCCTCTCCTGGAGTGAATCCAAGGCGCGGCAGGAACTGCCCACTTCAGAGCCTCACGGGGGTGGGGCGGGGGGTGAGATCATTTACATGCCTCTTCAGTACTAGCATATTGGATATTTGCTCAATATCTGCAGACGCTGGCTCCACATTGGAAATTTATTTACAGACGCTCCTGGGCTTTTCATAGTCCAAACCATTGAGCCAAACCGACTGCAGCTGATCCACCAGTCTGTTGAAGTCAACTGCTGGGTCACGCCTCACTTGGTGCTATCCAGGATGCACACGATTTCGCCCATTAAGTGAACCTGCCGGGTCCCCAGTTTGTTAGCACTCTTCTGGACTGACAAGGCTGTCTTTTCATGTTTTTAGCCATTGATGATGACACTGGGCAGATGCATTAATGGAAAACCCTACTAATCACTGCTTTTCTTGATGGAAAAAAAAAAATCTCCAAATATGCCTTGGGCAATAGGCCCAGACTTTTTAAAGGGGTCTTAATACTTGGCAAGTGATCAATACTGTGATATAATTTGCTGTTATTGTTTAGTTGCTAAGTCATGTCCAACACTTTTCAACCTCTTGGGCTGGCTCCTCTGTCCGTGGGATTTCCCAGACAAGAATACTGGAGTGGGCTGCCATTTCCTCATCCAAGGGATCTTGTATAATAGTAAATGAATAAATTTGGGTGGGCCTAGAGTTTTTTGAGTTTGACTTCCCAGCCCACCACCATGGATTATTTCTATATCTAGAGCAGTGGTTTTCAACCCTGGCTGCTTACTAGAATCATCTAAGAAGCTTAAAGACAGACGCAAACAGCAACAAATAAATTACACCTGAGACCCATCCTAAACAAATTAAATTGGAATTTCTAGGGATGAGACTCAGGCACTGGTGGTTTTAATTTGCTTTAACTCTCCATTCTAGTATGCAGCTAGGATTGAAAATCAAGAATCTAGAGCAATGTTTTTCAAACTTCAGAATACATCAATATCACATAGAGGTAATTAAAGTGGATTGTTGGGCCCCACATCTAGAGTTTCTGACTAGGTCTGGGATAAGTTTGACAATCTGCATTTCTAACAGGCTTCCAGGTGATGCTAATGTGTTGGTTAAAGGACAGCACTGAAAACCATTGGTTTAGAGTGTGCTTTTCAAACTATAATATCAAAACCCACAATTTTAATATTTCAAACCCGTAACACTACCTGAGAATGCTGTTAAAATTCAGAGTCTAATTCAGCAGGCCTGGGGTGGGGTTTGAGATCTGCTTTTCTAATGAGCTCCGAGGTAATGCTAAAACTGATGGTCTAAGGACTATATTTTTGAACACCAAGTATCTAGAGCTACCAGCCATATGCCATTTTAAAAATAATCAACCGAACTAGCAGCTGCGGGAGCAGACCCTGAAGGAGGCCAGTTCTGTACACCTATGATGAGATGACTCATTCTGAAGACTTCTTTCTGCTCCCTCTGTTCCCCTGATCATATAAACATCTGTACACGGTCTCCTCGACAGTCATGATTACAATGTGATTTTTGCAAAACAGCTAACACCTAACACTAACATCTAACACTAACATCGCCACTAACATCTAACACTAACATCTCCACTAAGGTGAAGCAATACTCATCTGACTTGACACAGCTGGTCACTTCCTTCTCCCTGAAACACTATTTTTAACTTGATTTCCATGACTCTACACTTTCTTGGTTTTTCTCCTGTCTCTCTGGCCACTGTTTTGTCAGTTCTTTATCATCTTCTGAATATTTAAATGTCGGAGGACCACAGGAATTCATTGTTCAGATTCTTTATATTCACTCCCTCAGTGATTTCATGCAGGGTTATGACTTTAAATACTACCTACATGCTGATAACACTCAAATTTATCCCAGCGCAGACTGCTTCCCTGGACTATAGACATGTATGTTCAACTGGCCTAATGTATAAGCCTACTTGGTTGGCTGTCTGCTGCTGTTGCTAAGTCACTTCAGTCGTGTCTGACTCTGTGCGATCCCACAGACAGCAGCCCACTAGGCTCCCCTGTCCCTGGAATTCTCCAGGCAAGAACACTGGAGTGGGTTGCCATTTCAAGTGAAGTCACTCAGTCGTGTCCGACCCTCAGCGACCCCATGGACTGCAGCCCACCAGGCTCCTCCGTCCATAGGACTTTCCAGGCAAGAGTGCTGGAGTGGGGCGCCACTGCCTTCTCTGGGTTGGTTGTCTATTAGTATCTAAAACAGCTCATGGTCGCCCCTTTCTCCCAAAGCAGAAAATCTGCCCTCCCCACAGCCTTTGCTAATTCACTAACAGGCAACTCCATTCTCAGGTGTTCTGGCCCCAAACTGCGATCATCACTGACCTTTCTTTCCTGTCACAGTTTACACCTGGTCCACCACAAAAACACGCTGCCTCTGTCTTCAAAGTATGTCGAGTGGTTTCTCACTGCTCCCGCTGTTAGCGCTTTGGCCCAAGCCACCAACATCTCTTCCAAGTCTCCTAAGGGGTCTGTCTGCTTCCATCTTTCACCTTTCCCTCTGTCTGTCATCAATACAGGATCCAGAGTGACCTTGTCAAACCATTAACTCAAATTAGGTCACTAATTTGATTACATTGTTCCAATGGCTTCTACTCTCCCTCAGATGGGAAGGCAAAAAAATCTTCTCAATAGCCCACAAAGTCCTAAACAATCTGTCCCACCACCATTCTTCATCAGACCTCATCTCTGTGCTGCTTTTATGGGAATTCACTGCACTCCAGCCACTCTAACTCTCCTACTGCCCCTCAAACACACGAGGCATTGCACTTCAGGCCTCTGAATGTGATGTCCCTTTGCCTGCAATGTCATTCCCTCCAGACAGCCACCCGGCACAGTCCCTCACCTCCACGGCTCCACTCAAGCGTTACATTTATACTTTAAGGGGGCCTTCCTGGCTCCCCTACCCAAACTTCTATCTAAACTCTTTCCAATAGTCTGTCTCACTTTCCTGCTTTTTTCCCCTAGCTCTTACATATCATATATATCTACACACACAGACAGACAGATACACCACTATATATACAAAATAATATATATGTACATACCAAATACATAATTCAATATATGTGCATAAATGTGAAATTTACCTTGCTTATTATCTTCCCCCAGTACATAAAGTGTCAATGAAGGTTGGGAATTTCACTTGTTTGGTTCACTGCTGTAATTCTAGTGCTAAAAACAGCCACTGGCAAATACGAATAGGTGCTCAATAAGTATCTGCTGAAAGACTAAGTAAAACAAGAAATACCTATTTTTACACTAATATGTATCCCAGACACCACTTAAGAAAGTGTCTTAAGAATGTGGGTGTAACCAACTGTGGCAAATGATGATGATAAATCAAAAAAGATGAGAACGCAGAACTGACCTCTGGAGAGAGCACTGTGGAGGTCACCGGTGACCTTGACAAGAGCTGCAATGGTGAAATAAAATAGAGCCAGGACTGAATGGGAGAAAAGGAGCGGAAGCCAGCGAGTACAGATGACTTTTTCAGTTATTTTCTCTTAACATGAAACCACTGCATATGGCGCCGCCTCTCTTCAGAATGCCTTTCCCCTGATGACTCTGCCTCTCCGCTGTCCTTCAAGACCCAGCCTGCTTAGGTGTTCCACTCACTGGGACACATCCCTGTAACTGTTATACGCCTGCATTTACCATATCCCAGGTACACTAATGCTATCCCTGATACACACAGGAATCTTACACTTGACTGGCAGGGTTTAACTCCTAATACCTTCAGGCTAGACCCTTGCACCAAGAAGGAGTTCAATAAATACTTCTTGGATGAGTGAAAAGCCTTGAAGGAATAGTAAGTTGATCGTTTCTAAGGAACTATTCTTATTTCTTAATAGTTTCTAAGAATTTATTTACCATATGTTTTCCTTAATTTATATCCAAAATATATTTTATTAGTTATCTGTATATTAGATATCATAAAATAAAAGGGAAACAATTATAATACAAATCTAAAATTTCTCTTTTACCCTAATAATATACACTTAAGGTACATTTATGATAGTTTGAACTATTATTCTATATAATTCCAACCTTTGCCTGAAAACATGTTAATTTTACCGCTTAAACTATGCAGCATTTGAAAAACAACCATAAATATTTTGATATCCAAACACACAAAATGAAATCTTACAGAAAAAAAATTATTATATAGCCTATGAAAGTTAAGACCACCAATTCTAGTTACTTAAACATGGGGACATTTTACTAAATCTGTATGTTGCTTAATACTTTCTGAAGTACGGCTTCTGAATATTACACAATGCTTAAGAAAATTCTGGAATCAAGTTTGAAGGAAGGAGTTCTACCCATTTCTCAAACTGCTTATTTAATAATTCTACACATGCATGTTTTGGGATACAGATTGGCAATGTGTTTCCTAAACAGAATTATCTGGGGGCACTGTGTGAAAAAACAAATTTCTGGGATCCAGCTCTAGATGATTCTAGCTTAGTACATCTCATGAAAAGGCTTTAAAAAATGGCAAAAAGCTCCTTAAATGATTCTGATGGTCAGTCAGGTTTGGGAAATATTGACCATGTATCTGGAAACATTAAGTAGACAAGTAGGCTTGTGGTAATTTTCGGCAGACCTTAGAAAGTTGCTACCCTCAACCCATAAACACAAAAAACACTGATCCACCATGGAAACATCATACATTCCAAAATGCTTTTCCAACAACAATTCTGACTTGTGTTGAATGAATGAAATTTTCATACTGTAAGTACAGAGTTGTTAGAAAGCACTTTTACTGGACTATGGTGCGGCCTGATCAGTATTTTTTCTTACGAGCACCACCTGCCACAACAGACGAGCTGCCCTACCTTTCATTTTGCCTAAAGAAAAAAAAAAAGTAGTAACAAAATGCACCAAGTTAACTACATTCCATTAACAGTCTTCACTGGTAATACATGTTTTGAGAACTATCAGTAACATCCACTACTTCAAATACAAACTTGTCAAAAATGTGTTGATGGGTGATATCTAGAAAAACTAATTTAAAAAGCTATTGTAACCTTTGGGAAGACAGCTGGCAAAGTTTCAAAATACAGACCATGCTACATATGTACATTTTATATTACAACTGCCAGTAGTCTCTAACTTACTCTTAAACCTGTAACAAACATTTAATAAATAGAGAAGTTTATCAATATAACTTGGGACACAGAAAATAAGAAAAAAAAGTGACTAAAATTCTGACAGTGAAACAAATTTCTACATAAATCAGTAATACCGAAATAAATATAACTAAAGGAAAGAACACTCTATACATACATATCTAGTAAAAAGAAGTAAGATAATTACACATAACACAGACAAAATGACAAAGTCATGTGGCGCCACCTCTGGCAATGCTAGACGTAGTAAGATGACAGAGCTGGAAAGCAAATGACCATTACTTGTCTTTCCAACCAAAGCAGCACCTGTATTTTTAAAACCTGAGGACAAGGACTCGTTCAGTCTGGGGTAGTCTTACATTCAGACTAAGTTATATTTAATAAGTTTACCTCAGTTTCAAGAAATATGAAAATAAAACAGATGATGAATACAGCACTGACGTTTTATTAATAAGGCTAACATTATAGCAACATTGTTTTCCACCTTGGTACCATTTATAAAAATTTCATTTTCTGCTGTGACATAATTGAAAAATTACAGTAGTAACTATACCTGTATTTCAAACACTGAATTGAAACAAATTTGAAAACACTGAACTTTCACAAACAAGAATGATTTCTACCATTATTGCTTGAAACAAAATTTCCAGAACTCTTTGATTGCTAAGTTATGGTCTTAGTACTGTATTAAATTTGTGCCACGATTTCAGGATGCAATTGCCATGGCAATTTTCAAGCAAACTTTTTACTGTCATAAATTATTTTGAGGGTGAATCACTTGCATAAAGTCACAAGCAAGTATCTAATTAAGGCAAAAATTAGACTAATCTGTCATTTTCAAACATTTTGAGACACTACAAGTATGGTTATGCAACTATGCACACCAAAGGAAAGCAAAAGCATCTCTTCCTTGCAGTTTACTGAAACACAATTTTAAAAATTCAACCCATGTGACATATAGGTTCAAATTACTGCTGGAAGAATAAACAAAGCATCATTTACCCCATCAAAAAAAACTGTATCTAGTTTCAGAAGATCTTCATACCATACTGCTCTCAACTACCAAGGAGTAAAAACAACTGAAGTGCACCTCAATATCCTTCGCACCTACCGAAAGGAGCGTAACAGACTGAATATCTGGAGGAGGGCTTCAGTCAAGGCTGTTTCCACTAGATAAACTTAACTATCCCCTGAACTGTCGGAGACTTAACACATGGAAAAGAAGAGAGAAACAGGAAAGGATCAGGGAAAAAGACAAAAGAACTGGGGCAAATTCTACTCTTGGGGTGAATAACACACAGATGGTCAAGAATCTGCCTGCAGTGTAGGAGACCAGGGTTCGATCCCTGCATGGGGGAAGATCCCCTGGAGAAGGAAATGGCAACAAACTTGGTATTCTTGCCTGGAGAATTCCATGGACAGTGGAGCTTGGCAGGCTACAGTCCACGGGGTCTCAAAGAGTCTGACATGAGTAAGCACACACACAGTGAACCCCAAACACTGCCTCATTTCCTATTCCACAATCTGTTTCTACTCTCTTTATCTTTATTCTGTCTTGCCCTACCTTTTGTTTGTCCTAGGCCTCCCTCCCTCTCTTACAGAGCATAAATGTGCAGACATGCAAAACAGATCTTTATTTATGGTATTTAAGTACCAGAGTGTTTTGCCTACAAAATATGATACCAAATGGGTTTTAATTGCAGTTTAAGTCCTATGGAACACAGATAGGGGGATAAAACTGAGTAATCAAAGCCAATCATAGAATCTTTTAAAAACACACATACACAGAGTCTCAAAATGTTTTAAAACACATCTCTCTTTATCAACGACAAATATGCTGTGCTTAAGACAATAATCAACAGTCTAAAATAATCTCTGCTGCTCTTAACTTCATTTGCCACAAAAGTTCTGCTGAGACACTGATGGAGAATGCTATTTCAAATACACCAAATGCTATTTCAAATACACCGCTCACTAAAGAAATGGAAACAAGCACTGGGACCAACGTTAAGACGACGGTCACAGAAGAATGAAAATGTAGACAAAATTGTGATTTAAGTAAAAAAAAAAGTAAACTTATTCAGGAGTGCTTTACCAAAAAGTTAACAAGAGAAATGGATATCAGAATAATTTTAGCAC
>SJYV01046737.1:260651-285389 GCA_006410875.1 Neotragus pygmaeus | reverse complement strand
CCCCGCGCCCCGCACCCGCCCTGGCGCCTGGCCCACTCCCCGGCCCCGCGCCCCCGTCCGCGGGCGCGCCGGGCTCGGACATGGAGCCGCTGCTCCTGGCCTGGAGCTACTTCAGGCGCAGGAGGTTCCAGCTCTGCGCCGATCTGTGCACGCAGATGCTGGAGAAGTCCCCTTGTGACCAGGTACCGGCCGGACCCCGCTGGGCCTGCGGGTCTTGGCAAGAGGGCTCCGGGGGCTCCCCAGGACCCCACCGGGATGGGGGCTGCAGGGAGGAGGACGCAGGGCGAGGGTGACCCTGTGGTCAGCACGGACGCGTGGAGCCCAGATCCTCCGGGACCAGGGCCGCTGGGTCTTGACTGCGGCGACCGCGCCCTGTGCTAACTTCAGCCGCTGAAAGATGCTGAAAGACCACCCTCAGATGTCGCTGAAAAGATGGTGAACTCTGTTAGGTCCTGTATTCTTGCGTATCAGTTCAGTCCAGTCGCTCAGTCGTGTCCGACTCTTTGCGACCCCATGGACTGCAGCACGCCAGGCTTCCCTGTCCATCACCAACTCCCGGAGTTTACTCTCACTCAGGTCCATCGAGTCGGTGATCCCTATATTCTTGCGTAGAGGTGGACTTTTAAGCTCGCTGCCTGTTACCTTATTAATTTCCCAAACAACTATATATAAACTTAAAAATCTGTAACTTCCCCCCCTCCCCATTGAAATAGCTGCCATTTTTTCTTTTGGATCAAACGTATAATCCTTCCAGTTCATCTTAAGATGGTTGTCCCAAAGTGGGAAGCTTTGGATTCTGGGCCTTGAGTGCAGCTTGAGGCAAACAATTCAAGTCAGGGGAATGAAAACCTAGAAAGGGAAAAGGATACATTTATTATTAGGAGGGAGGGGTGAGAAAAATAATCCCCCTAAAAGAAGGAAATGATGGCATTGATTGTGGTTTACTAAAGCTCTCTTTAAGTACAGCGTTAAATAAGTGAGTGAAAACAGTTATATGCCGCTTGTGAGAGGGGCACCACGGTGGTGGTCAGGTAGTTTTAGAGGAGGCCAAAAAAGGAGAAAAGTGCCTCTACTAAATGCAAAATGTACGTATGGAGTTCGAGTTCCCCAGCTTTTCCTCTAGTGGTGTTGGCTTGGGGATGTTAGAGAAAAGAGGAAAATTGATAAGAGTTACATTCACGGAGGTGTGACAGTTGTTGCTCGGCTCTGCCTTAGCTCCTAGCAAGTGGATAGTGGGTAGCCCGTCAGGGGGAATAGTTTGGCCTTCGGATAGACAGCACATCTCTCTTAGAACAATCTACATTAGTGGGAGTGCTAGACGGGGTTCTGTTTGAGTTAGTTCCTATTGGTCAATAAGACTCTTATTTCCATATGCAAGCATTTTTCCGAGTGTGTTTCTTAGCACAGTCGTCCCAGAAATGCTGCTGAAAAAAAAAAGATTCCACCCTCAGATTTGTTTGGGAACCATGACAAAATGTGGACCCCGTTACAGTTTGTACAACCAGAGTGTGTTACACACCAGTGATGAGCCAGACATTGTCTTTCCGTTGGGTCAGGGTAGTTTCCATTCTGCAGAACAACGGTCCCGGAGGAAGAAAATTTCCTCATTAAATGCATTTGGGAAACGTATATTCCCTACTTAGAGATGCATACTAAAGGCTCTGAGAATTTCTGCAAACAGAAACTTTACTTTGCCTGATTTTGATGAATACAATAGTTAGGAAACTAAATTGACCCCGATTCCTTTTGTGGCTGTGGGTGAGGGTCAGATCACCCTAGAGAGATGTCACATTGGGAAATGTGTTATAGGCAAAGCAACAGTGTTTTCTATTAATAGTTAAGACATTGTAATCTTTATAAAAACCATTTTTGTGTTAGTTTTCAGGTGTTAGAGTGAAGTGATTCATATATTTTTTTTTCAGCTTCTTTCCTATTATATAGGTTGTTATAAGATATTGAATATAGTTCCCTGTGCTATATAGAAGGTCTTTGTTGGTTATTTACATATAGCGGTGGGTACATGTTACTGTGTAAATCCTAACTTATCCAACTCCCAGCCTCCTTGCCCCTTTGGTAGCCACAGTTTGCCTTCTGTGTCTGTCGTCTTAATGGCGTAGTCACAGTGACATTCAGTATTGCAATTCAGGTTTCGTTTGTGCTGGGCACTGTGGTTAGGTCTTGGTGTTGAGTGACCTTTTATAGAGTGCTTACTACTTGCCAGGGATAAATTGTGTAAATTATGTGTATTTCTTTGCTGAGAATAGCCTTGCGAAATAGGTAACAAATCGCTAACATTTATTGAGTATCCATTGAGCCTCTGTCAGGCTTGATTCAGAGGGTTTTCTGTTATCTCATTTAATCCTCAGCTGGTGTAGGAAGTGGGCGCTATTTGCACCGTTTTGCAGGTTGAGCCCCGTGAAGCACGAGGTGAGACAGTTGTCCGAGGTTACAGAGCCGGTAAGCCTGTTGCCTTTGTCTATACGATGCAGCTTCTCTGGCGTTTATGGAGCCTCATTTTTCAAAAATCTATGTCTCCAGACTTTTCCTAGTACATTTTCTCATCTACTGTTCCTTTTTCAAGATTACGGCTAAACGGTAAGGAACTTGACATAGCTGTGTACTTGGGTTAAAGGCTCTGAGAAGTCCGGAGGGAAGGTAACCTGCCTCATTTTGATTAAGGCAGCATTCTAAAACTTATTTGTCGCCTGGTTTCTTGTTTGGGGGAGAGGTACAGATTTTTCCCCGGGGAGGTGTTGTCACTTTGGGAATGCATAGGCCACATCTTGGTGGTGGTTTTGGTTAAGACCCAGCTGTAGAGGAGAACAGGATTGAGAAATTAAGAACTTCACTTAAAGTCTCCTGGATTGAGAGCTAAACCAGTAATAACTGGAATCTCTTTACTTGGTCTCTTATGTGGGTCCCTGTAGGCCTTACTGGCCCTCTTGGAAAATTAAGACTTGTTCCCAGGAATGCTTAGTGGTTCTAATTTTGATAATGGCAACGAAGAACAGGAGACACAACCTCGTCCTGGGAAATACTGCTATTGGCGTCGGTCAGCCGTCTGACGTGGTTTACATCATATTGTGGCAGAAGGTCTTGTTGCTTCTTGCCACCGTCCTGTTTGTTGTAGATTTGAGATAATGCTTCGAAATGTGAAGTAAGTGGAAGTGGTAGTCGCTCAGTTGTGTCTGACTCTTTGGGACCCCATGGACTGTAGCCCACCAGCCTCCTCTGCCCGTGGAATTTCCCAGGCAAGAGTACTGGAGTGGATTGCCATGCCCTCCTTCAGGGAATCCTCCCGACCCAGCGGTCGAACCCAGGTCTCCTACATTGCTGGCAGATTGTTTACCATCTGAGCCACCGAGAAAGCTTGGTGATACGTAATTTTAATATCCTAGAAATGTTTTTCTAAATGTGATTCCTTGCTCCTGGTTTTTTGTTGTGAGCAGGGGTTGATATGTTCAGCCCCTATGAGTGTCAGAGGTGGCCTGGGAAAATCGCTACCAGATTTAGAAGAGGTTGAGCACACGCTTTTCCTCTCGAATCCGTTTTGTTAGGCCGAGGGAGTTTATTTCTTTATTTATGTTGTCAGAGCGGTGAGCAGCTCTTTGCCGGGAACAGAAGTCTGAAGATGATGTTACCTTGCCAACCGGGCCCCCGATGCCCGGCTTGGGCCTCTGGAGAGCTGGCAGGGCTCACTGCTGCTAGTTGTCCTTGGGCCGGCCTTCCAGTGCTGTGCTCACTCTCTGTGCGCTTTCCTTAGCACCGATTTGTGCATGTTGTATCCAGTTGTTACTTTGTTTTAGAAATATTTTCCAGTATGATTTTCCCCATGCTTAAAGAAGTCGTGCTTTTTTTCTTAATTAAAAAGAATTTAAATATTTATGTTAGAGTGCTGATGGAATTAGTGAACATCTTTAGGAAGCTTAAGGAGGTTTTCCTGTGATTAAAAGCCCCCAAATTCTTTTTTCCTCTTAGCATGTGAGTCCAGGATGGCAGGTCTGTGTGGAATGGTAAGGCATCTGGCACACGGGTGCCCTCATTACTGAGTGCAGCAGTCACATTCACACGTGCATGGGGACGGTGTTATTTATGTGTGCCAGCTTCCGCTCTGTTCACCAAGATCACCCTAGTTGCCTGATGGCCTCTGGCTCTCCCTGCCCCCATCTTAGTTCTCAGCACCGTAGGTTCTTTATCTTCTTTTCCCTTAATACTTATTTCTACTTCTTTAATTGTTTGGCTGCACCGAGTCTCAGTTGCGGCACATGGGATCTAGTTCCCCGACCAGGGATCGAACCCAGGCCCCCTACATCAGGAGCTTGGAGCCTTAGCTACCGGACCACCAGGGAAGTCCCACCGTAGTTTCTTTAAATGGATTCACCTTTTCAAATAAGTGTGATTGCATTATGGGGCATTCTTACCTCATTTCTTGTTTCAAGGATGAATTAAAAAAAAAAAAAACCAATTGAGCAGTTTGTTCCTGGATCCTTCCAGAAGAGTATTTCTGGTAGTAATTATCATCACTGGTATTTCTTAGGACACTCCTGTTGTTCCACTGGAGGAAGGTCAGAGACTGGCAGTCAATGAAGAGCTAACAGAAATACGTGATCAGAGCAGCAGCAGATGCGCCTCAGCCCGCAGTTAGCTGGTTTATCTTCACATATCCCTTTAGCCTCATGGGCTTTGGTTGGTTGTTTTTTGAGGCGTCTGTATTTTAGAGTATTTTTCCTCTGCGGCTCCTTGAAGTACCGTTTCTATGTCACCCAACTGATTTCAGTACAAACGAGTGACTCTGAAGCGGTGCCTGGACATGTGGAAGAGAAAGGAAATGAAAATATTTCTCCGGAGTGCCGAATGGATTCATTTTTGCTCTTGCTTTTTTTTTTCCCCTCTCAGAACAAAAATAGCTTTTGTTTTTTGTGTTAATTTTCACTTTTTAGCTTTGCTTATTTTTCTCCCAGATGAGGAAAACCTCTCTAAACTGAATTGCTCTTTGTTAATCTTTTTATAAGCTGGTCCTGGGAGCTTCATGAAGATAACGTTTCAGTCGTGATACATTATTAACCTTTGGAGATGAAGCCCACCTCTAAGACTATTTTTTCTACATTTAGTTCTCCTTTAAGAGATAACATTTTGGTGTCATATCAAACATAATGAGTACTTTGTACTTTTTATTAGGGCTTTCCAGGTACTCAGTGGTAAAGATTCCACCTGCCAATGCAGGAGACGTGGGTTCGATCCCTGGTTCAGGAAGATCTCCTGGAGGAGGAAATGGCAACCCACTCCAGTATTCCTGCCTGAGAAATCCCATGGACAGAGGAGCCTGGTGGGCTACAGTTCATGGGGTCACAATGAGTTGGAGACGACTGAGCGGCTGAGCACGCACGCATACTTTCTACTAGGATGTGTGAATTTTAGTTTGATTCTTGCCAATGTCAGAGTAGTCAGGTTGGCTGGAGAGGTATGATATGCTATGGACCAGCTTGTTTCCTTAGAGCAAAATGTTTGTATTTGGGTACAGAAGGCCCAACGGGTAGGTTGAAGATGATAACGTGATGTTTGGCAGTGCGGAAGGGCTCCTGAAAAAGATGGATTCTGAACTGCTTTTCCAGATGCAGAGTGGTAAGGGATAGAGGATAGGGTTCGTAAACATGAAGGACTAAGGTGCTGACCAGTTAAGAATAAAGGACAACCGAGGAATTCATCAGAGTTTTCCCATTTGACAAAACACAGTGAGAACAATCAGTTCATAGAGAAGTGTTGTCTTTTTTTCAGAGTTTTTTCTAAATCGTTAACTGGGAAAGTGGTTAAAAGTTGTAAGATGTAAAAAAGAGAAATGCAAAAAGGCCTTCTGTGCAGCAATATGACCTAGAGAGAATGCTTGCATTTACCGCTCATGTCGGTCATCCTGATTAGTTGCTTAATCTGATTACTGTTCTTTGTGTTCCATATGTCAGATTCATGGCTTTAAAAAAAAGCAGCCCCGATTTTAGCTCCAGTATAATTCAGCAGTTCATGAAACATACCGGGTTTTCAGGTAGTGTGTGTGTGTTTTAAAAGATAATATACTTTTCTTAATGGAGTAGATTTCCGATAAATTTTTAAAGTATTAGAATCAGTGATTCTGGGAGTGGGAGGGTGAGCTGTGTATCAGAATGGGGGTAATTCACATTTTCCTTCCCCATCACCAATCTCTGCTTATAAAGAGAGATGTTGCAGTGGAGAGTTACGACTATAAATGGTCTAAATGTGGAGAAAAGGCCGAAAGCCGCTGCCTTAGATGAACGGTAGGGAAGCAGGGGTCCCCAGTGAGATGTATGTTGGTAGTTGGTTGAGACAAGGATCTGGTGCTGCAAGCCAAATAAACATCTTTCTGTGTGATTACCTAATTTATTTCCTCACTGGGGCCATGGAGACTTACAGCCAGACAATATCTTTTGATTTTAGACACTGCAGAGCAGTTCACTGTGCTGAATTTTACAGATGACATTCCCACTTGGCTCCCTGGTCACTAAATCTCGCTAAACCTTCTGAAATCCGTTCATTTCTCTCTCACATTCTTTCCCTTCCTGTTATTGCTAAATTCTGAATGATGGCCCCGTGGTTTATGAGCAGAGCTGGTTGGACTCATTAGCCAGAGTAAGTATTAATGGCAATTAGGAAGCCACATTCAGAACTAGCTGGAGATTTTAATTCCCTAAAGTAATAGCAACAATCTAGGGAAAGCTGTACCCTCGGGAGGAAGGAAGCCTGCTGCTGTGAGTTGAGGGTTATGCTCATGAGGGTGTGCTGGTTCTAGGCAGCGCCCCTCTATTCTCCGTCTTCTTATTCACTCACTTCGAAGGGGATTCAAAGGGAAATTTTGATTTGATGTGCCATAAATTGGGAGTCAGTTCTGAGTTCTGAAGAAGGAAGTAATAGAGAGCTGGGTGCTTTCCTGCTCATTAGATACATGTTTTTATAAGGAAATTCTGTGTGGTTGATACTTGTTGAAAGTGCTACTACCTTAGACAGTATATGTAAAAGAAGTCTGAAGACTATGACATGGTCTTTAAGTTGCCAGGTCCACTCCTATGAAGTGGACACTGGGGCTCTTGAGCTGAGAGGGGGACGGGGCCATGGAGACCTGACTTGTTCACGGTCCTGCAGCCGAGTGGCTCCCTGGGGGTCAAGCCCAGGTCTTCTGACGCTGCTGCTGCTGCTTCTGCCCGTCTGTGCTGACGCCCCTGGGAATAACCCGCTAGACCAAGTGACCCTAACTTGTGGTTCCTCACGTGTGTGGGTTAATTTAAATCATAAAACTATAATTGACAGAGACCCAAAGATCAAGGTCTCAGTGATTTAAAAAGAGTTTTGCCCTATCTCTAGATTAAAACATCCTGACTCTTTCCATGCGTTGTCCTGCCATTCCTGATGGGTCTGCAGACCAGCCTTGGTCTTCCACACCCTACAGCAGTCTGCCTTCCAGCCTTGCTAAGATCTCAATACAAAGCTAAGTGCATGCTCTTGACTGAGTGTCTGGGCTCAAATATTCCCTGTACACTTTGATCTCTGACTTTCCTCATCCATCAAATGGCCATGTTAATATGCCTGTCTCAAAGGACTGTTGTGCGGGCTAAGTTCATCAACACGTGTAAGTGAGCTCTTTTTGTCTCTATATAGCTAGACATAGGGAGAAGGAAATGGCAACCCACTCCAGTACTCTTGCCTAGAGACTTCCATGGGCAGAGGAGCCTGGTGGGCTGCTGTCCATGGGGTTGCACAGAGTCGGATGCAACTGAAGTGACTTAGCATGCATGCATGCATTGGAGAAGGAAATGGCAATCCACTCCAGTTTCTTGCCTGGAGAATCCTAAGGATGGAGGAGCCTGGTGGGCTGCCGTCTCTGGGGTCGCACAGAATCAGACATGGCTGAAGCGACTTAGCAGCAGCAGCAGCAGCAGCTAGAGATATTTGCAGGTAGGATTCTGCCATTTGTATTTTTCTTAAAGGATTGTTGGTAATCTGGAAAGCATCTATGAGGAAAGTGTTCAGTGAAATGGTGATAAAATGATGAAGATAGTTCACAGATCATTGGCGCTCAGTGAACTTCCAGAATCATCTCTCTCTCCTCTGATCTCCTTGTCTCTCGTGCTTTTCTCTCGTCCCTCTAAGTCATCGGTAATTGGTTCAGGCTTGAGTATAGCACTTACCACATTGTACTGTAATCTATTTAATTATGTGCCTTCCCCCATAGCAAGTTTTCAGTGCCTGTCCAGGTGAGCCAGGAGAATGTGGTGGAATTAATGTCTTCTCTGCCTGCCTTGTGGTTCAGCCTCGTCTCCATCTTCAGCCACATCACCTGGACCAGCTCTGCGCCTTTCCAGCCTCTAGGCCTCTGATTTTCTCCTCCTTTGGTGTCATTTCCCTAGTGTCCTTTACTCGTCTAGGAAATCGTCCTTCTGGTCCCCAGAGACAGAGAGACCGTGGAGGCTTTCATCAGTGAGTGGAGGGCGCAGGCTGGGCTGCTGGTGTCAGTTTGCGCTGCTGGAGGGATCTTCGTGCCCTTGGCCAAATGAAAGGCATCCCTCGTCTGTTTCCTCTTTGTGGCCCTTTTTCCTTTAACTTTTTTTTTCCTTGTCAGACGTCTGCAATCACCTCTAGTGAACATTTTTACCCCTTTCTATATGGAGCTTATCTTGTACCTCTCCTTCACTTTATCTTTAAATCCTGCCTTGTTATATCCAGCTCATTTTTTATCTCCAAGGTGGACTGGCAAGAATGAGCTCTGGCTTCTTTGTGAAACCTTGAGCAAATTACATGACATCTCTGAATTTGTTTCCTTATCTGTAAAATGGATAATAACACATACCCGCCTCCCTGAGATGGTTGCTGTGGGACTCAAATGAGATAATGGGTCATTTAGATATGTACACCAATAAATAAAAGGAAGAACAGAGAGGTTATTTCTTGTCTCATCTCATTGCCTGTATTGGTATCTTTCTCTAAATATGGACTGTGAGATCTAGGAGATCTGTTCTTTTTCCAGCTCTTTCTTATGCACACTGGCATTCAGTTCAGTCGCTCAGTCGTGTCCGACTCTTTGCGACCCCATGGACTGCCGCACGCCAGGCTTCCCTGTCCTTCACTGTCTCCCGGTGTCTGCTCAAACTCATGTCCATCGAGTCGGTGATGCCATCCAACAATCTCATCCTCTGTTGTCCCCTCTCCTCCCGGCTTCAGTCTTCCCCAGCATCAGGGTCTTTTCCAGTGAGTCAGTTCTTCGCATCAGGTGGCCAAAGTGTTGGAGTATGAAGCTGGCATTGAAAAGCTGCAGTTGCTGTGTCTTGTAAGTTGCTGTTTTGTGTTCGGTTCAGCTAATTGCCAGTGTTAGTTGCTCAGTTGTGCCGGACTCTGCGACCCCATGGACGGTAGCCCACCAGGCTCCTCTGTCCATGGAATTCTCCCGGCAAGAATACCGGGTAGGTTGTCATTTCCTTCTCCAGGGGATCTTCCTGACCCATGGATTGCACCAAGGTCTCCTGCATCGCAGGCAGATTCTTTACCACCTGAACCTCCAGGGCCTCCCTGGACTCTCCCTTTCTGGCCTCGTTTAGCATTTTCCTCTCATGTTGCTATGGCGTGTCATGCTAAAGAACTTGCTTATCCTTGCCTGGTGACCAGATAGTTTACACATTGCTTCCACACATATTCTTAAACAAATATTTTAGGGTATTCTTTTTGGATTTTAGAACTGCAGAAAGCAAGGATCTTTTTTTCCCTTTCTTCCCTTTTTCTGTTTCTTAGTAACTTTCCTAGTAAAACATGCTGCAGATTGAGTGTTCAGAGGTTGCTGACTATAAACATGTCAGTGTAGATCTTTTATAAGTAAATTTGTTATGAATCTGTTTTTTTTTTTAAACCAGTTGAGTTCCATTTAATTTGGGATAGGAAAAAAACCCGAGTTTATCAGCCATCTAGCACCAATATATATTACATAGGCTATTTACAAACATTTCTCAGAGGACATTACAGTCAGAATTAATTTTTTATCTTCAGCCACTAATCCCATTATGTTTATGCAGAGAGAAGGGTTTATAGTATGTGGATTTTCTTCCTCCTCAAGTGATTAAAGTCTGAATGTTTTAACCACCACCAACTTATTTTTGAATATAAAAATTTCCTTGGTATAGTTGTAAAATTATTTTCAATTCCTGAGATACTGCGACTTCATTAAATACATAGATATCTTCTCTGTGCTCTAAGTGAGGTTAGAGTAATTAGAATTTTCTGATAATAGAAAATTTAGCACTCTTCCCTAGATATTAGTTATACAGAAGTCTTGAGTGCACTTTTGGGGAAGGATTAGAGTTAATGTTTGGGTTTTTATTGAATGATTTTTAGTCTACCTACAAATACTCTGTTAACCATTAAGACTTTTTATTTTAGAAACTGTACTATCCTAAAGATGTTTACTACCTTCTTAATGCTTTCCAGGAACCAGATCCTGCCTTGCCAGTGTCTCAGGTAAAGGTTTAGCTGCAATCTTTAGAGAATAGTTTAATTACTGTCACTTAGTAGTTGCTGTAGATTAGTAAGTTTGCTGCCTATCTACTGTGCTGTTATAAAATCAGCTAAATCTACCAGGCATTCTGCACCTTTGTACATAAATATAAACTGTTATATTTCCGATACTTTTGTGTTTATAGGTGTAAAACTAGGGCTCTCTACTCGTGAAGACTTGGAGCTTAAATAGAAATAACCAATACTGACCCAGAGGATGAGATACAGAAGAGGAGGCGAGGGGAGCCAGGGGCTTAGAAAGGGGGCCAGAACATCTGCAGAGCCAGGAGCCTCCAGAGAGGCTGTGATGGATGGGATTGTCGGTCCTGAGTAAGGAGGAGGCTGACTCTGCTTGGAAAGATCTTGTCTGAGGTGCCTGCCACCCTGAGGAGGAAAGGAAGACTTGGCCAGACAGCCACATCTCCCAAATCAGCTTTGTTAGAAGTCGAGAGGCAGCCAGAAAGAGCTGCCGACTGGGTGAGATGGTGGGTGGGTCGGAAGGTAACCGAGGAAGAGGAAGTCTGGGTCGGGGTGGGGGTGGGGGTCGCTCCTGGCCAGTGAAGTTTTTAGCCCAAGAGGGTTTCTAGTAAGTCTGAGAATAAGAAGAGGGGATGAGAGAGCTATACATCAGAGAACTTAAATATTACCAGGTGTTTGCCCTGCCAAGCGAGAGAAAACTCTTTCTTTTAGGTAAATAAACAGTTTGAATCTCATGGGGTTCAAATGTATAGTCATCAGACCTTTATAGAAGAAAGTGGTATACAAAATACCATGAAGGAGGCCTGTGTGGTATCAAACAAAGATGGTAAATAGGTTAAAATGTAGTACTCTCTTCTTTAAAAGGATGACATTTGTCATTAGAATATTCGTTACAGTTTCTGTATTGATAGATGTGCAAAACTATTTTTTTGTGTAATATATGTACAAGTCATAAGAAGGACCTAAAGTGTGAAAAGCAGAGTAAGTAATGTGCCTTTTGTTTTCAGTGATTTTGCAAGATTTTGATTAAAATTAAGATTAAAGTAAAACATCAGCCGTTTGCATTGTTGGTCTGGTTTTAAAACTTTACATGGAATTTGAAAGTTTGCAAAACCAGCACAAGGACTTCGTGAAGGACCTGCATTTGGTATGTCCTGTCCTGTTCCTGTTGACTTAATTGGACTGTGATCTAAAAGAATCAGAAGGGAGCAGGGCTGACTGGATCCTTTTGAGCTCACTATTCAGACTTTGCGCCTTTGCGCCGCTCTCTCAGGTATTAACCACTTCAAAGTAAATGTGGCTTTACAATAACAACTCAACATTTTGTGCCTGAGTTTTCATTCTCCTAGAGTCGGCGGAGTGTCAGTGGTTGCTGATTCTCGTGATGTCTGAGTGAGGTTAGACAGGCCATTCTTTTGGTGGCTTTATTCTAAGAATAATTTAGGAGAATTATTCGTCACCAGCCTTAGGCCTTACGTGGCTTTGCGTTCTGTATGAAGAGGAACAGGACAATTTAAACATGTTTTACTCAGTCAGTAGAGTTTTAACCTTTCCATTTGTCTATTTTTATCACTGAAATTGGGTTAACCTCCCAGAAGGAAGTACAAGTAAGTCAATATTTTCCTGATGTTAGCAGGCAGATATTTGCCTCTAGAGTAATGTCCTGTAGACTAACTCAGTAGGTGAATGAGTTGGGATTATGTTTCACAGATAAAAAAGGAAATAATTGATGTGATAATTATTCATTTATCAAGGAGAATCTCTGTTTTTCTATGAAAAAACTCCTAAGCATCTATTATTTTATCAGTTTCACAGTACTTCCGATTTATCATCAGTATTCAAATTTATTTGCATAAACCACACGACCCTGTCATTTATTAACAAGTGTATCTGATAAAAACAATTTGCAATTTTATTTAGATTCTAATGGCAGTGTAGGACTACCAATTTGCTTTGTTATGCATTTTATTTCACCAATTAGTTTTGAACTTAAAAATTTAAACAGGCAGAGGAATTTAGGGTTGTAAGGAGGCTTTCCTCCAAAATAACATGTTTTCATCAAAATTCCAAGAATTGTTCCTGTTGCCCAGAGCAGTTCCATGAATAAATCTGATTAATCAAGCAGTGATATATATGATTTTCAAGGGCATTTTTGTCAGGATAGAAATAAAGTTAGGAATATTATATTCTCAAATACTGATAAAATTTAAAATGTATAAGATTTTATTGTAGATATTTAAATATCAAGAATTCACATGATTATTTCTACTTAAGAGATTTTAGAAATTGAAACAAACAAATTTATTTACTTTTTTGAAGAAATGAATTCTTATGGAATAAAATTTTAAAAAATAAATCTTCCTATTTGGCTTCTGAAGCATATATTCATTTGGTGGGGGGTGGGGGTGGATACTGGATTTACTTTCCTATCCTGATATTAAAAAAGCTGCCCTTCCTTAGTATTTGAGAGTTTAGTGGGAGGATGGAAGTCAAGCAGCCTGATGGCTTGGACTCTGAGGTGACAGTATGGGTATGAAAATGGTTTTACAAAATATGTGCATTGATAATTAATATCCAACTGTCTAAATGATACTACACTAATAAAAGCTTGACTTTTAGAAAGTTAATTTAGCTAGGGTTCCAAATCATATATAAGTCCCCTACACACGAGCCTTCGGGTTGTGAACCTGCAGACATGCCATCGGACGCGCGTTTTCGGTCCTGTCAGCGTGAGTGACGCTGCGTCAGCGAGAGTGACGCCAGCGTGAGTGACGCCAGCGTGAGTGACGCTGCGTCAGCGAGAGTGACGTCAGCGAGAGTGAGGCTGCGCTGCCGCGGCTGCCGCCCTGACGGGCCTTCAGCTCCGCCCTCTCCCACCGCGCTCCCTCCTCCCGCGGTAGCTCCACTTGCCTGTTTACTCGATGCCGGCCCCTGAGTGCCGGCTGCTGTACTACCGTCCTTTCCAGGGTCCTGTACTGTGAGATTAAAGCTGTTTTGTGTTTTTGTGTTTGTTTTTTTACGTGTTATTTGTGTGAAAACATCATAAAGCTACATAACAGCACAGTATTCTACAGCCGGTTGTGTTAGCTGGGTACCCAGGCTAACTTTGTTGGCTGTAGGAACAGATTGGACCTCTGTGCTGTTGGGACTAAACTCGTTCGTAGAGGACTCCCTGTCCTCCTGAAACTTTACTAGCTCCTCCTCCTCGGGGGGGAGTCCACACCCCTCTCCGGGGAAGACAGGGTCCCGTGTTTGCCCCTCACTCTCCCTCCAGCTTCTTCCCAAGCAGCTTCTCCTCAGCCGAGCCCCGCCCTTTGGTTTCTCCAGATCAGCTCCAAAGTGGGGCTTCCTCCTCCTCCTCAAAGTTACCTGGCACTCGCTCTCCTGTCTCCACCTAGGTGCCGAACTCTTCACCTTTCCCTCCAACCCAAGGCATCCGGTCCCATCACTTCATGGCAAATAGATGGGGAAACAGTGGAAACAGTGGCAGACTTCGTTTTGGGGGCTCCAAAATCACTGCAGATGGTGACTGTAGTCATGATATTAAAAGACGCTTGCTCCTTGGAAGAAAACTTATGACCAACCTAGACAGCATATTAAAAAGCAGAGACGTTACTTTGCCAACAAAGGCCTGTCTAGTCAATGCTATGGTTTTTCCAGTAGTCATGTATGGATGTGAGAGCTGGACTATAAAGAAAGCTGAGCGCCAAAGAATTGATGCTTTTGAACTGTGGTGTTGAAGAAGACTCTTGAGAGTCCCTTGGACTGCAAGGAGATCCAACCAGTCCATCCTAAAGGAAGTCAAGCCTGGGTGTTCATTGGAAGGACTGATGTTGAAGCTGAAGCTCCAATATTTTGGCCACCTGATGAGAAGAACGAACTCATTTGAAAAGACCCTGATGCTGGGAAAGACTAAAGGCAGGAGGAGAAGATGACAACAGAGGATGAGATGGTTGGATGGCATCACTGACTCAATGGGCATGAGTTTCAATAAACTCTGGCAGTTGGTGATGGACAGGAAGGCCTGTCGCAAAGAGTTGGACGTGATTGAGTGACTGAACTGAACTGACAAGGCATTTGGGTGCCTTTGTCTGCTATGTTCCAGATTTTTGTTTTTACACCCTCCATGTNATTTCTTTGGAAGGAATGATGCTGAAGCTGAAACTCCAGTACTTTGGCCACCTCATGTGAAGAGTTGAATCGTTGGAAAAGACTGTGATGCTGGGAGGGATTGGGGGCAGGAGGAGAAGGGGACGACAGAGGATGAGATGGCTGGATGGCATCACGGACTCGATGGACGTGAGTGTGGGTGAACTCTGAGAGATGGTGATGAACAGGGACGCGTGGTGTGTTGCGATTCATGGGGTCACAAAGAGTCGGACACGACTGAGCGACTGAACTGAACTGAGTTGAACTGAATTACTAGCTCATAGATTTCTTGACTTGCTGAAGATTGATTGCTTTATTGCAGAGATGTTCATTCTTTCTTCCTACACATTCTGAGCTACCACAGTGTGCCAGACACTGTTCCAGGCCTGAGACTACAGCGTGAAGCAGAATCTCTGCTCTTTCGGAAATTGCGTCCTGGTTGGGCAAGGAATGGAGACGGTTAGCAAATTAAAAAAAAATATAAAATGTCATGGGATAAGTAGTATGAAAATAAAGCAGGGAAACCAGGGAAGGAAATAGAGAATGACATGGAGGATGATATTATTTTAGATGAGGTAGAAGGCGGCTGCTTCCCTGGTGGCTCAGATGGTAAAGCATCTGCCTGCAGTGTGGGAGACCCAGGTTCCATCCCTGGGTTGGGAAGACCNAGCAGGGAAACCAGGGAAGGAAATAGATAATGACATGGAGGATGATATTATTTTAGATGAGGTAGAAGGCGGCTGCTTCCCTGGTGGCTCAGATGGTAAAGCATCTGCCTGCAGTGTGGGAGACCCAGGTTCAATCCCTGGGTTGGGAAGACCCTCCTGGAGAAGGAAATGGCAACCCACTCCAGTATTATTGCCTGGAAAATCCCATGGATGGAGGAGCCTGCTGCAGTACAGTCCATGGGGTCACAAAGACTCGGACACAACTGAGCGACTTCGCTTTCACTTAGAAGGCAGTTGATAAAGTTCACTTCAAAAAGACGTTTAAACAGAGGCCTGAAGGAAGGAAGACGAACCAGATGGTTCAGTGGAAGAAGAGCACGTTAAGTCAGAAAGACTGACTGCAGTGGCCCTGGGAATCAGCATTCTTGGATCGTTTAAGGAACGTTGAGGAGGCCAGTGTGGCTGGAGTGAAGTCTGAGAGCGGGGAAGTTGTAGGTGATGGGTCCAGAAACCTGATAGATCATATGCTGGTTATGGATCATGATGATGATATCCTTATTAATAGCTTCATCTTGAAGATGCTCTACATCTTGGCATTTACATAATAGTGAGAAAAGGAGCTACACTGAAAAAAACAATTTGTTTTATGGAAAAATGTATTTCTGCTTTTGGGTTCTTAACAAGTCTCTCCCTTTTTGGAGCAGTGTTGGCAATATTGGCAGAACTGAAGTGGCATGTGGATTGGCGATTCTGGGATCTTTATTTCCATAAGCTGTTTAATTTCATCATGCTGACGTCACAGCTCTCACAATAGTGAATGAAGGACTGTTAGTTTAAACTATGGTGGTTGGGAGCACTGTTTCCAACTATTACTTAGGAGAGTCTCTGGGACGCCTAGTGGGACATATTCACAAATGTTTTGTCATCTAGATCTGCCAAGGCTCCCTGTTCATAGGGACTTTTATGAACTTATTTATAACCTTGTAGGTCTTTATTAGAAGCTAGATATTGGATTGATTAGTTTATTCAAAGGTCCTAAAATATAAGTATCTAGTCATTTATTTTTAAAAGTTGGCAAAGACTTTAAGGAAATATAGCTCTTCTGTCACCTCTTTAAAATTTAAACATGTTAATAGCTTTTAATTGTGCATCTTATTACGATGACAGTTTTGTTTGATTCCTAAGCTATTTTCAGCATAAATCAGAAGTAAAGAATGAAATTAATTCTTGAGGGTCTCAACAGCATGGCACCATTCAAGAATAGCAAAGATGTGTAAAAAGTGGGCGCCTGTTCTCAGGGGGTGCAGAGTCCATTTGAAATCATAATGGTGGTTTTGTCTAGCCTCAGTCATCAAATGAAGAGCGATCATTAACGTAATTTATGCTATTTTTATTTTTATATCTGTAATTCATATTAATTTCCTTGATTGGCTTAGACAAATATGTGGGCATGTGAGTCCTTTATGGGAAGCATATCTGAAAGCAAAATCAACAGCCTGTAGTCAGCACTAAATCTAATCTTGGAAAATTAGAATATGTAAAATAAATTCAGAATGACATATTTTTATGAAAAATAGAATGTTATATTAAGTCTGAAAGTGAATCTGATCTGTTTGCTTTAACAAGTCTAAAAGATTAAGTTAAAAGGAATATAATTCAGATATTTACAATGTACTCCTGAACTGGGCTGATTGAAATATGGTTTTCTGGTATTTCTAGAGATAATGATAATTGAAATGATGCCTTTTTTCCCCTCATTTTTCACTTCCACTTTTATCTCTCGATTCTTTTTAATTTCCATAGCTTTCAAGTAGAGATGTTGATTTTTCAAGTCCATTAGAACCTCAGCATGTGACACCATTCCTTTATAAATAGTTTGCATATTTAGAAGTCTCCCCTGGAGTGAGGAAAGATGGGGAACACAAGGAAAGTTATTAATTTTGCAGCAGGAGCTTCAAGGAACTCTTTTGGCATTCATTTCAGATAAGAGTTAATATGAAGAAATGAACAATAATATGGGATACATTCTGAGATTATGGGTGTCCCTGGTGGCTCAGATGGTAAAGAATCTGCCTGAAATGTGGGAAACCTGGGTTCGATCCCTGGGTTGGGAAGACCCCCTGGAGAACGGAACAGCTACCCACTCCAGTATTCTGGCCTGGAGAATTCCATGGACAGAGGAGCCTGGCGGGCTATAGTCTGTGGGGTCACAAAGAGTCAGATGTGACTGAGGGACTTTCATTTCACTTCTGAGATTATAGAACTGAAAATCTAAGAGTTACTATAACTGAGCTATTGGATATTGTGATGATGTTAGCACTGACTAAAGAATAAAAGGTTTTCAACCTTAATAGGATAGTATTATAAAAAATCAGAATTCTTTTAAAACTAATAACCAAATCTTTACATGAGCTTCAGATTCCTGTGAACTATACATTTGTATAAAGATTGATTTGCTTCCTCTCTGTCCAAATGGTTTCTGCTTTTTGGGTATAGAATCTTAATTCTAAATTAGGTATTTTTGTCTGATCTTGAATAATCACTAGAAGGGACAGACTAGAAGACGTTAGAGAGAAAGGGGTAAGCACACATAAAATGCGGAAGCAGTTAGCTCTTTCTCAGTCCATCGCAGGCAAAGCCTGACCTTTAGGATTCCTGGAACGTAAGGTGAAGTCAGAATAATGGAACAATGGTTGTTAAAGATGGCAGTCACCCAGGCAATCCAGCTCTTCTTCATGACCCTGTTTTTAAACCTTTTTCTATCTCCATACTTGATCTCTCCCTGTTTCTCGACCTCTGTCTTTAAAGTGGGGCCTGCACTTGGGCCTACTTTACGCAGTAAAGGCTTGACTGCCACTAAGATTGGAAGCATTTTGGTGGGGTAAAAACTTAAAAATTTTTAATACCAGTTTTGTGTTTTGTATATTAAAGCTGTATTCAGATAGACTGTACATCTGCTTCCCTTTGATCAGTGTTTCCTTCTCATCTGCTGTCAGCCCTCTGGTCTGGAACTGATTATTTAGGGAAAATTGGTGGGGCCATCTGGAAACATGAGCAACTCGAGTTTCTGTCTGATTTCTAATGCATGTTTTGATTGATGCTGATTATATGGTTTATTTCATTATTTATTGTTTCTGCTTATTGTCAGAAGAGAAAATCCTAATTGAAAATGAATTGTTTTTCAAAGGCTTTGGATCTGGCTGCCCTTTCCACGGAACATTCTCAGTACAAGGACTGGTGGTGGAAAGTGCAGATTGGAAAATGTTACTACAGGTAAAATTTAGATTCTTTTCAAAGGCTGAGAAACGGCAACATATTTTAGGGCCTCAAATCCAGTAACTTTTTCTGGGGGATGGATTTCCTCATGAAGAAGTGAGCAAGGTGTTGCTGGCTTACTTGAGAGAGCATTTGCTTAGCAATCACGTGATGTCTTCCCGCAAGTTAAAGAATCCTCCTGCCAGTGCAGGAGACTCAAGAGACACGTGTTTGATCCCTGGGTTGGGAAGATCCCCTGGAGTAGGAGATGGCAACTTTTTACAGTATTCTTGCCTGGAAAATTCCATAGACAGAGGAGCCTGGAGGGCTACAGTCCATGGGGCCACAGAGAGTTGGACGTGACTGAGTGACTGGCTACACACATGCGTGAAGGCACAAAGACACCTTTAGAATACTGAAACTTTAGATCTGGGAAGGGGAAGCTTTGAGACCATCACACCCTTTTCAGATGAAGAAGCCGAGGCCGGAGAAACTGATTTGTATCAGGAACCAGTTAGTAACAGACCTGGGATTAGAATCGAGTCTGTTGGTTCTCTGCTCCCCTTGACTCTCACATCTTTATTTCTTCTTCTGCGTCACATCTGTAAAGTGCTTTACAGTTAAGAGAGAACTGGTCCATACATCACCTCATCTCAGTTAAATCTTACCGCATTTTGGAGGTAGTTGCTATTCATAGCCCTTTGTCCAGATGAGAAAACGTGAGCCTCAGAAGGATAAAGGCTCCATGTAGCCTGTAAGCGGCAGAACTAGGCTTTGAGCTCAGCTCTCTGATGCCAGTTCTGTTACTGTCTGCACAATCTCAGTGTTTCCCTAGGATCTGAACATTCTTACACTAGTTCACTTAACCTTTAAACACATTTTTCAGCCAGTTGAGAGACCAAAAAAGTTACAATGAATATTATGAATATCATACAACAACTGGTAAACAGGATCTGAAATGATTGCTTTTAATACCAAAATGCTCTTGGAGCATTTGAAAAATGGAAACAAATGAATAGTTATACTTTATAAAGATAAATGTATTTTATTATTCAGAAGCAAAGTAGACTAGTGACTGTGAACATCATTCAACAGTTAAGTAACTTTAGTTACTGAACACTGAGGAAAAGGAAATATAAACAGAATAAAAAAGGATGCTTATTTTTCTACTGTTGAAATTAAGACTATTTTCCATTTAGATATTTCACATAGAACTCTAAAGTATTTTTTCCTACTGTTAGATTGAGGAAGTATTTTCTGCTAAAAGGTAGTTTTGGATCATTATAACATTAAGCTCTTATGAATATAATTTCTGAGGACAAGCTTGGAATCTTGAGGTTGTAAGCAAAACTCTCAGAAATCTGTAATAATGAAAGAAAAGCATGACTTGATTCCTTCTTTCCTTCATGTAAGGTGGTATTTAAATGAATGTATTTTGTTATATTAATTATTATTCTCCTGTTTCCTTGATTGCTTCGCATCTTTATGTATTGGGTGTTCTTTCATTTCTTCATTCACTCACAGTAAAATGTTTAATGAGAAGCTCCTTTAAATGGTTTACAACTGAACGGAAGGGAGAGAACAGGAATCATTTGCAAATGTGGTTCCCGTTCTGATAGAAGCAAGTGCAGGGCGCAGGGGGAGAGCGCCGCCCTCTCAGTGACGGGCAGGGCGGGGGCGGCAGGAGCCCCCAGGGCGACGCCCCCTCCGCTCCCG
Organism: Neotragus pygmaeus; assembly: GCA_006410875.1. NCBI lineage: Eukaryota > Metazoa > Chordata > Mammalia > Artiodactyla > Bovidae > Neotragus > Neotragus pygmaeus. The sequence goes on along the minus strand of SJYV01046737.1, from coordinate 265,080 downwards.
ACAGGGAGTCCTCCTGGTGCTCCCGACAGGGAGTCCTCCTGGTGCTCCCGACAGGGAGTCCTCCTGGTGCTCCCGACAGGGAGTCCTCCTGGTGCTCCCGACAGGGAGTCCTCCTGGTGCCCCCGCGGGGCTCTCGGCTGCCCCCGCACCAGCCACCCCCACTCCAGTGCCCTCTTCTGGCTTTCCGCGTCATTTGTTTGAATCGCTTCGTTAGTTTCTCGTCTAGGTTTTCTGCCTCCATTTTCTTGTGCGATCACTGTCAGAGTGTCCGTTGCAAATATTCTTTGGCTGATCTCCATTGCCTCTAAAGTGAAATCTGTGTTTTACCTGTGGCATCCACGAGCCTGTCCAAGTCTACAGCTTTGCCCACGTTTCTCACTTCTCCCATTCTGTCTCCTGTTTTGCTTTCTGGTTAGACCTAGCGACTCAGCATCCCCCTCACATGCTGGGGACTTTCCTTCTTGTGAGCTTGTGCCGATAGCTTGCGTCCGTCGGAGAAGTCCCTTCACCCCACCCCACCCCACCTCACTGTGAAATCTTGCCCGTTCCTTCCTCGCCGGAACTTAGTTTGTTCCTCCTTTGTGCTCTCAGAGTACTTTTGTTTTTTTCCTCATTGGCCATAATACAATTAGATCTCTTTTAAAATGTGTTTTGTTTCGATCTTAATTGGTGCCTTCAGTACATGGTTGTTATCTTCATTTTTGCAACTCCTTAACATCATTAAATGCGCATGCAGTTGGTCCTTGACAATCTTTATTGAATTAAATTGGAGAAGAAAACTTGGCAGTTGGTGGAGATTATCTCTGGACTCTGACTCTTTCATATTGTCCTATGTTTATGAACTTGACTGATGTTTTCATTATTCCTAGACCTTCTTTATACATGGCGCCCACTCCATTTCCTTTGCACAAGAACCCATGTGGTGAATTCCTTTTTGATAGGATCAGAGGAAATGATCTCTTAAGGGATTAGTAATAAAACACATATGACTCATCCTTCTTTCCTTTCTGTGGTTTCCAGGTACTTCAGTAGCTCTGATTGCTTGTTTGTTTTTTAATTTCTTTATTCTTCACTGTTTTTCTTTAAATCTAGTTCTGTTTTCATGTTCTTTTTTTATATGTATCTTTTTATTGTAATCCCTATAAAATTATTTTTTTGCAGGAGACAACTTATTAGTTAAAAATATGCAAACTAAATAGGTGTTCATGGAATTCAGTGATTCAACCTCAGCCATGTGTTTAAGACTTAAATGTTCAGTTGAAACTTTGTATAAATATGCTGTTCTTCAGAAGTTCAGTGTTCTCTGATAACATTTTATGAACATTCCTTGTAAAAGTTGCAGGGCTTTTGAAGCAGTAGGGGCTTCTACCACATCATACATCTGCTAACTTTAGGCCAGATTGTTGGGTCACTTTAACTTCTTTGTCCCACATTGTCCAACATCTCTTTGGGTATAGTTATACCAGTGGTTGAGGTTTATGTTAGGAGAAAAGGACACAGCTATTCTTTCAAGCCTTTAATTGAAAATAACATAATGGACTATATTGTATACTGTTTGTCTTTATTTCATAAATAAAAGCATTATGATAAAGTGTCTAAATAGCTCTCACATGTCTGGGATGAGTAGTTATGAGAAAGCCCAACAGATCTGTTAAGGACAGGCTGAAGTGTGGTTTAGCAATTGATTTCATGGTAATAAAATGTTCCCTGGGTAGAAGTGGGTGTTGACATCAGGATAGTTGTATTTAAGCAGGGAACAAATCTCAAAAAAGGTAACTTGAAACAAGTGAAAATTAGAATTAAAACACATCAAAACTTACGGAATGCAGCAAAAGCTGCATCCTAAGAGAGAAGTTCGAGCAATAAATGCCTACTTAAGAAATAAGAAAATTCTCAAATAAGCAACCTAACTTCACACCTCAAGTAACTAGAAAAAGAAGAACAAATAAAGCTCAAAGTTAGTAGAAGGAAGGAAGTAACAAAGATCAGAATAGAAATAAATGAAATAGGAACATGAGAAGGATCATGACTATGAGCAAGTGGGGTTTATTCCAGGAATGTAAGGATGGTTCAATATATGCAAATCAATGTAATATATCACATTAACAAAATGAAGTATAAAAATCATCTGATTATCTCAACAGATGCAGAGCATTTGACAAAGTCTAGCAGCCATTTATGATAAAAACTCCTAACAAGGTGGGTGTAGAAGGAATGTACCTCCACACAGTAAAGGCCATGAATGACAAGCCTGCAGCTGAAGTCACACTCACTGGTGTTGAAAGCTTTTGCTCTATAAGATGAAGGGTAAGATAAGGAGGCCCACCGGCTCTGTTTTTACTCAACATACTATCGGAAGTCCTAGCCAGAGGAGTTAGGCAAGAAGAAGAAATTAAAGGCATCCACATCAGAAAAGAAGTAAAACAGTTGCTGATTATAGTGGATGTGAGGCTACATATAGAATATCCTAAAGCCTCCACCAAAAAACTGTTGGAAATAAGAAGTGAATTCAGTAAACTTGCAGGATACAAAATCTGTTGCTTTCTATACATTAATAACGAGAGCAGTTCTCCTGGGTTTCCTTACCCTCCTGCCCTCCCCCCGGGTGCCCTTTCCCAATAAAATCTCTTGCTTTGTCAGTACGTGTCTCCTCGGACAGTTCATTTCCGAGTGTTAGACAAGAGCCCAGTTTCGGACCCTGGAAGGGGTCCGCGTTCCTGCAACAAATGGCGGCTCTGCCGGGGACTCTTCTTTGCTGAGACTGACCTCCTGACCACTCGGGGTACTCAGGGGCCAGCTTGCCTGCCAATGGACCAGATGGAGCGGCTGCAACTGGGACCCTTTTGTCCCTGGTCTCCTCCTGACGGGGACAACTGGCCAGAGTGCCCCGACCGGTAAGGAACAAGAGACTTTATTGACCTCTCTCCCCTTCCCTCTCTCTTTCCTCTCCTTAACCCTTCCTATCCTTCCCTGTTTTTCTAGTCCGCCGGTCCTGGACGCAGGAATCTGGTCGAAGGGCCCTCAGCCTGAGCTGAGGATTGGAGACTGATCACCTCCTCTTGGCAGAGAACTCGAATTCTGATTCTGGTCTGGTCTGATTTCTGGTAGGGCCGAGTTCCAGTCCTCCCTTCTCTGGAGGCCCAGGGAGAAGTCCCATAACGCCTGAGTGTCTGTAGGTGGCAGGAGGCGTCTGTAAGGCCACCCCTTTCGCCCCCCTCTCCTGCCTCCTCCCCCTTCTTTGAACCTGGCTTCCTTTCCTCCCTTGAAATCTGTGGTGTTAGTGCTTGGATCTGAGTTCTGTGTCTCTATGGAGGTTTCCTGAGAGACTGTATTCTTGTATTTAAGGGCTTCCCTGGTGGCGCACAAGTTAAAGTGTCTGTCTGCAATGTGGGAGACCTGGGTTCGATCCCTGGGTTGGGAAGATCCCCTGGAGAAGGAAATGGCAACCCACTCCAGTATTATTGCCTGGAGAATCCCATGGATGGAGGAGCTTGGTGGGCTACAGTCCATGGGTCGCAGAGTCGGACACGACTGAGCGACTTCACTTTCACTTACATTAATAACAAAGAAGTTAAGAAAACAGGCCCATTTACAATTCCATCAAAAAATAAAACACCTAGGAATAAATTTAACCAAAGAGATGAAAATACCTGTACACCAAAAAGTGTAAGATATTAATGAAAGAAACTGATGAAGGCACAAGTAAATTGAAAGATATTTCACATTCTTGGATTAGAAGAATTATTATCATTAAAATGCCCATAGTGCCTGAGTCAATCTACAGATTCAGTGCAATCACTGTCAAAATTATAGTGGCATTTTTCACAGAAGTAGAGCAAGCAGTTCTAAAACTTGTATGGAACCACAGCAGACCCCAAAAAGCCAAAACAATCTTGATAAAGAGAAACAAAGCTAAAGTCATCACATTCCCTGATTTCAAACGAAATTACAGAGCTATAGGGACCAAAACATCACTATGAACAAAGCTGGTGGAGGTGATGGAATTCCAGTTGAGCTGTTTCAAATCGTGAAAGATGATGCTGTGAAAGTACTACACTCAATATGCCAGCAAATTTGGAAAACTCAGCAGTGGCCACAGGACTGAAAAAGGTCAGTTTTCATTCCAATCCCAAAGAAAGGCAATGCCAAAGAATGCTCAAACTACCACACAATTGCACTCATCTCACATGCTAGTGAAGTAATGCTCAAAATTCTCCAAGCCAGACTTCAGCAATATGTGAACCGTGAACTTCCAGATGTTCAAGCTGGTTTTAGAAAAGGCAGAGGAACCAGAGATCAAATTGCCAGCATCCACTGGATCATAGAAAAATCAAGAGAATTCCAGAAAAACATCTGCTTTATTGACCATGCCAAAGCCTTTGACTGTGTGGAACACAATAAACTGTGGAAAATTCTGAAAGAGATGGGA
>SJYV01046737.1:246996-258658 GCA_006410875.1 Neotragus pygmaeus | reverse complement strand
CTTCAGCAATATGTGAACCGTGAACTTCCAGATGTTCAAGCTGGTTTTAGAAAAGGCAGAGGAACCAGAGATCAAATTGCCAGCATCCACTGGATCATAGAAAAATCAAGAGAATTCCAGAAAAACATCTGCTTTATTGACCATGCCAAAGCCTTTGACTGTGTGGAACACAATAAACTGTGGAAAATTCTGAAAGAGATGGGAATACCAGACCACCTAACCTGCCTCTTGAGAAACCTGTATGCAAGTCAGGAAGCAACAGTTAGAACTGGACATGGAACAACTGTTAGAACTGGACATGGACATGGTTCCAAATAGGACAAGGACTACATCAAGGCTGTATATTGTCACCCTGCTTATTTAACTTATATGAGAGTACATCATGAGAAACGCTGGGCTGGAAGAATCACAAGCTGTAATCAAGACTGCCAGGAGAAATATCAATCACCTCAGATATGAAAAGGTTGGCTTAAAGCTCAACATTCAGAAAATGAAGATCATGGCATCCAATCCCATCACTTCATGGGAAATGGATGGAGAAACAGTGGAAACAGTGTCAGACTTTATTTTCTTGGGCTCCAGAGTCACTGCAGATGGTGATTGCAGCCATGAAATTAAAAGACTCTTGCTCCTTAGAAGGAAAGTTATGACTGACCTAAACAGCATATTAAAATGCAGAGACATTACTTTGTCAACAAAGATCCGTCTAGTCAAGGCTATGGTTTTTTTAGTAGTCACGTATAGATGTGAGAGTTGGACTGTGAAGAAAGCTGAGCGTCAAAGAATTGATGCTTTTGAACTGTGGTGTTGGAGAAGACTCCTGAGAGTCCCTTGGACTGCAAGGAGATCCAACCAATCCATTCTGAAGGAGATCAACCCTGGGTGTTCATTGGAAGGACTGATGTTGAAGCTGAAACTCCAATACTTTGGCCACCTCGTGTGAAGAGTTGACTCACTGGAGAAGACCCTGATGCTGGGAGGGATTGGGGGCAGGAGGAGAAGGGGACGACAGAGGATGAGATGGCTGGATGGCATCACTGACTCGATGGACATGAGTTTGGGTAAACTCCGGGAGTTGATGATGGATGGGGAGGCCTGGCATGCTGCAATTCATGAGGTCGCAAAGAGTTGGACACGACTGAGCGACTGATTAAAACATATATCAAGAACTCATGAAACTTAATAGAAAATAAAGCAAAACTTGAGCAATCTCTTAAAAAATGGGCAGAGGCTCTGAAAAGACTTTTTTCTAAAAAAGACATACAGAGGCCCAACATGAAAAGGTGTTCAACGTCACTAATTCTCAGGGAAACACAAGTCAAAACCACAGTGAGATTATCATCTTACATCTGTTAGAATGACTATTATTGAGAAGATTAGAAATCACAAGTGTTGGTAGGATATGAGGGAAAGAGAACCTTCATGAACTGTTGATGAAAATGTAAATTAGTGCAGCCACAGGGAAAACAGTATGGAGGTTCCTGAAAACATTAAAAATGTGCTTTAAATTTAAATTTTAAATTAATTAAATTTAAAAATTAGTTTTAAGTTAATTAAAAATTGCTGTACCACGTGCTTCAGCAATCCTTGTTCTGGATATCTGTCTGAATAAATGAAAACTGACTTGAATAAAAGATATCCTCATCACCATGTTCACTGCAGCATTAATAGCCAAGATATGGAGACAGTCTAGTGCCCGTGAAATCTCGCTATTTGAGATGGCATGGATAGGCTTGGAGGCCATTATGCTAAGTAAACTAAGTCTCATACAGAAAGACAAATATCCTGTGATCTCTCTTATATGAGAAATCTTTAAAAAAAAGTTAACAAAGTTCATAGATACAGAGAACAAATTGGTAGTTGCCTGAGATTGAGACTAGAGGTGGGCAGATTGGTAGAGGGAGTCAAAAGGTTCAAATATCAGTTATAAAATAAAGAAGTTGTGGGAATGTCACATAGAGCATGGCAGCCACAGTTGATAATGCTGTATTGTGTGTGCGAAATTTTCTAACAAAGTAAAACTTAAAGGTTCTTATCACAAGAAAAAAATTCTGTAACTGTGTATGGTGATGGATGTTAATTAGACTTATTGTGGTGATCATCTGGCAATATATACAAATATCAAATTATTATGTTACATGCCTGAAGTTGATATAATGTTGTATGGCAATTATATTGAGTTGGTCAAAAAGTTCCTTCTGTTTTTTAAATTAAAAATAAAAGACACATTTTTCATTTTCACCAAGAACTTTATTCACCATTCTGTTCCACTACCTTCTGCCAGTTTTCAGGCATAATTCCATCTTCCCAAAACTTTTTATTTTTTTGAGCAAAGAACTATTTCAGATGTCTGTTACCATCTCCCAGGGGACTGAAATTTTTTTCCATTAAGATAATTCTGTAAAGACCAAAATAAATGGGAATCCGAAGGTGGAATGTCTGGTGAATATGGCAGAGAAATCAGAACTCCTCAGCCACGCTGTAACAGTTTTTGCCTGGCCATCAAACGTGGTCTTGCACAATCTTGATGGAAGACTGTGTGTTTTCTGTTGACTAATTCCAGATGCTTTTTGTCGAGTACTGCTTTTAGTTGGTCTAATTGGGAGCAGTACTTGTTGGAATTAATCATTAGGTTTTCCAGAAACAGCTCATAATAGAGGACGCCTTTCCAATCCCAGCATATCCGAGCATATCCACAACATCAGCTTCTTTGGATGAAGACCGGCCTTTGGTATGGCTGGTGGTGGTACGTTTCACTTGCCCCACAGTCTCTACCATTCCACACAATTGTACAATATCCACTTTTGATCACCTGCCACAATTTGTTTTAAAAATGGAGCATTTCCCTTATGTGTAAGTAGAGAAATGCATCAGAAATCCAGTCAAGATTTTTTTCTGCTCAACTTATGTGGAACCCAAACATCAAAATGATTAGCATACCACACTGGAATAAATGATTTTCAGCACTTGGTTTAGATATTTTGAGCATGTCAGCTATCTCCTGCATGGTCTAACATAGATCGTTCTCAATGGATGTCTCAGTTTGATCGCTGTCAACTTCAACAGGTCTATGTGACTGTGGAGCACGGTCCAGTGAGAAATCTCCAGCACGTAACTTCACAAACCACTTTTGACTCATTTAATCAGTCACAGTACCTTTTCCATACGCTGCCTTTTTTTTTTTTTTGCATTTCAGTTGCATTTTTTATCTTTCTTGAGATAATAAAGCATAGTATTCTGAAAATGTTGCTTTTTTTCCTTCTATCTTCAGTGTTAAAATAACTACACAAAAATTCACCAGTTTTGATTTTTTTTTTTTAATGCACACTGATATGACAGCTGTCACAATACAACCTAACAAAATTGTTTTGAATGAAGTTAAAGACGATTAAGCACTATTAGAGCCATCTTAACAAAAAAAAAACCCAAATGAACATTTTGGCCAACCCAGTACCTCAGTTTTTAAAAACATCTCTAAGTAGATGTTTTTCAAAGAAGTGTCATCTTCAGTTCTTCCACTAAAATGGAGGCTCTGAGCATTTCTTGAGGTCATGTGACATGTCAGCTGACACAAGCAATTTGGTTGGCGACTCACTGACATCCTACTGTGATTAGGCCTCAGACAGACTCTACACCCCATTTAAGTGTTCAAACAGTGAATATGGGAACACCGGCATCTTTTCCCTAACTTGTATAAATATGCATGTGTGCATATAACGTCACCTTCTTGGTACTTGCTTACTCTTAACAGATGTAATTTGTCTCTAATTCATATCCTCAGGGTATGAATGAATGCTGGTCGTATTTGTTTTAAATCGAATGTATAATTTTTTAAATGGTTGTTCTTAGGTTAGGATTGTATCGGGAAGCAGAGAAACAGTTTAAATCAGCCCTGAAGCAGCAGGAAATGGTAGATACGTTTCTCTACTTGGCAAAAGTAAGTATTCTTAGATTGAGTGGAATTTGTCTTCTCTGGATAAATGTTTAAATTTCAACCAGCGCATGGGGAGAGTTGCCAGTTTCTTTAAGAACTGTTGGCAAGTTAATGTGTTTGGACTTAACTTTTTTTTTTTTTTTTTTAATGGTAAGGGAAAAGATGAGAACATTCGGAGGATAACCATCTCAGGAAAAATCGGTTGCCAGGGAAAGTAAGACAGCCTCTTTGAAATATTGCCTTAGATCGGAAGAACAGGCTTGCTGTTCCCAGGGGTCACAACCCCAGAGAGGTGTTTTTCTACAAGACATTTGTTTCTCGTGTCAGCAGATTATAGAGAACAGGATTGTTTTTATGTAGGTCCTTCACTTTTTCAGTATTTCCCCTTTATTGAGCACCTACTCAGTGTAAGGCATTTTATCAAGTCTTTTCCACATGTAATTTAATTTAACTTTCTTAGCAACACCGCAAAGCGGATTTTAACATTTCCTTTGTACTGTTGAGGAAAAGGAGACTTAAGAGGGTAAGTGGAGATTTTCAGTCTCACTTGCCTATCAAGAGCCAGGGGCTTCCCCGGTGGCTCAGCAGTAAAAAATCCGCCTGTCATTGCCAGAGACTCAGGAGATGGGGGTTCAATCCCTGAGTCGGGAAGATCCCCTGGAGATGGAAATGGCAACTCACTCCAGTATTCTTGCCAGGAAAATCCCATGGACAGAGGAGCCTGGCGGGCTACAGTCCATGGAGTCACAGAAGAGTCAGACACGACTGAGAGACTAAACAACAGCGATTCAACCCAGGACTTTCTGACTCTAGAGCCGCCTGAGTGCCGCCCACAGCCACACAGAAGTGAAGGACCGTCTGGAATTTTCAGTGTCGGGATAAGTGACTTCTTACCCTCACCAAGGCTACTTTAAAAGAAGCATTTGATGAAGTGGTGGTTAGGATGTCATCTTGTATTAATATATCTTTAAGAATTTCTTAAATTTAAAAAGTGTTGTAAAGGAGGTAGAAAAGAAGATAAGACAGAAAAAGAAGTGCGTCTGCTGCTGCTCCTGCTGAGTCGCTTCAGTCGTGTCTGACTCTGTGCGGCCCCGTACACGGCAGCCCACTAGGCTCCCCCGTCCCTGGGATTCTCCAGGCAAGAACACTGGGGTGGGTTGCCGTTTCCTTCTCCAAAAGGAAGTGCTGCTGCTGCTGAGTCGCTTCAGTCGTGTCCGACTCTGTGCGACCCCATAGACAGCAGCCCACTAGGCTCCCCCGTCCCTGGGATTCTCCAGGCAAGAACACTGGGGTGGGTTGCCGTTTCCTTCTCCAATGCATGAAAGTGAAAAGTGAAAGTGAAGTCGCTCAGTTGTGTCCGACCACTAGCAACCCCACGGACTGCAGCCCAACAGGCTCCTCGGTCCATGGGATTTTCAGGCAAGAGCACTGGAGTGGGATGCCATTGCCTTCTCCAAAGGAAGTGCTACTACTTTCTAAATACGGTGTCAATGTTAGCATACTAACAGAGTCAAATGGAAGTTCTGCCATATAAACTTACTGTGCTAACTTAGTATGTTTATAGTAGTTTTTAAAAAATGTTTGAAACTCTAATATCTAAGTGTCTTTATACATTATATGTTAAATTCTAAAAAGGTTTCTAAACATCACAGTAACGTTTTCTGACAGCTTGAAATTATAATTCAGGTTACAGTATTTGACTATTATCTTCTTAATTGATAATTACTTTCCATGTGGTTAAAAACGTACTTTTTAACTATTGTTAAATACATGGTTTGATTATTTTTTCATAAATTGATTTAACTCTGTTGTTGTCTATGTGACTATATAGGGTTACAATTTACTTTTTTTTTTTTTTAATATGTGAAGGAATTATTGCTAGGTAGAGACCAAGCAGATTTAAGGAACCACATTATCTCTTATAATTTAAGCTTGTTAATTTAAGAATTATTAAATATTTTATATCACTTCACATATGGAATTATATTATTTATTATATTTTAAAAAGCAATTCAGAAGCATGTAAGGTAAAAATTGAAAAGTTTTCATCCATACCCTTTCCTCCAGTCTCACTGTTTATCAGTAAACACTGCAGGCAGTTTTGTGTGTCTCCATTTGGGCTTCTTCAAAGCACAGTCTAAATGTTTAGGAAGAAACGGAGGATCCAAGATCATGAAGGAAAAAAAACTGTCTTAATCTTATGTTTCTCTACATAGAACTGTAGGTCTCCTTTAGAAATTCCTGATAGGTTATGGTTTATCCACGCTGAATGTTCTCATTGCTAATTAAGTGGTGGAAACTGTTAAATGGGAGTATCAAGTGCTAACCCTCTCAACTCCCTGACTCTCTAGCCTACACATGTGTTTCCTTCTACTTCTCAGGGTCCTTCTCCCCACCCACCCCTCCAGAGGCTTCCCCAGCTGCTCCTTCTCAGACTTTTCCACGGGGCATCTTCAAAAGCAGCCTCACGATTGGTGCTCTGTGCCCGCCTGTAGACGCACTTTCCATCCTAAGAAAGATTTTCCCTTGATCTCTCTTTTTCACAAATCAATTTATTTTAATTGGAGGATGATTGTTTTACAGCACGTGATAGTTCTTGGCATACATCAGCATCCTTTTCTAGTTACTCCCTAGTCTGTGTGACAGTAGTGAGCCCACAGAGCTTGCTGAAGGAATGAATGAATAAATGTATCACATACAGCATGAGGAGATAAAACTATAGCATCATTATTGGAAATTAATCCTACACTTTTCTGAAAAATGTTTACTGTAATATCTAGGAGATAATTTGCTACTAAGCAATAATTTTAAATTTGTCATAATGAATACAGGTATTTTAAGAAGCAGTACTTTTGTTGAAGTGTATCCTGGTTTTAGGTTTACATCTCATTGGATCAACCCGTGACTGCTTTAAATCTTTTCAAACAAGGCTTAGACAAGTTTCCAGGAGAGGTAACCCTACTTTGTGGAATTGCCAGGATCTATGAGGTAAGGTTCCTATCTTTCAAAAAGTTGATATAAGATTGAGGTTATATGCTACTTAAGTAAGTTTATCATCCCTTGGGGTCTTATAAATGTAACGGTTTGTAAAATTATGATTGTTGGCCAGTGACTTACCAACAGAAGAAGAGATTTTAGTGTATACATTAAACAAACTTCAGTTTTTTTTGATGAAGTGTTCAAACACACAGAAAGCTGTAGAGAGGGGTGTGAGGTAGGAATTTGAATTAGATCTTCCCTCGGCATAGCTGATTGTCCCAGCACATTAACTGATCCTTCTCTCAGCTCTGTAATGTCAAGCAGCAGAGTTTTTTTTTTTTTTTTTCACGAACTCGATGGATGCGAGTCTGAGTGAACTCTGGGAGATGGTGATGAACAGGGAGGCCTGGTGTGTTGCAATTCATGGGGTCGCAAAGAGTCGGACACGACTGNTTTTTCACGAACTCGATGGATGCGAGTCTGAGTGAACTCTGGGAGATGGTGATGAACAGGGAGGCCTGGTGTGTTGCAATTCATGGGGTCGCAAAGAGTCGGACACGACTGAGCGACTGAACTGAACTGAACTGACATGGTAGATATGTTTTGGCTTTTCTGTTCTGTTCTGTTGGTCTGTTCGTCTATCCTTATACCAATATTATACCATCTCAACTCCTGTAGCTTTATTATACTTACTCTTTGGGAGGGCGCTTTGTTCATCTTCATTAGGAATGTCTTGGATATTTTGGACTTTTGCTTATTCTAATAAATTTTAGAGCCATTTTTGTCAAATTTCATGAAAAGCCCCGTTGAGCTGTTCTCCCTGCTGCCTAATTAGATAGCTCCATGATAATTCTTGATGTCAGGTTGGGAAAATTCTACCACCTGTCCTTCACAGTTGGTTATTCTTGGCCCTTTGCTCTTCCATATTAAAAAACCCTTCCAACATGTGGTCTGGAATTGCACTGAATGTCAGAATGATGGGGGTGGAGGGTCTGCCTTTCTTCCCGCTGGGGATCGTGATATAACTCTGCGTTTACTCAGATCTTTTTGTTGTTGTTGTTGTCTTTCAATGTCCTGTGATTATCTTCATAAATGTTTTGTTGAGAGTCCCCCAAACCACTGTGAGGTTCAGTGATTTAGGTCTCAGGACTCGGCACACAGTTGTGCTCATAGCCACGGTTTTTTGTAGCAAAAGGATACAAAGCAAAACCAGTAAAGGGAAAAGGCACGTGGGGCAGAGTTCAGAGGAAATCAGACACAGGCTTTCAGGAGTTCCCCTGGCGGAGTCACAGAGGACACATCTGATTCTTCCTGCAAGGTGTGGCAACATGCGTGAAGCACCGTCTGCCAGGGGAGCTCGCCAGAGACCTGGCATCCATCACGTAAGGAAGGCCGAGCGCTGAAGAGCTGATGCTTTCGAACTGCGGTGCTGCAGAAGACTTGAGAGTTCCTTGGACCGCAAGGAGATCAAACCAGTCCATCCTAAAGGAAATCAGTCCTGAATATTCACTAGAAGGGCTGATACTGAAGCTCCACCTGATGCGAAGACCTGACTCATTGCAAAAGACCCTGGTGCTGAGAAAGATTGAGGGCAGGAGGAGAAAGGGATGACAGAGGATGAGAAGGTAGGGTGGCATCACCACCTCAACGGACGTGAGTTTGAGCAAACTCCGGGAGATAGTGAAGAACAGGGAAGCCTCGTGTGCTGCAGTTCTTGGGGTCTCAGAGAGTCGGACACGACTTAGCGACTGAACAACGACAACAGTCTGTTGCCAGGGGCTGGCCATAGGGGGAGGCACCGTCTGCCTATCACGTACCAGGACCCCAGACTCCAAGGAGTGAAGCAGGTGTTCGTACACCACACGCACTGCACTTTGTCTGGTTCAGGTGTAGTGAGCCGCGCTATCATTTGGGGAAAGTTGTATGTAAGTGTAGGGCACCAGCTGGGCTTCCTGGGTGGCGCCGACGGTAACGAATCCGTGTGCTAGTGCAGGAGATGTAAGAGACGCGGGTCAGTCCTGGGTCGGGAAGATCCCATGCAGGAGGGCGTGATGACCCAGTCCAGCGTTCTTGCCCGGAGGATCCCATGGACTGAGGAGCCTGGTGGGCTGTAATCCATAGGGTCGCAAAGAGCCAGACACGATTGAAGCGACTTAGCACTCTCGCACGCGCGCACACGGGGCACTAGGCAGCTTCTCAGTTGCTCACCACAGGCGAGCCTTTCACAGGCCTTTCTAAGAGCAGCAGCCCCAGGCTTTCTATGTTAACTCTTTTCTGCACAGATGTATTTGTAGGTAAAATTCTGAGTGAACTGCCTTTTTTTTCCTCTTGTGTTTTCTATGGTCATTTCTGGTGAGTTGGAATGTATTAATTTAAGTTGATTTGATACTAAAACTTGGCTAAATAGTCTTTTTACTAACATCATAGATTCTCTTAGATTTTCTAAGTAAAACTATCATCATCTGTGAATGTAGACAGTTTTATCTCTTAATTTCAATTATTTTACTTAAAAAAACCTTACTGTTTAGGACTTCCAATACAGTATTGAATGGAAGCATCTTTATTCTCTTTTAAATTCCTTGAAATGCTGGGTATAATCTTTTTAAATTATTTTGTTAGAAAAAAGAATGGAAAGTATTAATAGTTGCCATACCTGGGTAGTAGTGTGTGAATGGTTTTTATTTTCCAGATTTTCTGTAATCAACATGTATTACTTATAATATGAAAACAACAATGCTTAAAATGTTTAGAAATAGCTTCTCCTTGTGAAATATAATTTTGATAAGCATATAAATAGAAACCTTTGACCATTGTCTAAAAAAGCAATTCAGAGTTCCAAAGAATAGCAAGAAGAGATAAGAAAGGCTTCCTCAGTGATCAATGCAAAGAAATAGAGGAAAACAACAGAATGGGGAGGACTAGAGATCTCTTCAAGAAAATTAGAGATACCAAGGGAACATTTCATGCAAAGATGGGCTCGATAAAGGACAGAAATGGTATGGACTTAACAGAAGCAGAAGATATTAAGAAGAGGTGGCAAAAATACACTGAAGAACTGTACAAAAAAGATCTTCATGACCAAAGATAATCACGATGGTATGATCAGTCACCTAGAGCCAGANGGGCCCTCGCCCTGCACTTCACCCACCCTCAGTGGTGGTGTCGTGCTTCTCCCTGGCGGGGCGTCACTGTCGCCGCGCCCTCGGGCCACGCTGGCCTGGCCCATGTTTTACTGAAGGGACAGCGGAGCAAATGCCAAGCGCAGGCGGGCGCTGCCGTGTTGCCCGACCAGCCCGGCCCCGCCTCGCTCCGGACGGATGTGTGGCGAGGAGAGAGAATGGAGCCCGCAGGTGACTCGGACCCGCTGGGGTGCCCGCGCCTGACCCGCGCACGTGTGTCTAGACTCCCCAGCCTCCCAGCCCGCAGCCGGGCTCAGGCGGGCTCAGGCGTGAGGAGCTGCTGCTCTTTGGAGAAAGACTGGGTGTGGCTGAATGTTAGACAGAGAGCATCCGTCCCGAGGACAGGGCGTCTTAACTGGTTGGTTTTGTAGAAACAGCAATGGACGGAACACCGTTCCAAGAGGAGAAAGATTTGGGTGACAATGAGAAATGTGTTTTCACTTCAAAACTGTAAAGAAAGCACTAAGTGGTATTTAAGAAATTTATTCTCTCTTGCCTGGAGGGTTCCATGGACAGAGGAGCCTGGTGGGCTGCAGTCCATGGGGTCGCTAAGAGTCGGCGCGACTGAGCGACTTCACTTTCACTTTTCACTTTCATGCATTGGAGAAGGAAATGGCAACCCACTCCAGTGTTCTTGTCTGGAGAATCCCAGGGACAGGGGAGCCTGGTAGCCTGCCGTCTGTGGGGTCGCACAGAGTCAGACACGACTGAAGCGACTTAGCAGCAGCAGCAATCTATTCTCTTCTATTAATGTTTTAAGATTATTAGATGTTTTGATATTCAAGTTAGATGATTATTTAAGGAAGGGCCGTTTTTCCACAGCAGGCGTTTCACGGGACAGGAGCACACGTCTTTAAAACCCTTGGCTGGGAACTGAGTTGGTTCTTCCCGGGGAGCTCCCAGGGCAGGAAGGTCAGATTAGAAGTGCGAGTAAAATATCACAGTCAGGTGAAGCATTAGGCTTGTGAACTGGTCGATGCTTTTTCAGGAACACGACAAGCGCTGGCTTCTTGCTGCCGTGGAGGGAGGCCGTGAGAGCCGCGCGGGAGCTGCGTTTGTTTCCGTGTCAGGCATTCGGTGATGAGTTAATTGAAGATTTTCGTTGCTGTGCTGACCCTGGTCTCCAGCTTTCGGGACCAGCCTCCACCCTGTGCCTCCCCGCAGCCCCCGCCCAGCTTCCTTGCTGGACCCCGAGGGCCTCGGGTTTGCACAAGGTTCAGAGCAGGGCAGGTGTTCCCCGGTGTTTTGTAAAGGCGGCCTGAGCTCACTAGTCGCTTATCTTCATTAATCCCTCTCATCCGCCCCCACCCCTACCGCATGCACGGCCCTTCACGTGAATCCAATTTACCCTCAATGCACCTTATTCAGCGGCTTCAGGCTGCCCTTCTCGCCAGCTGTCCGGCCGCCCGGCGGCCTCAGGCTTCCCGATTTAGCTCTGGAAATGATTTCAGCATGGCAAAAACATTTCTCCGGCCAATTTGGAAAACAGGGTTCAATTTGTGAGGAAGGCCCGAAATGGCAACTGAACTTGGCAGGGAGGCGGGGGAGGTGGGTGGAAGTGGTCTCAGCT
>SJYV01046737.1:225770-246903 GCA_006410875.1 Neotragus pygmaeus | reverse complement strand
CGGAAGGTTTGGGAGGGAGGGGATAGATACATAATTATGGCTGATTCATGTTGTTGTATGGCAGAAACCAACACAACATTGTAAAAACATTTTTTAAAAGACCCCAGACTCACTCTCTCTCTCTCTCATGCAAGGACAGTGAGAAGGTGACCCTCTGTAGCCAGGAAGAAAGGCCTCACTGAAATGCTATGATGTCAGCTCTGTGGCCTCGAGGACAGAAGTGTCTGTTGTCTAAGCCGCTCAGTCCGTGGTATTCTGTTATGGCAGCCTGTGTAGATGAGTACACCATGTTTGGCGCCTGTGACACGGAATGAAGCCTTGCACTGTGGAGTGCTATTGCCGTCTGAATGTCCTCTTTGGGGGGAAAAAAAAACCCTATTCAGGTCTTCTATCCATTTTTAAATTGGGTGATTTGTTTTTTGATATTGCATTGTATGAGCTGTTTATGCATGTTGGATACTGACCACTCGTCAGTCATGTAATTTGCATATATTTCCACCCATTCATTAGGTTGTTTCCACTCTGTCAGTGGTTTTCTTTGCTGTGCAGAAGCTTTTAGGCCTGGTTTGGTTATTTTTGCTTTCTTTCCTTTGCTTTAGGAGACAGACCCAGAAAAAGTAGTGTTGTGATACATGTCAGAGAGTGTCCCGCCTGTGCTTTCTTCCAGGAGTTTTACGGTTTCTGGTCTTGCATTTCGGTCTTCAGTCCGTTTGGAGTTGCAGCCAGCAGGGGCTGCTCATCCTCACCGTGTACAGGCTCCTCACGTGGTGGCTTCTCTCGTTGGGGAGCACAGGCTCCAGGCACGCAGGCTCAGTAATGGGGACACACGGGCTTAGTTGCCCTGCAGCACATGGAATCTTCCCAGACCAGGGATCGACCCCCTGTCCTCTGTATAAGTAGGCAGAGTCTTAACCGCTAGACCACCAGTGCTTAAATCCTTGCCTTTATTTTTGAATATAGTGTGAGAAAGTTTTCCAACCTCATTCTTTTACATGTAGCGCACCAGGTATTGATGACACTGACTTTTCTCCATTGTGTATTCTTGCCTCCTTTGTGATAGATTAATTGACCATAATAAGTATGTGGTTTTATTTCTGGGCTCTCTGTTCCAATGATCTATTAATACGTGTCTCTCTTTGTGCCAGCACCATACTGTTTTGGTTATTGTAGCTTTGTAGTGCAGTCTCAAGTCAGGAAGCACGATTCCTCCAGCTCCTTCTTCTTTCTTCATATTGTTTTGACTATTCAGGGTCTTTCTTGTCTCCATACAAATTTTAAAATTATTTGTTCCAGTTCTGTGAAAAATGCCATTGCTATTTTGATGGAGATTGAATCAAATCTGTAGATTGGTAGAGTCATTTAAACTATATTAAGTCTTCGAATCTAAGAATATGCTATATCTTTCCCTCTGTTTGTTTTGTCTTCAATTTCTTTCATTAGTGTCTTAAAGTTTTCCAAGTATAGGTTTTTTACCTCCTAAGGTAAGTTTATTCCTAGTATTTTGTTCTTTTTTATGCGATGGTAAATAGGATGTTTCCTTAATTTCTCTTTCTGATAGTTTGTTGTTAATGCATAGAAATGCAACAGATTTCTATATATACTTTTTTATCCTGAAGTGTTAACCAACTTCATTGATGAGCTCCGGTAGTTTTCTGGTGGTATCTTGAGGAGTTTCTATTTGTAATATCCTGTCATCTGTTAATAGTGATAGTCTTACTTCTTCCATTCCGATTTGGATTCCTTTTATTTCTTTTTCTTGTCCAGTTTCTGTAGCTTCCAATTGTGGCTTCTGGTTGCTAGGACTTCCAATACTAAGTTGAATGAAAGTGGTGAGAGTGGGCCTGCTTGTCTTATTCCTGATCTTAGAGAAAAAGCAGAAATCCTCAACAAAATATTAACTGAATCCAACAGTACATTGAAAGGATCATACACCATCATCAAGCGGGATTTATCTCAGGGATGCAAGGATTTTTCAGTATTTGCAGATCAGTCAATGTGATATCCATATTTACAAATTGAAGAATAAAAACCATATCTCAATAGATGCAGAAAAGCTTTTGAAAAAATTCAACATCCATTTATAAGAATTGTCCAGAAAGAGGTCGTAGAGGGATCATACCTCAACATAATAAAGTCCACATATGACAGACCTACAGCTGACATCAGACTTAATGATGAAAAGCTGAAAGGCCTTCCTCTAAGACAGGAAGTGTCCACGTGCTTGTCTTCCTACCAGATATAACCTCCTCGAGGACAGTGCCACCGTCTTTCTGTGTCCAAGGGGGATTGGTCCCAGGATACCCCCGGGTTGTCAAGATCTGTGGGCGCTCCAGTCCCTTATGTAATGTGGCAGAGTATTTGCATATAACCTGCCCACATCTATCTGTATACTTCACTTATTTAAAAATTTTTATCTGTCTGTGTTGGGTTAGTTACTTCATGTGGGATCTTTCATTGTGGTGAGTGGGCTCTCTCGTTGCAGCACGTGGGCGCTGTTGCTCCACAGCCTGTGGGGTCTTCGCTCCCCAACCAGGAACTGAACCTGCATTCCCTGCATTGCAAGGAGGACTCATAGCCCCTGGACCTCCGGGAAGTCCCCATGTATATACTTTAAATCACCTCTAGATAGCTTATGATGCCTAATGCAATACAAATGCTATGTAAATAGCTGGAGATGCAAAATAAATGGTATATAAAGAATTTCCAATGCATCAAATTCAAGTTTTGCTTTTTGGAACTTTCTGGAATTTTTTTTCTAAATATTTTTGATCTGTGGCTCACCAAACTCATGAATATGAAACTACAGATGGTGGTGGGGTGAGGTGGTGACTGTAATTTTATCTTTTTGTTCACATTGTGTCCCCAGGGCCTAGAACAGTCTGGCTGTGGTAGGCTTGTAATAAATACTGAATTGGAAAAATTACTAAACTGAATAAAATAATGTAAACCAGTCATCATCGTAACAATTTCTTGTTGAATATTAATATAGTATTGCTCTTCCCTCTTGATGGAGACTAGGAGATGAACAATATTTCATCAGCCACTGAATACTACAAAGAGGTCTTGAAACAAGACAGTACTCATGTGGAAGCCATTGCGTGCATTGGAAGCAACCACTTCTACTCTGATCAGCCAGAAGTAGCCCTCCGGTTCTACAGGTACACTACGTTCAATTTGTAAAACTGCTTTCCTGTGAAATAGTGATGCAAAAAGCGATAAAGACGGAACGAAGATGCAGGGAAACAATGTGTGGGCCATGTCTAGATGAGACTAAAAATTCAACCACCCACATGTTTTATGACTGTTGAAGCTATTTTTAAATAATTTGGAAATGCAGAAGTAGTTAGCATCCTGCAAAAACACACCTGGAAAAATGCCTACATTTAACACCATGTCGGTGTATGTGAATCGGCCATTTTGTCATTAACAACAGTTACTAGAAGCTTCTACGTCATAGCCTCCATTAATACCACTGTACATAGTGTCAAAACCTTAAAGGTACAATGATAATATGATTTGTAAAGAGCAGTGGACCCCAGGCTCTAAAGTTGTGAGGAGGACCTTAAAACAGAATGCCACAAATATGTTTGCAAAATCTAAATAAGTCATTTTCACTGGTTCTTTGAGCACATACTTATTTTATCCTATAGATGGTTCCTGAGATTAATTTTTAAATTATGACTTCCTCTTTAGCCTTTGGGTAATAAACAGGGAGATAACTGGCAGCTGACAGGAGTTCTTTCTAAGTACATGTTGGAGCACAAAAGGTAATAATGTGGATGCTAGCCTGCGCCCACACAGCTGTCTCTACTCCCCTACCCCTGGAGCGGGCCACGGGTTCCTCAGGGCAGCCGGGGTGATTTTCACATGCTTGTCTGAACTCTCTCATCTTTCGGGATTAATGATGAATAGAAGCAAAATAGGGTTGTTGCGCTGCAGTGTGAAAGCTAGATGGGGAACATCAGGATCCCCCGACAGCCTTGTCTTCCTGAGCAGAAGCTCACTGGCGGTCACTGGATGCCGCTGAGCCACGCAACACAACCAGATCCACCTCAGCCGAAACCTCGGGTGGCTAAACAAAGGCCTCGGACTCGGCGAGAAGGCCCCGGAAACATCCGTCCCGAGCCCCAGAGTTGCATAAGGCCAAAGTGTGTAGGGGTTTTACTTTATGTGACCATTTATTTATTATTTTGATACTCTAGCAAAGCTTTTGGGTGGCGGAGGTGGGGAGGAGTTAGATAAGTTATTTCTGACTGCCTCTGGATACATTTCTCAAGACTGAAACCATTACAAAAGGCATGCTTTTGAATTCGCTTTAAACTCTTTTTCATTTACTATAATACTTTCTGTTCTTTGGAGACTATTAGAAACATATAAAATGAATTCACTTCTAACTTTGTAAAAAATATGTCAGTATCTGTAAAGTTGATCTAACACCAGAGTGTGTGTGTGTTCTTTTCAAAAAGGCGACTCCTCCAGATGGGGGTTTACCATTGCCGGCTTTTTAACAACCTGGGGCTGTGTTGCTTCTTCGCCCAGCAGTACGATATGACTCTGACCTCGTTTGAACGTGCCCTTTCTCTGGCGGAAAATGAGGAAGAGGTAGCTGATGTCTGGTACAACCTGGGACACGTCGCTG
Source organism: Neotragus pygmaeus (assembly GCA_006410875.1). NCBI lineage: Eukaryota > Metazoa > Chordata > Mammalia > Artiodactyla > Bovidae > Neotragus > Neotragus pygmaeus. The sequence goes on along the minus strand of SJYV01046737.1, from coordinate 242,264 downwards.
TGGTACGTTGTTTCCCTGATGTAGCTTCTGTTCTAGAAAAGGCAGGCACCCGTTCGTCTTGAGGAAATTTTCACGTACTGGAAATCCAGGTTTGGTTACAGTCCTTGTACCAGTTTATAGAGATTGCTGGGAGTCACCCAAACTCGTTTTACATCCCCAGGTTAATCCCCTTACATACAAGTCCCAGCCGACCCCTGGGTCAGGCCTTGCCGCTGTCTCTGCGGTGGCAGGAGAGAGGTGTGTGGGGCGAGGAGGTCGGAGGGGCGGGAGGCAGTGGCCGCATTTGCGTGTGCGAGTTGGCGCTCTTCTCTTACAGGGAATAGGGGACACGAACCTGGCCCGCCAGTGCCTGCGGCTGGCTTTGGTGAGCAACAACCACCACGCCGAGGCCTGCAACAACCTGGCCGTGCTGGAGATGCGGAGGGGCCACGTGGAGCAGGTCAGCCGCCCCGCGGGCCGCGGCAGCCTGCCTGCTTCCAAGGCGGCGGCCACGCGCAGCCGTCTTCACACGTGACAGTTTCAGGACCGCCCGGGGTTTGAGTCCCAGTATTGGCCGCGTGACCTTGGACAAGTCACTTAACCTTTCAGTGTCCAGAACAGAACGCTCGAGTTTATTAGGGCAAAACTGCACCTCCCCAGTCTGTGCTATGGTCGTGAACCGTTCCACCGTTCACGGCCCCCAGACCGCCACCCCGCTGCTCAGGCCTGCATCCTGGGACCACCCCGCACACATCCTAGGACCCCCTCCCACCCCCCGAGGAGCTTCTCTTTTCCAGCTGCCCCTTCCCCTCCACGCCCCGCCTCCAGTGCACCCCGGCCGTGCACACATCCTCCACTCTGCCCCCGCCCCCTCCAGGCCGCTGTCATCTCCTGGACGAGCGCGGGCCTCTCCCAGGAGTGGTCTTTGTTGCCACTCTGTCAGCAAGGAAGTGCACCCCATACTGTATTTTCCTCAGGACAGCCTCAGGACATGTTTTTAAAACAAGATTATTTTATCACTGCTTTGCTTAGCATCCTCCAAAGGCTCCTCCCTGCAACTCCGAATCTGAATAGTTTGAACTTCAAACCTTAGCCTTCAGGGCCCCACTTTGTCTGGCCTCCGGGGCCCCCTCAGACCACGCTTCGCCACCAGTCCTTCCCTCCAGCCTCAGACGCGGGAGCTGCTGGCTACTGGGCGGCCCGTTCCTACTGTGGGGCCTTTGGACTCCTTGCAGATCGACAGGGACCCTTTTCTTTTTATCGTTCTGGTCTTTGCTTAATTGCCACCTCTTCAGAAAGACCCACTGACCGTCAGTCTAAAGGAGCCCTCCCTGTCGTCTCCTGGTGTTTTCTGCTTCACAGTCCTTGGTATTTTATCAGATATTTTCAGTCTGTGTGTAGAATGCAGAATGCTAGCTGTGTGAAAGCAGGGACCTTCTCTGTCTCCTAACTGCTGTATTTGCAACATCAGAACCATTGCCCGACACTGCGGAGGTGCTTAGTGTGGGTAGAATGCGTGCATGATAAATAAGACAGTCATCCCAGCAGCTGACCTGGAGCGGTTCTTGTGAAGGTGAGCCGCTTGGGCATGTAAAGCGCTTGGAATAGTAAAGTCACACGATAGATGCTTAATACATTATATTTTGTTGTTATCATTTACCTAATGGGAAGTTTAAAAGCTAAATACACTCATTCCATATTAATGACGATCAAGATAAATAGCTGTTCCATTCCCTGTAGTAGAGATGACGAAACAGACTAGAGGAGGGTAAGTAACTCACCAAGGTCACAGACCCTGTGCGCAGCATGCCAGGACGGTAACCTCCAGCCTGGCCCCCGAAGCGCGTTGCTAACCCTGAGAAAACAAGCAAAGAGACCTCAGTGGATGCTGCCTTTGCTTCGCAACATTTTCCCAAAGCAAGTAAAGCGGCTGTGTCTTTTGTAAACGGAAGCTAACTGCTCTGAAGAGGGAACTTGTTTCGTCATGGAACTTTGTATCCATCTGAAGCAGGCGCTTTTTATGATTTTCTCTGTTTCCATGTTGGTGATTTTCTTTCCCTCCTACTTATTGTCGTTTCTATAGTATGCAGTTGATTTGAAATGTTTCGTTGAAAGGTCTCACTATTATTAAAAATTATACTTCAGTTCCCCTGGAGAAGGACATGGCAACCCACTCCAGTATTCTTGCCTGGAAAATCCCATGGACAGAGGAGCCTGGTGGGCTGTGGTCCATGGGATCGCAAAGACTTGGACACAGCTGAGCGCACACACACACACATACTTCAATTAAGAGAAACTAGCAAATCATAAAATTAACACCTACCATCTTATATAAACTGTTATTTTCCTTTAAAAAAACAAGGTTTAAGAATTTGTCCTCGGGGTCGTACGTCGAAGTTTACTGTTCCGGCAGCTCAGGAATGCTGAGCTTGTGGTCTTAACAGTGGGTGTACAGGCCACCCATGTCACTAGTGGTCTCTGCAACGCGTGATCCTTTGAGCCTGCAGGCGACAAAACACGATGTGAGTTTTGTCTTCTGAGTGCTTTAGCGAGCGGAAAGCTGGTCGTTTCCCGTTGCCTTCAGTCGTCATTTTCAGGTCGGCAGCGTAATGAGTGCTGGCTCACCGTCGGCCAGCACAGAACACGGCGATCTGGATTCGCAGTGCTTTTGGCAGCTTTGGCTGTGGCATTACAGAAGCTGGGTGAAAGCCTGCCAAATCAACAGCAGCGAGAACTGGACTGATAAGCCTTTTTTTTTTAGCATTGAGAGGACTGTATTTTGAGTTGTACATCATATTGAAATATAAACTATAAGAACAGTGGTTCTCACATCACTTTTCAATTCTGTTTTTTTCTCCACATTTTGAAGCATTTTATTTTTAATATAATTTTGACAAGATAAAAGTAGTTAATTGTGTATCTGTAAATTGTATTTCACAGAAATTCATCCATGTTTACCACAGAATCATTTTTTAAAGTCCTTTCCTGGGTAAAGTATTCTTCTACCAAAGGAAATATTACCAGTATAGTGCTAATATATACTCATATGCCCTTGGTCTTTCTTTCCCTTTTTTCTTTTCTAAACAGGCAAAAGCACTGTTACAAACTGCATCATCTTTAGCACCCCATATGTATGAGCCGCATTTTAATTTTGCAACAATTTCTGACAAGGTATTCTCTTTCTTTATCAGTTTGTCATCTGACCTATTCGTCTTCTTTTGTGTGTGTGTGTGTGTATGTGTGTTTTCTTCCTTGGTCTTAAAAATTGTACAGATAAATAAGGACATTCTAACCATAACTTCCTGAGAGAAATGATTTTTTAAACACTTGATTATTTACACATATGTCTTCATTTTAAGGGAACGTTTAATACACTTTAAGTATAGTTATCACTGAATATTAGCTAAGCTTAATACCATTATGGATTGCAGAAGAATTTTTATGTTTTAAAAGATGACATTTTATCGTTGAAAAACTGCTCATTAACTCCTCATTTGGGAAAGATTTAGTAATTAGTGTATTTTTATAGGGAAATCCTATATATCATTTATAGATGATATAGTCACCAAGTCTAGCATGATGCTATAAAATTAGGGATGTTAGTGAAAGCTGTTTCAGCAATGAACAATATAGGAAAGAAGCAACTGTTGATACTGTGTTACAAGTCAATTAACATCCAAGAGCTAAAAGAAATTGTGTGTCCTTTTACAATAAGAAGAAAGAAAGAAAAGTCATCTAATAACTTTTACTTGCAAGACTTCCGTTAACATGGAGGATGAATTTTGAGGATAAGGAAATGGCTAAAAATATTTGCTGATGTAAAGACTCTTTCTTTATAGAAAAATCATTTTTCATAACATGAATGTAAGCTGATTCACTCTCTTGTGTTTTGAAAATAAAATATGGTGTTTTTTTTTTTTTAAATAAATTGTCATTTTTGAGAGCTTGTTAAGTGCTAGTCACTGTTCCGGACACTCTCCACACCTCTCACTCTCTGAACAAGCCTGCCATGTGGGTAACCCTTACCTTCCTTGTGCTCCCCACACCTCTCACTCTCTCAACAAGCCTGCAGTGTAGGTAGCCCTTTCCTTCCGTGTGCGTTTTCCATACAACTGATGTTCCACTTGTGNGGCCAGGCCTCTCTGTCCCAAACCATCTCTGCAAAATTTTCACAAATTCATATTCATTGCATCAGTGATCCCATTCAGCCATCTCATTCTCTGACGCCCTATTCTCCTTCTACCCTCAATCTTTCCCAGCATCAGGCACTTGCCCAATGAGTCAGTTTTTCACATCAGAATGACCAAATTATTGGTGTTTCAGCTTCAGCATCAGTCCTTCCAATGAGTATTCAGGGTTGATTTCTCTTAAGGTTGACTGGTTTGATCTCCTTACTGGCTAAAGGAGTCTCAGGAGTCTTCTCCAACACCATAATTCAAAGGCATCAGTTCTTCAGCACTCTGCCCTCTTACAGTCCAGCTCTCACAACCATATGTGACCACTGGGAAGACCATAGCTTTGACTATACGAACATTTATCAGAAAAGTAATGGCTCTGCTTTTCAGCACACTGTCTACGTTTGTCATAGCTTTCCTGCCAAGAAGCAAACATCTTCTAATTTCATGGCTGCAATCACCATTTACAGTGATTTTAGAGCCCAAGAAAAAGAAATCTGTCACTACTTCCACCTTTCCCCCTTCTATTTGCCATGAAGTAATGGCAGAAAATATCCTAATAAAACTGATACTCTCATCAAGTAAAGAAGATAGAACAAATAGTGAATACCAACAGTAAAGGGACATTACTAAAGACCATAAAAAGAACATGGAAATAAGTAAAGGCTATTTTTTTAAATGTTACTTAAAATGTCCTACCTGTTTCAGCAATATTTATGCATATGTATAATTTGGACAAGTTTCAGAAGTGACCTTACATAACTTCAGTTGAGTCAGGCAAATATTTACTGGCTCTTATTATGAACCAGTACCTTGACAAAGATGGGGACACAATGATGAAAACNTCTTTTCCAGCTGCCCCTTCCCCTCCACGCCCCGCCTCCAGTGCACCCCGGCCGTGCACACATCCTCCACTCTGCCCCCGCCCCCTCCAGGCCGCTGTCATCTCCTGGACGAGCGCGGGCCTCTCCCAGGAGTGGTCTTTGTTGCCACTCTGTCAGCAAGGAAGTGCACCCCATACTGTATTTTCCTCAGGACAGCCTCAGGACATGTTTTTAAAACAAGATTATTTTATCACTGCTTTGCTTAGCATCCTCCAAAGGCTCCTCCCTGCAACTCCGAATCTGAATAGTTTGAACTTCAAACCTTAGCCTTCAGGGCCCCACTTTGTCTGGCCTCCGGGGCCCCCTCAGACCACGCTTCGCCACCAGTCCTTCCCTCCAGCCTCAGACGCGGGAGCTGCTGGCTACTGGGCGGCCCGTTCCTACTGTGGGGCCTTTGGACTCCTTGCAGATCGACAGGGACCCTTTTCTTTTTATCGTTCTGGTCTTTGCTTAATTGCCACCTCTTCAGAAAGACCCACTGACCGTCAGTCTAAAGGAGCCCTCCCTGTCGTCTCCTGGTGTTTTCTGCTTCACAGTCCTTGGTATTTTATCAGATATTTTCAGTCTGTGTGTAGAATGCAGAATGCTAGCTGTGTGAAAGCAGGGACCTTCTCTGTCTCCTAACTGCTGTATTTGCAACATCAGAACCATTGCCCGACACTGCGGAGGTGCTTAGTGTGGGTAGAATGCGTGCATGATAAATAAGACAGTCATCCCAGCAGCTGACCTGGAGCGGTTCTTGTGAAGGTGAGCCGCTTGGGCATGTAAAGCGCTTGGAATAGTAAAGTCACACGATAGATGCTTAATACATTATATTTTGTTGTTATCATTTACCTAATGGGAAGTTTAAAAGCTAAATACACTCATTCCATATTAATGACGATCAAGATAAATAGCTGTTCCATTCCCTGTAGTAGAGATGACGAAACAGACTAGAGGAGGGTAAGTAACTCACCAAGGTCACAGACCCTGTGCGCAGCATGCCAGGACGGTAACCTCCAGCCTGGCCCCCGAAGCGCGTTGCTAACCCTGAGAAAACAAGCAAAGAGACCTCAGTGGATGCTGCCTTTGCTTCGCAACATTTTCCCAAAGCAAGTAAAGCGGCTGTGTCTTTTGTAAACGGAAGCTAACTGCTCTGAAGAGGGAACTTGTTTCGTCATGGAACTTTGTATCCATCTGAAGCAGGCGCTTTTTATGATTTTCTCTGTTTCCATGTTGGTGATTTTCTTTCCCTCCTACTTATTGTCGTTTCTATAGTATGCAGTTGATTTGAAATGTTTCGTTGAAAGGTCTCACTATTATTAAAAATTATACTTCAGTTCCCCTGGAGAAGGACATGGCAACCCACTCCAGTATTCTTGCCTGGAAAATCCCATGGACAGAGGAGCCTGGTGGGCTGTGGTCCATGGGATCGCAAAGACTTGGACACAGCTGAGCGCACACACACACACATACTTCAATTAAGAGAAACTAGCAAATCATAAAATTAACACCTACCATCTTATATAAACTGTTATTTTCCTTTAAAAAAACAAGGTTTAAGAATTTGTCCTCGGGGTCGTACGTCGAAGTTTACTGTTCCGGCAGCTCAGGAATGCTGAGCTTGTGGTCTTAACAGTGGGTGTACAGGCCACCCATGTCACTAGTGGTCTCTGCAACGCGTGATCCTTTGAGCCTGCAGGCGACAAAACACGATGTGAGTTTTGTCTTCTGAGTGCTTTAGCGAGCGGAAAGCTGGTCGTTTCCCGTTGCCTTCAGTCGTCATTTTCAGGTCGGCAGCGTAATGAGTGCTGGCTCACCGTCGGCCAGCACAGAACACGGCGATCTGGATTCGCAGTGCTTTTGGCAGCTTTGGCTGTGGCATTACAGAAGCTGGGTGAAAGCCTGCCAAATCAACAGCAGCGAGAACTGGACTGATAAGCCTTTTTTTTTTAGCATTGAGAGGACTGTATTTTGAGTTGTACATCATATTGAAATATAAACTATAAGAACAGTGGTTCTCACATCACTTTTCAATTCTGTTTTTTTCTCCACATTTTGAAGCATTTTATTTTTAATATAATTTTGACAAGATAAAAGTAGTTAATTGTGTATCTGTAAATTGTATTTCACAGAAATTCATCCATGTTTACCACAGAATCATTTTTTAAAGTCCTTTCCTGGGTAAAGTATTCTTCTACCAAAGGAAATATTACCAGTATAGTGCTAATATATACTCATATGCCCTTGGTCTTTCTTTCCCTTTTTTCTTTTCTAAACAGGCAAAAGCACTGTTACAAACTGCATCATCTTTAGCACCCCATATGTATGAGCCGCATTTTAATTTTGCAACAATTTCTGACAAGGTATTCTCTTTCTTTATCAGTTTGTCATCTGACCTATTCGTCTTCTTTTGTGTGTGTGTGTGTGTATGTGTGTTTTCTTCCTTGGTCTTAAAAATTGTACAGATAAATAAGGACATTCTAACCATAACTTCCTGAGAGAAATGATTTTTTAAACACTTGATTATTTACACATATGTCTTCATTTTAAGGGAACGTTTAATACACTTTAAGTATAGTTATCACTGAATATTAGCTAAGCTTAATACCATTATGGATTGCAGAAGAATTTTTATGTTTTAAAAGATGACATTTTATCGTTGAAAAACTGCTCATTAACTCCTCATTTGGGAAAGATTTAGTAATTAGTGTATTTTTATAGGGAAATCCTATATATCATTTATAGATGATATAGTCACCAAGTCTAGCATGATGCTATAAAATTAGGGATGTTAGTGAAAGCTGTTTCAGCAATGAACAATATAGGAAAGAAGCAACTGTTGATACTGTGTTACAAGTCAATTAACATCCAAGAGCTAAAAGAAATTGTGTGTCCTTTTACAATAAGAAGAAAGAAAGAAAAGTCATCTAATAACTTTTACTTGCAAGACTTCCGTTAACATGGAGGATGAATTTTGAGGATAAGGAAATGGCTAAAAATATTTGCTGATGTAAAGACTCTTTCTTTATAGAAAAATCATTTTTCATAACATGAATGTAAGCTGATTCACTCTCTTGTGTTTTGAAAATAAAATATGGTGTTTTTTTTTTTTTAAATAAATTGTCATTTTTGAGAGCTTGTTAAGTGCTAGTCACTGTTCCGGACACTCTCCACACCTCTCACTCTCTGAACAAGCCTGCCATGTGGGTAACCCTTACCTTCCTTGTGCTCCCCACACCTCTCACTCTGTCAACAAGCCTGCAGTGTAGGTAGCCCTTTCCTTCCGTGTGCGTTTTCCATACAACTGATGTTCCACTTGTGGAACTTGTATGAGCAGCTGCTGCGTACCAGGCGCTGCAGTGGGCACAGAAGATGTTAGTAGCGAATGAATCAGGCAGAGACTTCTGCCTCAGGCAGCTTACATTCTGACGAAAGCCAAGGCTTTGGGTCTTAAAAGACTTCTCTGGAGCTCCATGGCACTGGCAGATTCAGAGTTCATACCCAGCTCCCACGGGTTTCCCAGCGCGCTGTGCTGCGCTGTGTGGCTCAGACGGGGAAGAGTCTGCCTGCAGTGCAGGAGACCCGGGTTCAGTCCTGGAGGCAGGAAGATCCCCTGGAGGAGGGAATGGCTACCCACTCCAGTATTCTTGCCTGGAAAATTCCATGGACAGAGGAGCCTGGCAGTTACAGTCCACGGGGTCACAAAGACTCGGACACAACTGAGCAAATAAGTGTGCACGCACTTGCTGCCAGTTAGTTAAACCACAAAGAAGCCTTGATTACTTTCTTTCAGGAGTGTTACTAAATTTTAATGATATTTAAAGCAAATGGAATATTTCTGTTAGCAAAAGTCTACACTTGCATAAGAGAAAGTACTATGTTAAAAAGAAATGCTATGATTTAAAGCAGAAAAGTTTTCAGTTCATATGTGTGTTACCAAAAAGCTACCAGACGTGAATGGTCGGTATTTGTGTGTGTGTGTGTGCACGCACTGCAAAGTTCTCTCTTTTTAGAAGTGTATACACGAATCAAGGTACATTCAGCTGGATTCAGATACTGTATGTGTTTTTCTTCGGGACTGGATTTTAACAAAAAGTTTATTGAAAATCAAAGATACCCTTTATGAATTTTAAAAACGGGATGTTTTCCCAACATTACTATGTTAGCAGCCTTTTAAGAGCTCCCAGCGCATGGCGTTCTATCTTAGATACAGAGCCGTCAGGGCCTCCCTGGTGGCTCAGAGGGTAAAGCGTCTGCCTGCACTGAGGGAGACCCGGGCTCGATCCCTGGGTCGGGAAGATCCCCTGGAGAAGGAAATGGCAACCCACTCCAGTTTTCTTGCTGGGAGAATCCCATGGACGGAAGAGCCTGGTGGGCTACAGTCCACGGGGTCGCAAAGAGTCGGACACGACTGAGCCACTTCACTTCACTTCACAATAGTTTTTACTTAAGTTTCCTGTCTTAGGAGATATTACCCTAACCAAAATGTATCATTGTCTGTGGTAAATTACAAACTGGACTGAGTTGGCTGTTTTAGCATGCAGATGTCAATTTATTTTTATGAGACTATCAGTGACAGGAAAAGAAAACAGGTCTATGAGTTCATAACTAGACAACTGTAATGGGGCAAAAATTATTTACATGATTGGTTATTTTTCTCATACTTTTTAAAGACTGAATTGTAATCTAGGTGAAAAAATTTTTATATTGAAGTAACACAGTCAAGCAATTTACCTTGGGTTTGTACGTTTTGCAGATACTATGTTTTTTTTAAAAAAAATTCATTTCTTAATTTTTCTGGTTCTCATTCTGTGGCCTTATTCTGGTCTGCTATTCCTTACAGATTGGAGATCTACAGGGGAGTTATGCTGCTGCTAAGAAGTCTGAAGCAGCATTTCCCGATCACGTGGACACTCAACACTTAATTAAGCAGTTAAAGCAGCATTTTGCTATGCTCTGATTTTTCCTCAGTTAAATATATTCATATATATATATATATATGTGTGTATATGTGTGTGTGTGTGTGCGTGTGTGTGTGTGTATTTAGGGAAAAAGTAGTATTGTATATATATTTGTAATACAAACCTGTGCTTGATATTAGTGAAGGTTGACAAAGCAGGATTTAAACCAGAATGTTTAAAACTGTATAATAATAACTTTATAAGATAATATCATAAAAGACAAGATTTAATCTCTTGTAAGCAGATTGTGAACTCTCCCATGGTATATGGTAGATGTTTGTTTACAATGTTTATAAAAGATTTTCATGAATTTCTTCAAATTCTTAAAAATACACACTGTTAATGTCCTTTAGTTGGCCATTAGCTAGCATGTAGCTTAAGAGGTGTGAAATCTGCCTTTAAAGTTGCACTTTTATGGCTAAAAATTATATACTTACCCTTGGTACAGACTTTAGAAATTAAAGGTTGTATTTCAAACTATTTTTTATGAGATGCTTTGTGAGACATTCTACATTTTCTTATATATTGTGCTTTAAATAAATGTGTATAAAATACCATCCTTTGGTGCTTTTCATGAGTTTTTATTTCAGTCATCTCAGGTGAAACAAGTTTTCCAGAAGTCCAGAAATGAAGTCTTAGAAATCAAGTCATTATCCTAATTTTATTTTAAATGATGTACCATCAATTTTGCTTTTTCCTGAGAAGCTGTTTGTGGGATATCATGTTGTCAGTCTAAGAGTATCAGGATTAGGAGTGGAGTCATAAGCCATAAGTCCCGCATGGTCAGCCCTGAGAAGGTTAGGAGGGATCCAGTACCATGAGTGGTGACATCCCGGGAAGGCTCACTCTCCAGTGTTTCCTGGACCGCTCATTGATGGCTTCTCACAAGGAAGTGCGTTCAAGGGGTGGGGCCGCTCATGGTCCCGCTTTGGGCTGTGGGATCTGTCCGTGGTACTTCTCATTGTTTTAACTTTGTGAAAACCCTTTTACAGGTATTTGTTTCTGTTCCGTTGATATAAATTGTACTGCTTAGCTGATGAAACACAAAAGGTGTGAATGCAGAGAATGAGATTGTTAGAGGCTGGAAGTAACTTCAGAGAATGTGTCAATGAATCTCGCTGCGGGGAGGAGGCCAGGCCCCGCGTCACACCTGACCCTGCCCTTCAGCCTGAAACCTCCCCTGAGAGAGGCCACCACTTGTTGGGCTTGTGAGAAATTCCTCAAGCACTGTCAGATTTCCTAGCACTGTATTCAGTATTTAGGTTCAAATTTTATATTGTGAATTGTTTTCTTAGTTAATTTAAAATAAGAACTAGTAACAGTAGCCAGCGTATACCAAGGATGTTGTGTGTACCGAGCACTGCTCAAGCCCTGGGTAAGGAGCGACACTTCATCCCCATTGCAGTCCTGGGAAACACTGTCATTTCCATTTTTCTTGTGAAAAATATGAAGCACAGACCAATCAAATAGCTTGCCCAAGTTGTCAAACTCAGCAAGTGGTAGAGCTGGGTTTCAAATGCACATTTACTCTAGTGGTTAATAACACACCCGGGAGCCAGATGCACATTATTTGTAAAGAAATGGGTATAAGGCAGACCACAGACTTGTGTGTGGCCTCTCAGTACGTGTTTTTTAGCTACTGTGTCAAATCTCTTAGTGTCTCTTCTCTAAATAAAGCTATCATTTAAAATGAATGTTATATGCATTAGTAAAATTGAACAATAAGGGGATATTAACCACTGTGATGAACAGTATTGCATAGGAACCTGGAATGTTAGGTCCATGAATCAAGGTAAATTGGACGTTATCAAGCAGGAGATGGTGAGAATAAACATTGACATCTTAGGAAGCAGTGAACGAAAATGGACAGGAATGGGCAAATTTAATTCAGATGACCATTATACCTCCTACTGTGGGCAAGAATCCCATAGAAGAAATGGAGTAGCCCTCATCATCAGCAGAAGAGTCCAAAATGCAGTAGTTGGGTGCAAACTCAAAGATGACAGAATGATCCTGGTTTGTTTCCAAGGCAAATCATTCAGCATCACAGCAACCCAAGTCTGTGTCCCTACCACCGATGTCGAAGAAACGAGTTGATCAGTTCTGTGAAGACCTAGAAGACCTCCTGGAACTAACACCAAAAATAGATGTTCTTTTCATCACTGGGGACTGGAATGCAAAAGTAGGAAGTCAAGAGAGTAACAAGCAAGTTTGGCCTTGGAGAATAAAATGAAGTGGAGCAAAGGCTAACTGAATCTTCCAAGAGAATGCATTGGTCATAGAAAACGACCTTTTTTAACTACATAAGAGAAGACTTCACACACGGACATCACCAAATGGCCAATACGGAAATCAATTTGATTACATTCTTTGTAGCCAAAGATGGAGAAGCTGTTTACAGTCAGCAAAAACAAGGTCTGGAACTGACTATGGCTCGGATCATCAGCCTCTCATAGCAAAATTCAGGCTTAAACTAAAGAAACTGGGGAAAACCACTAGGCCAGCCAGGTACGACTTAAATCTCCTATGAATATGCAGTGAAGGTAATGAATAGATTCAAGGAATTAGAACTTGTACACAGTGTGCCTGAAGATCTATGGAGGGGGGTCTGTAATATTGTACAGGAGGCAGCAAACAAAACCATCCCAGAGGAAAAAGAAAAGCAAGAAGGTAATGTGGTTATCTGAGGAGGCCTTACAAACAGCTAAGGAAAGGGAACCAAAAACAAGCAAGGGGGATAGGGAAAGATAATATCCAGCTAAATGCAGATTTCCAGAGGACAGCAGGGAGATACAAGAAGGGCGTCTTCAACGGCCAGTGTGTAAAGCTAAAAGAAGACTTCAGAAGGGAAGACTAGAGGCGTCTTCAGGGAAATTGGAGACAGCTAGGCGACATTTTGCCCAAAGATGGGCACAATAAAGGACACTGAAGAGATCAAGAAGACGTGGAGAGAATACACAGAAGAGCTGCGTGAAGACGTCCAGATGAGCTGATGACTGTGAGGGTGTGGTCAGCCACCCAGAGCCAGACATTCTGGAGGGCGAAGTCTAGTGGGCCCCAGGAAGCACTGCTGTTAAAGCTAGCAGATGCGGTGGAATTCCAGAACCATTCGAAGTCTTAAAGCATGATGCCATCAAGGTGTTGCATTCAATATGTGAGCAAATTTGGAAGACCCAGGAGTGGCCGCAGGACTGAAAAAGGTCAATCCTCATTCCAGTTCCCAAGAACAGTAGTCCTAAAGAATGTGCTCACTCATCTCCCATGCTAGTAAGATCACGCTTAAAATCTTGCAAGCTAGACTTTAGCATTATGTGAACTGAGAACTTCCAGATGTCCAAGCTGGAGTTAGAAAAGGAAGAGGAACCAGAGATCGAATTGCCAACCTTCACTGGATCATGGAGAAAGCTAGGGAATTCCAGAAAAACATCTTGCTTCATTGACTACGTCAAAGCCTTTGAGTGTGTGGATCATAATAAACTGTGGAAAGCTGTTAAAGAGATGAGAATGCCAGACCATCTGATGTCTCTTGAGAAACCCATAAGCAGGTCAAGAAGCAACAGTTAGAATCCCATATAGAACAACTGCTTGGTTCAAGATTGAGAAAGGAGTGCAACAGGGCTGTCTGCTGTCACCCCGTTTGTTTAACATATATACTGAGCACGTCATGAGAAATGCCGGGCTGGATGAGTTACAAGCTGGAATCGACTGCTGGGAGAAACATCCCAGGTAACATCCCAGATAACTCCTGGGAGAAACAGCCTCAGATATGTGGATGATACCACTCTAATGGCAGAAAGTGAAGAGGGACTAAAGAGTCTCTTGATGAGCGTGAAGGAGGAGAGTGAAAAAGCAGGCTTAAAACTAAGTATTAAAAAACCTAAGATCATGGCATCCAGCACCATTACTGCATGGCAAACAGAGTGGGGAAATGTGGAAGTAGTGACAGATTCCTTCTCCGGCTTCAAAATCGCTGCCAATGCTGACTGTAGCCCTGAAATCGAAGACAATTGCTTCTTGTCAGGAAAGCTATGACAAACCTAGACAGTGTGTTGAAAAGCAGAGACATCACTCCGCGACAGAAGTCTGTACAGTCAAGGCATGGCCTTCCCGGTGGTCACACACATTTGTGAGAGCTGGACTGTAAAGAAGGCAGAGCACCAAAGAATTGATGCCTTTGAATTGTGGTGCGGGAGAAGACTCCTGAGAGTCCCTTGGACTGCAAGGAGATCAAACCAGTCAGTCTTAAGGGAGATCAACCCTGAATGCTCATTGGAAGGACGGATGCTGAAGCTGAAACTCCAGTATTTTAGTTTTTGGATGTGAACAACTGACTCATTGGAAAAGTCCCTGATGCTGGGAAAAACTGAGGGCAGAAGAAGAAGGCGTCAGAGGATGAGGTGGCTGGATGGCATCACCGATGCAACGGACATGAACTTGGGCAAACTTTGGGAAATGGTGAGGGACTGGGAGGCCTGGCGTGCTGCAGCCCATGGGGTCACAAAGAGACACGACTGGGTGACTGAACAACAAATTAACAGCAAAAAATGAACAGGCCAGTATTCCTGAAGGGACACAGGGGGATTCTTTTTGTCTTGAATTTACGTTAATGCAACGTGAACACCAGTGCAAAGAAAGACTCAGGATGGCTGAGGGCAGAATGAGGACATAGCCCTGCACCAGCGGTCACATATGTGTTCGTAACAAAATTGCCTCTGGGCTGCGTAACTTCTGGCTTCCATGCCAACACTGCTATATAAGAAGGTTAACAACTGTCCTCTACCACGATGAAAAACGTGTCCAGTCCATGTATAAATCGTTCAGCCAAAATTAGCATTATTGAGCTTCCAGCTGATGAAAATGAGATATGGCAGGAAGACTGCCTGCCCTGAACGGTGGCTGAAGTTACGAGTCCTTCCTGCTCAGGGGGGTCCCGTCTGACCAGTCCCTGTGGCCCTGTGGCCCTGTTACATTTCTCAGTGGTGTTCGCCAGGATCAGAGTGCCCGTCGGGATATAATTTATGGCCTAGAGGTAGGAAAATTAATAAAGATAGCTCATTACTTTTAATGTACCACCAACTATTTATTAAAATGAGGGATTTCTATTAAGCGCTTTCCACTGGGATTGATTTTAAGCATTCAGAAAAACAGCAAAGATTTTAGAACTGATGCAAGAGGACTGAACCTTGGGAAAAAATGAATGCAGAAATTAGGGGAAATGCCACTCCTGGATAGTTTCAAATTCTAGGGAACAGGCTGATTGAATTGGTCCATGGAGATGTTCCAGAGTTCCAGAATGGTTACCTAGGCTCAGATATCAGGGGGAAAGTTTATCAGTTTGAAAATAACTACAGTTTTACATCCTTCCACGTTGATGGCATTAGTCCTATTTTTGGCTGACTAAAAATTTAACATTTTTGAGAGATGCTGCCATTTTACTTCCTTGATATTAAAGCCCAACTCTTGAGATTAAAGAATAAGGATTAAAGGTGAAATTATAATCGTTAAGGACTCAGTTGATAGAGAATCTGCCTGCAATGCAGGAGACCTCGGTTCAGTTCCCGGGTGGGGAAGATCCACTGGAAAGGGATGGGCTATCCACTCCAGGATTCTTGGGCTTCCCTGGTGGCTCAGCTGGACTCTATTTCTTACAGTGTGATAAAATGTGAATAAAGGACTATATTTCTTACAACATGATCCTTTCCCTTACCTGAATCCTGACTGATAAGGGGGAATTGATTGCTATAATGTAAACAGCACTAGTGATAAAGAACCTGCCTGGCAAGGCAGCTGACAGAAGAGGCTCGGGTTTGATTCCTGGGTCAGAGAGACCCCCTGCAGGAGGCATGGGGACCCGCTCCAGTATTCTTGCCTGGAGGCTCCCACGGACAGAGGAGCCTGGCGGGCTGCAGTCCACGGGGTCATAACAGCTGGACACAATTGAGGTGACTTAGCAGAGAACACAGCACAGATGACAGGAACTCTTGCAGAAGGCAACCATGCTATCTTAGGGAAGAAAAAGTCACGCTTAGACGTTGGGAAGAACAATCTTTTCTGTTTGAAATCAGAGAAGATAGACCCTCTTCCAGTGTTTGAAACTCAAGTTTCAAGTGCTGGGCACCAGCATTTTCTTTCTACTGAAATGTTTCTCTCATTCCCCATAAAAAAAAAAGAAGAGCCAGTGCCTTTAAGCCTGTCCCTGTACAACTCTGCCTTCCTCTCTGTGTCAGAACATCTTCAAAGGGCAGATGATGCTTGGTGCCTGCTTCCTCATCGCCCCTGTGTTTCCTGACCCTCTTCAGTCTGGCTTCAACTCCCACCCCTACTAAGCAGCTCTCGCTGAGGTCACTAATGACTCTCATTAGCAAATCCAGAGGTTTTTTTTTTTTAGTCATTTATTTTTTATTGGAGTGTGATTGCTCTACAATGTCGTGTCCATTTCTGCTCTGCAACGTGAATCAGCTGCATGGATACATCTATCCCCTCCCTCCTGCATCTCCCTCCCACCTCACCGCC
>SJYV01046737.1:197852-221695 GCA_006410875.1 Neotragus pygmaeus | reverse complement strand
GCGCGACTAGCTGAGCTCCCCGTGCTGAACAGCGTCTCCCCACCAGCTTTCTCTTTTACACATTGTTGCCGTGGTTGTTCAGTCCCTTAAATCGCGTCTGAATCTCTGAGACCCCATGGACTGCAGCATGCCAGGCTTCCCTGTCCTTCCCAGTCCAGGCTTCCCAGTCCTTCCCAGTCCAGGCTTCCCAGTCCTTCAGTATCTCCCAGAGTTTACTCAGATTCATGTCCACTGAGTCGGTGATGCTAACCATCTCATCCTCTGCCACCCTCATCTCCCTTTGCCTTCAGTCTTTCCCAGCATCAGGGTCTTTTCCAATGAGTCANTTCAGTATCTCCCAGAGTTTACTCAGATTCATGTCCACTGAGTCGGTGATGCTAACCATCTCATCCTCTGCCACCCTCATCTCCCTTTGCCTTCAGTCTTTCCCAGCATCAGGGTCTTTTCCAATGAGTCAGCTCTTCACATCAGGTGGCCAAAGTATTGGAGCTTCCACAACAGTCCTTCCAATGGATATTCTGGGTTGATTTCCTTTAGGATGGACTGGTTGGATCTCCTTGGGGATTCCTGTGGCTTGTGAAGTTGCTCAGTCATGTCCGACTCTTTGTAACCCATGGACTGTAGCCCACCAGCCTCCTCTATCCATGGAATTTTCCAGGCAAGAGTACTGGAGTGGGTTGCCATTTCCTTCTCCAGAGGATCNATCTCCTTGGGGATTCCTGTGGCTTGTGAAGTTGCTCAGTCATGTCCGACTCTTTGTAACCCATGGACTGTAGCCCACCAGCCTCCTCTATCCATGGAATTTTCCAGGCAAGAGTACTGGAGTGGGTTGCCATTTCCTTCTCCAGAGGATCTTCCCAACCCAGGGATCGAACCTGGGTGTCCCACGTTGCAGGCAGACGCTTTCCCATCTGAGCCACCAGGGAAGCTTTTGGGATTCTGATGTCCCCTGAATTTTGACTGATTTGATCTCAATTTGCACATGGTGGTGTATATATGTCAATCCTAGACAAAGACTGAGAGCAAATGGAAAAAAATCCTTGCATGAAAGGTCAGTAGGATTTTGACAGCCAGAGAGGAGAGAGAGGCTGTGGTGAGATATCCCACACAAGGCCTTGGGGGCCGTGAGAACGTGAACTTGGCTGGATGGGAGCTGGGCAGTAGCATCCTGGTCATGAGAGCTGGGTTTGGAGGCTCAGGAAGGACCGGAATGTAGAAGGCTTTGAATCGCAAGTTAAGGAGTTTAAGTTTCACCTGAGGGCTGCAGAGTAAGCCGGTATTTTGTAGGGACTGATCTGGAGACAATGTTTAGGATCAGTTGGAGAACATCAAGTTGGATGCAGATTTTATTTATTTATTCTGGATATAGATTTTAAATCAAGTTTTCTAGGAAGAGTGTGAAAACGAGTATATTGACACTAGATAATAGATACAGCTTTCTCAGCTGCCCCACATATGCAACCGATCGGATCGTCCACGCCACACTTGTGCTTGGTCTCACTCTTGTCTCTTTCCCATCTGTGCCTCAAAGCAGAAAAAATGGCCTAGTCACAGCTCGTGCAAAGAACACTGAATATCACAGACGGTGCTTCATTAATTACACATTTCAACAAGTAGTTTTCTTGACAAGATTTCTGTCTTTTCATCAAAGTGGGTCTATGAGTTCCGTGACATTTTTGTACTTCATGAAATAGGAATTTGAAGGAAAGAAAAATGTTAATATTGAGTACAATTTTCTCCACTACAATCTTTGTTTTAACTAGTGTCTGTGGCTAGGCTGTGGGGATTCTGAGGTCCCCTTAATTTTGAGAACCACTTTGCTACATGTTTTCTAAGAGTATTTTCACCACTAAATTCCTCAAAAAGTGCAAACTATGGAAGAGCCCTCAAGAAGAAATGTGTGTTACTCGCCCGGTTGTGTCCGACTCTTTGTGACCCCATGGACTGTGGCCCGCCAGGCTCCTCTGTGCATGGGATTCTCCAGGCCAGAATACTGGAGTGGGTCGCCATGCCCTCCTCCAGGGGACCTTTCTGACCCAGCGATCGAACCCATGTGTCTCTTGCACTGCAGGCGGATTCTTTACCGCTGAGCCAGTGGGGAAGCCCTCACGATGAAACAAGTAACCTGAATAGCCCTGTATCTATGAAAGAGTCTCCCGTTTAATCCAACTTGAGTACAGTGCCAATGGGAGGCGTCCCAGATCCCTTGAGAGAGGGCTTTAAATCGAAGGATTCAGGCCATCTTTTGAGACCCTCATGAAATACTTGCAAACAGAGGTGGAGAGAAAGGACATCCAAATAATAATTATATTACTACTGTTATTATATATTAAGTGCCTGCTGCTTGTCATCTTTGCAAGTCTACACTATTATGATTCCCATTTTCCTGGTGACAACCTCAGAAAGGTTACATCATTGTCCAGGGTTCAGTTCAGTTCAGTTCAGTTCAGTCTCTCAGTCATGTCTGACTCCTTGCAACCCCATGAATCGCAGCACTCCAGGCCTCCCTGTTCAATCAGACTCACGTCCATTGAGTCCGTGATACCATCCAGCCATCTCATCCTCGGTCGTCCCCTTCTCCTCCNCTACGATTCATGGGGTCGCAAAGAGTCGGACACGACTGAGTGACTGAACTGAACTGAACTGGGAGTATATGCCCAGCAGGGGGCTTCCCCAGAGGCTCAGATGGTAAAGCATCTGCCTGCAATGTGGGAGACCTGGGTTCAATCCCTGGGTTGGGAAGATCTCCTGGAGGAGGAAATGGCAACCCACTCTTGCCTGGAGAATCTCATGGACGGAGAAGCCTGGTAGGCTACAGCCCATGGGGTCACAAAGGGTCGGACACGACTGAGCGACTTCCCTTTTCTATGCCCAGCAGTGGGATTGCTGGGTCGCATGGCAGTTCTGTTCCCAGATTTTTAAGGAATCTCCGCACTGTTCTCCACAGTGGCTGCACCAGTTTGCATTCCCACCAACAGTGTAAGAGGGTTCCCTGTTCTGCACACCCTCTCCAGCATTTACTGTTTGTAGACTTTTTGATGAGGGCCATTCTGACCGGGGTAGGATGATACCTCATTGTAGTTTTGATTTGCATTTCTCTCATAGTGAGTGATGGTGAGCATCTTTCCATATGTTTATTATTTGTCAGATTCTTGACAGCATAGTATCTGATAAGCTATCTCATGGGGTTTAGATCTGGGTCTTCAATAAGATTATGTCTGTTTATATCCCATGTACCTAGCTCAGTGGTTGTCTGTTGAGCCAATGTGGGCTTGATCTCTTTCCTTCTCTTTCTTCTCCTTTCACAGTGATCTAAGATTTTGATGGCCTATGGTATCATGTACAAGATGCAGAACAATATTGTCTCACCTTAATATAATTTTATTTGGGGAATCCCACAGTGCTGGAAGCGAGAAGTCCAAAGCCAAGTTCTCAGCAGGGCCGTGCTCTCTCTGATGGCCTCTTCCTGGGTTGCTAGCTGCTCTTGGCATTCCTTGGCTTCTGCCTGCATCATCCTACTCTCTGCGTTCATCATCACAT
Organism: Neotragus pygmaeus; assembly: GCA_006410875.1. Taxonomy (NCBI): domain Eukaryota; kingdom Metazoa; phylum Chordata; class Mammalia; order Artiodactyla; family Bovidae; genus Neotragus; species Neotragus pygmaeus. The sequence continues at coordinate 218,155 of SJYV01046737.1, read as the reverse complement.
AGCCTCCTTCCCTAGGTGTCTATATGTGCCCTCTCCCCTTACAAGGACACCTGTTATTGGGTTTAGGGCCTACTCTGATACAGTATGACCTCATCTTAACCTATTTCCAAATTTCTGAGGTTCTGAATGGACATAAATATTTGAAGGAAACTATTTAACCCATCAGAAGGAAGGTCTTTTGAACCTCAAGCGCTATGGGAAATAAATGTCTGTTCTCTGTGTCACTCAGTGTATGGTACGTTACTATAGCAGCTCGAGATGACTAAGACAGCCTTGTAAGCCCAGCCGCTCAATCATGCAACCCCATGGACTGAGCCCGCCATGCCCCTCTGTCCATGAGATTCTCCGGGCAAGAATACTGGAGTGGGCAGCCGTTCCTTCCAGGGGATCTTCCAAACTCAGGGATCAAGCCCAGATCTCCCACATTGTAGGCAGATTCTTTATCATCTGAGCCACCAGGGAAGCCTTCAGGGAACTCTTATATATATATAGCCAGAGTCTTATTATAAGCTTGTTTTTCTATTATTTCAAACAACTTTCTTCATNATCAAGCCCAGATCTCCCACATTGTAGGCAGATTCTTTATCATCTGAGCCACCAGGGAAGCCTTCAGGGAACCCTTATATATATATAGCCAGAGTCTTATTATAAGCTTGTTTTTCTATTATTTCAAACAACTTTCTTCATTTGACTTCATTCTCTAAGGCAAAACAAAAGGAAAAACACCAAAATGGAGTTTGAAAAATAAAAGTCAAGTCCAAATACTAAAAAGCAAAGAAATGACAAACAAATAAAACCTGAATGACAAAGATAATTGAACCCTAGTGAACCTGTTTTATCATAATTGGCATAATAAAGCTCTAGTAAATTTAATGTGGGTAGTTCTGAACATTTGTGGATGTAAACAACAGGAACAGAGACTCTCTTAGATCGTTTCAACGGAAAATTTCATGATTTTTTAAAATTGATTTTTTGGGTGATAATTGCTTTATGATGTTGTCTCGCTTTCTGCTGTACAACAGCGCGCCTCGGCCGTAAGGATAGACGCCTCGGCCGTAAGGATAGATGCCTCGGCCGTAAGGATAAACGCCTCGGCCGTAAGGATAGATGGATCCCCTCACTCTGAGCCTTCTTCTCACCCCGTCCCATCCTCTGTGTTTTCACGGAGCCCCCGGCTGAGCTCCCTGCGCTATATACAGCTCTTGCTGCTGCTGCTGCTGAGTCGCTTCAGTCGTGTCCAACTCTGTGCGACCCCGTAGACGGCAGCCCACCAGGCTCCCCACTCCCTGGGATTCTCCAGGCAAGAACACTGGAGTGGGGTGCCATTGCCTTCTCCGATATACAACTCCACACTGGCTATTAATTTTTCACATGGAAACGCACGTATGTCAGTGCTCAGCTCATCCCACCCTGCCCTTCCCATGTCTGTTCCCTACACCTGTATCTCCATTCCTGCCCGGCAAACAGGTTCATCAGTTCCATTAAAATTCCAAGATTCTCTCTCTCTCTTTTTTTTTTTTTTCTGTTTGAAATCCATTTTATCTATAAATNGCCTGTCTCTTATACACATCTCCCTTCCCATGTCTGTTCCCTACACCTGTATCTCCATTCCTGCCCGGCAAATAGGTTCATCAGTTCCATTAAAATTCCAAGATTCTCTCTCTCTCTCTTTTTTTTTTTTCTGTTTGAAATCCATTTTATCTATAAATTATAACTTACCCTTAAGGTTATTCTTTTTCAGGGGATGATTAGCCACAGATTTAGTTCTGTTCCAACAATTAATTCAATTCCATTCATTTCTCTGTAGCCCAATATAACCATACATATAAAGATTTTACATCTTCCACAGAAAAATGTATAGGCATATCCCCGTAAGGCAAAGTAGCAAAAGTTTTCATAAAATCTATATTACTTCTTATTACAGCTGCCCTGGAGACTTGGAGATATAAAACCCATTTCTCATGCAATCTCAACATCAAGTTAGGAGATTGAACTTTCAAATGAGAATGCATGTCTTTGCCCAAAAATCATTATTGCAAGGTTTCTGAAAAAATAATGTCTATTTTCATATGAGCCAGTCTAGAGTTAAATTTTTTTTTTGCCCGCTTGTGCATATGTTTGATATTCAGGGGTTCGTGGTTTCATATTAGTTATTTGTTCATAAGTATTCTAACCATCCCTGCATAAAGAAAAGATACAGGAGGAAACTGAGGCTCTGAAGCTAACCCAAGGGCACACCCGTAAACAGCAGACCTACTGCAGCCACGGCTTCCCTGGTGGCTCGGGGTGGAGAATCTGCCTGCCAAGCAGGAGACGTGAGTTCTATCCTGGGTCGGGAAGATCCCCTGGAGAAGGAAATGGCAACCCACTCCAGGATTCTTGCCTGGAGAATCCCATGGACAGAGGAGCCTGTGTCCACGAGGTCACAAAGAGTCGGACACGAGTTAGTTACTAGCAACAATGACCACTGCAGGCACGCTTTTCTGCGCTCGGGTCACCTGGCACTCCCCGGCAGGCCACGTACGCTGACGGAGGCTAGCCCACCTCACAGGGCAGCTTGGGAGGTGCCGCGCCTCTCACAGTCACAGTGTGCTGCGAAGACCGTAGGGAAAAAATCCATTTGGAGAGAGGGTGCTTTTTAAAAACACAGATTCCTGGGCCCTATATCCATCTTTTCTGAATCAGATTCTGGGGAATAAATGGTCCTAGGAATAAACATTTTAGACATGCTCTGCAGCTGATGTTTAGAGTTACGGAGTGGTGGGATTGTTTTCAGGAGGGACATTGACTCACAGCTGAGTTATTACCGCAGCAACCGAAGAACCCGTGCCCTGAACCGACTCCACACGCTCTCGTGCTTACTGTCTTCCACGCTGAGTGATGGATCAGGGAGAGAGGAAGCCGCCGCGATCTGGCCAGCGAGCCATCACTTATTCAGTAACAGAGCTCCGAGTCCAGAAAGCTGCCCGACATGACAAGCTCTCTCTTGGTTACGGCCCCCTCCAGACAGTCGAGTGACAGGGTCGTGGATCCCCTTCAACAGAGTGAGATGTGCTCGCCCCAGGGTGCCTTCTTCAGAGACACCCCGTCATTCTGCCAGCCTTGCCAACATGCGACATGGTGGGTCACCCCCAAGGGAACCGCTGTGTGCTAATTCTATCCCAGTCCCTCACCTCACAAGCACTCATGAATCAGGCGGCACGTCAGAGAGAGAAGTAAGAGGCACTCAGAATAGTTTAGGAGGAGAAGCAATGGGCTTTTAGGACTCCAGAATGAAAGCATGAGNAGGGAACCGCTGTGTGCTAATTCTATCCCAGTCCCTCACCTCACAAGCACTCATGAATCAGGCGGCATGTCAGAGAGAGAAGTAAGAGGCACTCAGAATAGTTTAGGAGGAGAAGCAATGGGCTTTTAGGACTCCAGAATGAAAGCATGAGAAAGGAGGGGGAAAAAAGAGAGAGAATATGAATGTTCCAACTCGCATTTTCTGAGGTTGTCTGCAGCTCCTGAGGAAGCAGCTTGGAATAGAGCTCAGGTGATGGGCCTCTGGTTGCCATGGCGATTCCTCAGCTGCGTGCAGCTCCTGATGCGTTGCCGATTTCCCTACAGAAGTGCACACGAGGTCAGCAGAGGACGATGCGGAGTGCCTGCCCCAGACTCCTGGGGACAGAGTTGGTCTCTGCCTGTCACATGATCCCAATGTCTTTAAAATTCACTCCATGCCTTAAATATTAGCGCTTGCTTTGACGTGAAGTAAAATGAGGCAGTCTGGAGCTTTGGCATGTAGAAATAGAGTTTTATTTCGACATAACTCAACTTAGTTATGATTATCCTTTATCCCAGTGGGGTGGTGGGAAAACTTAATGTCTTCTGGGACCACTTCGCTTTCTTAGGGTTGTATGGAGGTTAGGGGTGGGGGGCTTGGCTCCCTGCTGTCAGGCGTGGGGAGGAGACGTCTGGGCAGATGGTCCCTGAGACTGGTTTTCTTTCTGTCCTACCTCTCTCTGCTGCTCTGCTGACTCTCGAGTGGCTGACTCTCTGAGAGGGCGTTTGTGGTCCTTTCTGCATGGATATAGCACCCAGGCATCCCACTCAGGGGCCTGTAAAAGGCAAGACACAGACTTCACTTTCCAGAGCTCACCAGACTCTTCGCTCTCATCACTCTTTCAGGCCCCTCAAATATTTTTATAGTACGTGGGTGGGAGATCTCCTTCTCCCTTTCGAGTAATTTCCAAATGTTTTGTCTACACCCTACCCTTTCTATTACCAAAGGCTTAGAGTTTTAGAAACTCAGGAAGACTTCCTCTATTTTCTGCCCAGCTGTATTTCTCCCTTGAGACATTTATTCATTTATTAAGTACCTCTTCTGCTCAATTCATGTCTGACTCTTTGCAACCTCATGGACCGCAGCCCACCCTAGGGTCTGCAGGTCCTCTGTCCATGGGATTCTGCAGGCAAGAACACTGGAGTGGGTTGCAATGTCCTCCTCCAGGGGATCTTCCTGACCCAGGGGTGGAACCCTCATCTCCTGCACTGGCAGGCAGCTTCTCTACCACTGAGCCACCTTATTGAGTATCCACCACTCTCCATTAAATACTGTTCTAGGCTATGAGGATACAGTTGTGGAAAAAATATGCAAAATACTTGTGAGTGTGGGGCTTATTGTGTTCAAGAAGGGGAGACAGACAATAATAAGTAAATGTGGGCTTCCCTGGTGGTCCAGTGGTAAAGAATCTGCCTGCCAACGCAGAGGACACCAGTTCTATCCCTGGTCCGGGAAGAGCCCACATGCCTCGGGGTGACTAAGCCCGTACACCAGAGCTACTGAGCCTGCATCCTCCAGAGCCCAGGCTCTGAGCAGAGGCTACTCCCTGCTCGCCGCACCTAGAGAATGCCCTCGTGCAGCCGTGAAGAGCCCAACGCAGCCAAAACCAGGTGGAAAAAAAAAAAAAGACCTGACTTGGGTTTAAAAAGAATCTCTCTGGCTGCTGTGATGAGAAGAGACCATAGAGGATAAGACTGCAAACAAGGAGTTGTTAGAAAATCATTACAAGACCCAAGTGTGAGATGGACCAGCAAGTCACAAGAAATGGTCAGAAACGGGGTCTGGCCTCTTTTACCTCCACCTTCACCTGTTTTTCCCCTTTTCCCCCACTGCTTGAGGCAGCTGTCATTTTAAACCCATGTTTTATGTACAACATGTGATCGGTTTTCCAGGAGCTCTTCTTCTTGACAAGCAGAACCTCTTTCAGGGATGGTGCCAGCCAGCATTTGTGCCACGGCCCCCCCTGGTAACACAAGTCGTTGTGAAAGATGCTGTCTGGTAACTTGATGTGGCAAATGGCCTCACACCTTGATTCACATAGTCTAAAGTTTTTAAAATCCTGAAAGAATGTTTACCAATTAAGTACCCCCAACCTGCCTTCTTTTAAAAGAAAGAAAGAGGAATTCAATTTCTATGTTCTGTGGCAAGGGCTTCCCTGGTGGCTCAGAGGTTAAAGCGCCTGCCTGGAAAGCAGGAGACCTGGGTTCGATCCCTGGGTTGGGAAGATCCCCTGGAGAAGGAAATGGCAACCCACTCCAGTATTCTTGCCTGGAGAATCCCATGGAGGGAGGAGCCTGGTAGGCTACAGTCCATGGGATCGCAGAGTCGGACACGACTGACCGACTTTACTTACTTAAGAGCTATGTAACAGCCCAGCTTTTTATCTCTGGGGGCCTTCTATGACTTAAAAAAAAATTGATTCTATTTACTATTTTTGGCTGCCCTGGGTCTTCGTTGCCTGTCCGGGTTTTCTCTAGCCACAGCCGGGGGCTGCCCTCTAGCTGCAGGCTGCAGGCTCCTTGCCCCGGTGGCGTCTCTCGCTGCAGAGCAAGCGCTCTTGAACCCCGGCTCGCTAGTCACGATGGACAGGCTCAGTTGCCCCGCAGCATGTGGGATCTTGCCAGATCCTGGACTGAACATGTCTCCTGTGTTGGCAGGCAGATTCTTAACCACCGGCCCACCACGGAAGTCCCACCTATGACCTTTGAATTACATCTCAGCTATTTCTTGTGCCCCTATCAGTATCCGTTGCCCACAACTATTAATACTTGGATATCATTGCTCTGGTTTAACCTACAGGAATATAGGCAGTATCGGAGCAGGGTGGGCTGGCATCTGACTGCCATTTCAGAGGCTGCTTTTTGTCAACATTCATTCTGAATACAGGAATTCCTGCTCGGGGGCCTTTTAAAGTATAGCTGCACATCATATCCTTGGAAGAAAGCTTACCTGCTTACTGTCACTGCTTCGAGTTCTTCAGGTAACAGTCAAATATCTTGGGTTTTGTTTTGTTTGTTTTTTGTCTTATTTTGTGAATCTCTTTNCCTGCTCGGGGGCCTTTTAAAGTATAGCTGCACATCATATCCTTGGAAGAAAGCTTACCTGCTTACTGTCACTGCTTCGAGTTCTTCAGGTAACAGTCAAATATCTTGGGTTTTGTTTTGTTTGTTTTTTGTCTTATTTTGTGAATCTCTTTCTTAGGTGCTAGAACAGGCAGGGTTCCTGGCTGCGTGTAATTGAAGTGGTGGTTGGTCACCAAGTCATGTCCAACTCTTTGGGACCCTGTGGACTGTGGCCCACCAGGCTCCTCTGTCCATGGGATTCTCCAGGGACTATAATTTAAATAACACAAGTTAACTTGAGTGAACAGTGAAGGTATCAGAAGGAGGTGAGATAGATCACAGAAAGGGAGAGAAGGCCGGAGAACCAGGTGGGAAAAGGGAGGGTGAAGGCCAGTGCAATGGACAGAAAGTCTGTGTCCTCCCCCAGATTCATACGCTGAACTCTGATCCCAGAGTGATGGTATTTGGAGATGGGGTTTTAGGGGATAATTCATTCATGAGAATGGAGTCCTCATGGATTAGATTAGTTCTCCTGTAAAAGAGGCCGCAGAGAGCTCTCCAGCCCCTGTTCTGCCTTGGAATGTTGCAACCAGAAGTCAGCAGTCTGCAGTCTGGAAGAAGGGTCTCACCAGAATCCAACCATTAAAAAAAAATTCCAGCAGCCAATCTGTCACCAAATCCTTTGTTATTGTTCAGTTGCTAAGTCGTGTCCGACTCTTTGTGACTCCATGGACTGCAGCACGCCAGGCCTCCCTGTCCCTCACGGACTCCAGGAGCTTGCTCAAATTCATGTCCATTGAGTTGGTGACGCCATCCAACCATCTCATCCTCTGTCGACCTCTTCTCCTCCTGCCTTCAATCTTTCCCAGCATCAGGGTCTTTTCCAATGAGTTGGCTCTTCACATCAGGTAGCCAAAGTATTGGAGTTTCAGCTTTGGCATCAGTCTTTCCAATGAATATTTAGGACTGATTTCCTTTAGGATTGATTGGTTGGATCTCCTTGCTGTTTAAGGCGCTCTCAAGAATCTTCTCAGCACCACAGTTTAAAAGCATCAGTTCTTCAGTGCTCAGCCTTCTTTATGGTCCAACTCTCACATCTGTACATGATTACTGGAAAGGCCATAGCTTTGACTATACAGACCTTTGCTGGCAGAGTGATGTCTCTGCTTCTTAATATGCCGTCTAGGTTTTAAGATGTCTCTTGGAATGTATTGGTGCATATATGTGGAATCTAGAAAAATGTTATAGATGAATCTATTTGCAGGGCAGGAATGGAGATACAGACGTGAAGAACGGACATGTGGACCCGAGATTGAGAGGGGAAGCAGGGGTGGGATGAGTTAAGAGACTAGGATGGACATGCATACACTCCCATGAGTAAAATAGAAAGCCCACAGGGGCCTGTCTCCTGGCGTCTGCTCAAACTCATGTCCACTGAGTCGGTGATGTCAGCCAACCACCTCATCCTTTGTCACCCCCTTCTCCTCTTGCCCTCAGTCTTTCCCAGCATCAGGGTCTTTTCCTGGTGCTGGGAAAGAGTAGTGCTCAGCTCGGTGTTCTGTATGTCCTAGAGGTGTGGTTGGGAGGGAGGTCCAAGAAGGAGGGGATATGTGTATACATATTGCTGATCTGCTTCGGTGTACAGCAGGAACTGGGCCTCCCCAGGGGCTCAGCGGTAAAAGATCTATCTGTCTGCAAAGCAGGAGACACCAGTTCAGTCCCTGAGTGGGGGAAGAGCTCCTGGAGGAAGGCATGGCAACCCACTCCAGTACTCTTGCCTGGAGAATTTTACAGAAAGAGGAGACTGGCGGACTACCATCCATAAGGTTACATGACTGACCCCAGTGAGCACACACACACAGGCCCAGCAGAAACTAACAAAACATTTTAAGGCAACAATAATACTCCAGTTAAAAAAAAGGACTAACATGGTAAAAAAAACTCTCTTGGCTCCTTATTTCTCCTCGTGAATGACACTGTCCTGGTTTAGACCCTAGGATATATTGTCTGGGATTTGTTCAGCTCCGAATTCGTCTCCTTGACTAGCTTCTCCTGCTCCATGCCTCTCACATAGTGTTTATGAAACCCATATGGTGGCACAGCTTCTTAAAGGTTCTTCTAACACATCTAGTGCGAGGTCTCCAGTCTGAGGGCACGTCCCCTCTGCTTCTATCGTCCTGATCTCCACGGATCAGTCCCGTCTCAGTAGGCCGCCTTCTCCTTGAGTCAGTACCCAGCGATCGCGCCTCGCTCCCCGCGGGACTCAGCTCCCGCTCCTTCGTAGGCCCGCGGACCCCCCCTGCCCTCTGTCTGCCTGCATTCGGCCTCTCGTGCAGAGTGTCAAGCTGTTTTATTCTTCAGTGCTCGTTACATTCGCCTCTCTATGCTCTCAGAATAGAATACGTGTCCCTGGCTCCCTTCTTTGCAAACGTTTACTGACCTTTAAGATTGAACTCATTCCGTCCATAACTATTAGGCACCTAATGTGCGCCACCCGGCGTCCCGGGAGCTGGTCAGACAAGATTCCTGCTGGTGTTTCAGAGGCAGAAGACCAACAGTTAACTGGAAACAAACACGTGAATAACTGCCCATGACATGAGCACTCTCAAAGAAACAGAGCAGAGGGAGGGGGCGGCCCTTTACCCCGGTGCAGAGCAGGCTCTCTGGGAGGAAGGGCCGTGTGATCTGAGCTCTAAATGGGAGCAGGCACCAGCCACACAGAGGTCAGGGGAGACGGCCGCTGCGGGCAGAGGGGGCAGCGCGCGCCAAGGCCCCGAGGCAGGGAAGTCAGCGCGTTAGCGGAGCAGAGACGCCGGGAGGGGCGGACGGCAGTGAGTGAAGGCGAGAGCCCGGGTCATGCTCTCTCTTACAAGCTACGGGAAGGACTTCAGGTATTTGCTTCCCACGCTGAAACTTCCCTGGCTTTCTGTCACTTTTTTTTAATGTTTTCTTATTTATTGTTCGGCCGCACTGGCTCTTCGCTGTGTCGCGGGGGCTTTCATTGTGACACAGATTCCTTCGCTGTGGTGCGGGGCCTGGCTGCAGGATGTGGACCTGGCTGTTCTGTGGCCGCTGGGATCTTCGCTCCGCGACCAGGGGTGGAACCCACGTCCCCTGCACCGCAAGGCAGATGCTTCACCACTGGGCCGCCAGGGAAGCCCGCTGAGTCTTTAAGCGCTGGGACTTGCTCCTCAGTGAGGCGGAGCCCGTCACCGGGCACTGGCATCTCAGCTTCCCCTGTGGCTCTTTCGTCATTGTTTCCTGTATTCTTAGAAAATGAAATAAACCTGGTTTCTTTGTTGAAAATGGCAGCAGATTAAGGAGAAAATGTAAATGAAAAGTCAATGAGGATCTGCCCAGGAAACCTGTGGTTCTCAGTGAGCACATTATCCATATTTCCAAATTTGGGAGGGTCAAAGATCTGCAGATACTGTCTTCCTGACTGTCAAAGGCCTACTCTACTGGGACTCACCATCCTTAGTATCATCCAGCTGCCTATTTTTTCAACTAAGTAATTAGCTCCTTTGGGCTTCCCAGGTGGCTCAGTGGTAAAGAAGCCACCTGGCAATGCAGGAGCCCCAGGAGATGGGGGTTTGATCCCTGGGTTGGGAAGATCCCCTGGAGGAGTAAATGGCAACCCACTCCAGTATTCTTGCTGGGATAATCCCATGGACACAGGAGCCTGGTGGGCTGCAGTCCATGGGGTCATGAAGAGTCAGACACGACTGAGTGACCGAGCATGCACGCAGGCTACTAGCGCCTTCAGAGGTTAATTCTATGTATGAAACGGATTTTCCACACAAATAAACTTCCACACAGTACCAAACACCTTTTTGTTCTCATGAAATGGTGGGTGCTTGTGAAGTTTCTAATTAAGTCCACTTTGAAGGCTTTTGTTTACACTGACAGAGGGATTGTATAAAGAAGGTGTGTAATAGCCAATTATCAGGGTTTATGACCATCCACAGGCTTTCCTGGAGGCTTAGAGGGTAAAGAACCCGCCTGCAGTGCAGGAGACCCAGGTTCTATCCCTGGTCAGGAAGATCCCCTGGAGGAGAGCATGGCAACCCACTCCAGCATTCTTGCCTGGAGAATCCCACGGACAGAGGAGCATGGTGGGCTACAGTCCATGGGGTCACAAAGAGTCGGACACGACTGAGCTAATAACACACATATACTACACACACACACACACACACACACACACACACACACACACTTGACCATCTACACTGTGGGAGGAATATCCCATGATATAAATCCCTCCCCACCAATTTACACAGAGGCCAGCCTGTCTTTCTCAGCCTCCCTCGAAGCTGGGGTACAGCCTGTGGTCCTGACTTCTACAATCATTCACCCACATAACACCTGAAGTTGGAAGAAAGCAATGTGAGTGATCAGTCGCTTCCCAGAATCCGGTTTTCGGAGAACAGCAGGGCGAGGGGCCGCCTGTTTAGAGCAGAGGGAGGCGGAGGCCCCGGGTAGTCCAGCGGTTAAGACTCGACGCTCTCACTGCAGGGCTTGATCCCTGGGCAGGAACTAAGATCCTGCATGCTATAGGGCATGGCCATAAAATAAAATTAAAGACAAAACCCAAAACAACCAGAGGGAGAGGGCTGGCACCCAGAAGCTGGGCTTAGCAGAGGACCACGGATCTGTATCCCCTGACTGTCTTTGCCAGAGCTGCCCTGCAGCGTGACTCACACGTTCATAAACTTTCAGTCTGACTCTGGCCCTCCAGGAATTTCTGTAAGTGACCTCATATCCTTTAATGCATTCCTTTTTCTGTGTAAACTGATAGAATGCCTTCTATTTTTCTCAACTGAGAACTCTGACTGATGCAGGCAGGGTAGAGGAAGCAGGGACATGTTCAGTGAAATGTTAGTGTTGCAAATGAATTAGGAATTAAAAACAAAACCTCTAAGTTATGATTTAAGTCAATGGGGGGGATCATGGCTGATTTATCAAAATCTAATTTGCTCACACACTCTTTGAGAGCTGAGCTATCAAAACAACATTGCTGTTAAGCAGAAGTCAGGTTATTTGGCAACTAGAAGCTTGTAAAGACATTTGGGCTGTAAAATACCCCAGTAGGATGCCGCGTAAGCATGTAAAATAAAGCTCTCAATACCTCTCACTTACACGTATAGTAGCACACTGCTTGATGGTATTATATTCTGTCCCAGGGTGAGCTGTCTCCTTTTCACCCTCAGAGCCCCAAGCGTGTGTAATGCCGTGGGAGTGTTTCTACACTGAGTTCCTGGTGACTGAAGGGGACGTTTTGAAATACTTGGCATAAATGGTATTCTTGTATAGTAAATCTCCTACATATGAGTGAGTTCTGTTCTGAGAGCATGTTTGTGAGTCCTGAAATATACAAACTTCACCATTTTTTGGAAAACAACAAAATCTGGACACAACGATGTAACATGAACAAAGTTCAGCATCCAATTAAAAATTAGTCACCGATATCATAGGTCATCCCTTATATGTGGAATCTAAAAAGAAACGGTACAAATGAACTTACAAAACAGAAAGAGACTCACAGACTTAGAAAATGAACTGAAGGTTGCCCAGGGGAGGGACCGTCAGGGAGTCTGGGAAGGTCACGCACACGCTGCTGTGTTCAAAATGGAAACCAACAAGCACCTCCTGTACAGCCCGCAGAGCTCCGCTCAGTGTTATGTGCCAGCCTGGATGGGAGCGGAGTTTGGAGAAGAGTGGGTACATGTATATGTATGGCTGAGTCCCTTCACTGTTCATCTGAAACTATCTCAATATTGCTAATCAGCTATATCCTAATACAAAATAAAAAGTTTAAAGTTTGAAAAAGAAAAACCAGTCAACACATTAACAACGAGGAAAAGGTGAGCCATTCCCAGGAGAAAAATCAGTCAGGTGGAACAGAGCCAGACGTGACCAAGGTAATAGAATGAGCAGATAATGACTTTGCAAAAGAGCAATGAGCAACACAAGTCCCTACATAGACATGAGTTCCGTCCTGAGCTCATTTGTCAGTCCAATTTTGGTTGTTAAATCCAGCAATTCAGCCTAGGTACTGACCACGATCGGCTATAGAGTACTGGACTGTAGTGGGTTAATAATACTTTCCACCTTTTAAAAAGTTTAACATACTTTTGTGCTGTTTTACATAAAAAAAAAAGCTCAAAAATAACCATTTTTAATCTCACAGCACAGAACCTTGAAAAGGCCAGTGGCGCAGCACTGCAGCTGGCACATGGGCACCCAGTGAACAGGCAGGAAGAGTGACCGACTGGAGGAGGGGGCGGGTGGGCGGCGGTGGAGCTGAAGGGGGGTCCGCGATGGGGACGGCGGCGTGCAGTGTCGCTCCAGCCCGCGCGGATGACACAGGTTCTGCTTCCTGCTGCATTCAGTTCTCTCGACCCTCTTGAAAAAGATGATCCAGTGACATCTAGGTAGTGGTTCTGTTTCACTTGTCGTAGATGACACGGTAGCAGCCGATCGCATTCTAAACTGCTGCCGCAGTCTTCCTTACTGTTCTACGTTCGGGTCCTGGGCCTCAAAACCTCTCATTGCCTCCTCAAATAAAGAACATCCCCTTGGAAACAGTTTCAGAAAGGTAGGTGTTAGCGCTTCTCCAAATGTTTGATAGAATTCACCTTTGAAGCCGACTGAGCTGGACTTTGGTTTGCTGGGAGTTTTAAAACCACAGTTTCCAGTTGAGGACTTGTGATGGGTCTGTTCATATTTTCTATCTCTTCCTGGTTCAGAGTTGGGAGAATGAACCTTTCTAAGAGTTTGTCCGTTTCTTCCAAGTTGTCTGTTTTATTGGCATAGAGTTGCGTGGAGCAGACTTCTATGATCCTTTGTATTTCTGTGGTGTCAGTTGTAACTTCTTTTTTATTTCTAATTTCATTGATTTAAGCCCTCTCCCTTTCTTTGTTGATGAGTCTGGCTAAAGGGCTATCAATTTTGTTTATCTTTTCAAAGAACCAGCTTTTAGTTGCATTGATTTTTCTATTGCTTCTTTAGATTCTATTCCATTTATTTCTGCTCTGATCTTTGCAATTTCTTTCCTCCTACCAGCTTCTGCCTCTGCCTTTTCTTCTTTCCCTAGGTGTGTTAGGTGTGAGGTTACATTGTTTATTTTGGATTGTTCTTGTTTGTAAGATTGTCACAATGATCCCTGCCTTGTCGACCTTATTGAACTGCAATAGGATTTAAACAAGATAATTAAAAGATTTTAAAAACCAAGAACCATTAAAGAAGTGGATGTTACATATTTTTAACACTATGTAGTTCATTTATTTTTAAAAAAATTAGTTAACTTTAATTGGAAGCTAATTACTTTACAATATATAGTGATGGGTTTCCCCATACATCGACCTGAGTCAGCCACGGTGCACATGCATCCTCCCCTCCTGAAATAGATGATACTTATTTTTACCAGTCAGGGTTATCAGTCAGAAGGCAGAAAACCCCTCTAGGTCTTTAGATGGAGAGGAATTTTACAGAGGAATTAGGTCACAAGATGTTTGGGAGGGCTGGGGGAGCAGAAAGCAGTAGGCATGATGCTCTCTTGAGTCCAAAATGTGCAGAAATCCGCTGCTGCCCCCAAAGGGGTGCCCGTGTTCCTGGCGTTTCTGCTGGGTAGCCCCCAGCAAGCCCACCAAAGGAATGGCGGCTACCTCCCTCTCTCCTCCTCACCTTGGTGAGTCCTTCTTGCCAGTCAGGGGACACGAAAGGGATTCTTCTGCTTTTGCTGAGGAGAGCTTACGAAGGTGGTTAGGGACCACAGGTGACGTGTTTTTGCTTTAAGTTGATTTTTATTGGAGTGCCGCTGCTTTCCAGTGTTGCGCTGGTCTCCGCTGTCCAGCAGAGTGGATCGGCAACACGCACGCATCTTTCCTGGATTTCCGTCCGCTTTAGGTCAGAGCACTGAGCAGGGTTCTGTGAGCGATACCGTAGGCCCTCGTTAGTTACCTGCTTTATCCATCGTAGTCCATATATGCCAACCCCGGCCTCCCACTCCCCCCACCCGCGCCGTTTCCCTCTTGATGCCCACACGTTCGCTCTCTGCGTGGACCGCGGATGGTGTTCAGTCCAAGCGCAATGTCTAACCCAGGTTTTCGCCTCTGTACCAGGGCCCTGTGACAAAACCAGTGTCCCTCTGGATCCTGCTCCTTCCATAGTTGTGGGTCTTTTGCTCGCTCTAAAGTGCCCTCCTGGGTCTTCTGGAGCGTTTCCGAGGCTGCTAAATATCATCTTTCGGCCCACGGCGTCTTCTCTGGGGCTTCGCAGTGCCTGCCCTGGGGCTTCTGAGGCTGGTGCTCCCGTGGCCCTCCTGTGGGCGCTGCTGCTAAAGGGCCCGGCACCCTGGAAAGCTCAAGGGCCGCCGTGCGCGGCTGTGCCTGCCGCTCGGGCTGCCGCTGCAGGAGCTGCCGGTTCCGCCACCACGCGGCGCCGCAGGGGACGGCACCAGCTGCGGGGGGCCCGCCCTAGCAGCGCCCGGTCACCACCCAACACTGCCGCGCATCGGTCCCATCGCCCACACACGCTGTGGCTGTCACAGCAGCGAGCTCCCGCCCACACCGCACTCTGCCTCTTTATTCTGGAGGTAGCCGTGCTTGTTGCCCCGAACTTATTGCCACATATGACCCCGTTCCCATACGACACATAATTTTTTTGTTTGAAAATAGCACTCCTTTACTATTCTGGGTTTTTAAAAATTAAATATAATCTCTCTTTTTATCGAAGTAGTCCATGAATACAGGTCTACTTATTTATTCACTTTATTTCCTGGTCGAGCAGCAGGGCATGTGGGATGTTAGTTCCCCAACAAAGGATCAAACTTGCAACCCCTAGAAGGGCAGAGTCTTAACCACTGAACCGCCAGGGAAGTCTCGGTACTCTTTGCTTCTGAAGGTCACTGCTCATCTTTGCCTAAGGACTGGCCCACGGCACAGAACACAATGCCCATTCACTCGCTCATTCCTTTGGGCAGCAAATGTTTATCGAGGCCTGACATTGCCAGCCCTATTCTAGGCTCTAGAGATAAAGCAACCAACAAGACAAACAGAATTGTGGCCCTTGTTGAGCTCATAGGTTGGAGGTTGGCAATAAAGGCAGACCTCAGACAATAATTTTATAATGTTATCAAGGGTGATGAATGTCATATCAGAATAGGGAAGACAATGATGTGTGTGTGTGTGTGTGTGATATTTCAGCAGTGGTTAGGGAAGATCTCCATATAAGGTAACTTTTGAGCCCTGCCTTTGCTGTGGACTGACTGAATATCTGCGTCCCACGTGGCCACCCTATTCATATGTTGAAGCCCTAGGCTCCAGTGTGATGGTATTTGGAGGTGGGACCTTTGGGAAGTGATTAGATCATGAGGATTCAGCCCTCATAAGTGGGATTAGTGCCCTTATAAAGGAGATGCCAGAGAGATAATCTCTCTCTCAGCCATATGTTGTTGATGTTCAGTTGCTAAGCCGTGTCCAACTCTCTGCAACCCCATGAACTGCAGCAATCCAGACTTTCCTGTCCTTCACCGTCTCCCAGAGATTGTTCAAAATCCTTTCCATTGAGTCAGTGATGCCATCAAACAATCCCGTCCTCTGTCGTCCCCTTCTCCTTTTGCCCTCAATCTTTCCCAGCATCAGGGTCTTTTCTAACCAGTCAGTTCTTCGCATCAGGTGGCCAAAATATTGGAGCTTCAGCTTCAGCATCAGTTCTTCCAATGAATATTCAGTGTTGATTTCCTTTAGGTTGGACTGGTTGGATCTCCTTGCAGTCTAAGGGACTGTTAAGAGTCTTTTCCAACACCACAGTTCAAAAGCATCAATTCTTTGGTGTTCAGCCTTCTTTATGGTTCAACTCTCACATCTGCACATGACTACTGGAAAAGCCACAGCTTTCACTATATGGACCTTTGTTGGCAAAGTGATGTCTCTGCTTTTTAATACATCCTCAACCATATGAGGACACAGGAAAAATGGCAGCAGTCTGCAAACCAGGAAGGGATTGCATCAGACACTGGATCTGCATCTTGATCTTGGACTTCCCAGACTCTGGAATTGTGAGAAATAAATATCTGCTATTTAAGCCACCCAGTCCATCACAGCTGCCTGAGCTGCCTGAGACAGCTATTAACTGACTGTTGCCAGTGATGCTGTTTCTGTTCACACGGAATCATCTCAGTGACCCTTACCAGCCAGTCCTCGGGATGCTGCTGACACATACCCCTTTGGTCAAATAGAATATTAGACAAGCACAACCACAGCTCTAATAATTAGCAACAGTTAGAACTGGACATGGGACAACAGACTGGTTCCAAACAGGAAAAAGAGTACGTCAAGGCTGTATATTGTCACCCTGCTTATTTAACTTCTATGCAGAGTACATCATGAAAAATGCTGGACTGGAAGAAGCACAAGCTGNACAGTTCAAAAGCATCAGTTCTTTGGTGCTCAGCCTTCTTCACAGTCCAACTCTCACATCCATACATGACCACAGGAAAAACCATAGCCTTGACTAGACGGACCTTAGTCAGCAAAGTAATATCTCTGCTTTTGAATATGCTATCTAGGTTGGTCATAACTTTTCTTCCAAGGAGTAAGTGTCTTCTAATTTCATGGCTCCAGTCACCATCTGCAGTGATTTTGGAGCCCAGAAATATAAAGTCTGCCACTGTTTCCACTGTTTCCCCATCTATTTCCCATGAAGTGATGGGACTGGATGCCATGATCTTCGTTTCCTGAATGTTGAGCTTTAAGCCAGCTTTTTCACTCTCCTTTTTCACTTTCCTCAAGAGGCTTTTTAGCTCCTCTTCACTTTCTGCCATAAGGGTGGTGTCTTCTGCGTATCATGGTCAGTCTGTTTCTATTAAGGCTTTCAACTGATTGAACGCAGCCACCCACATTAAAGAGGGTAATCTACATTAGGGTCTATTGACTTAAACGTTAATTTATCTAAAAGAAAAATCTTCACAGAAACTTCTAGAGTAATGTCCGACCAAGTATCTGACCCAGTAAAGTTGACACATAAAACCAACCTTCACTTCCCTCTTGTTCGTCACCTGGAGTCACTCGCATTGAGGTCTGACTGCTCTCCCAGCCCGCCTGTTGGATCCCTTCCCATTCTCCCTGATAGGATTCATTAGGATAGGTGTTCTAGTGAATTTCTTACACAGCTGATCCTATTTTGGCATCTGCTTTTCAGAATACGTTCATTACTCTATCCCCGGTGCCTGGCCTATAGCACATGCTCAGTAAATGTTTGCTAAGTGAATGAATGAATCCCATGAATGTGAGAGCAATTTGGCTGGGACATATGACACTCCGTGACCACTAGGTTGACTCATCAGATAAAAGGGCTGGAGGAGCCTGTCCCCTTCCTCCCTCTCATTTCTGTCACATCTTCTTCAAGGTCTTAAGAAGGAAGAAAATAATCTACCTAGACAGCAGAGACCCATGCTCCAGTCAGGAAAATAGGAATGGCTATGCTGTCTTCCCCTAAGGTCTCTAGGCTTTCAAAGACTCTTTTTCTCTTTGAAATCCCAGAATGAGAATATGAGCTGGGCGATTTATCGGTTGGCCAGAACCTGGCCATGGCCTGGGTCTGCTGGCATCCCTGACTCCTGGGTGGAGAGAGGGGATTTCACACCCAGTTAGCAACCGTCTGCGCCTCCCCGGGCAGCACCGTGTCCAGGGAACCATCTGGCTGTGGCTAGGCGATCAACTGACAAGCCGCCCGGTTCATATTCTTACACTTGTATTTCAAAGAAAAAAGAATCTTTGGAAGTTTAGTCGTTGTTCAGGTCACTAAGAAGTGCCAACTCTTTGAGACCCCATGGGCTGCAACACGCCAGGCTTCCCCGTCCATCACTATCAATCGGAGCTTGCTAAACTCCTGTCCAACCGTCCAACCATCTCATCCTCTGTTGCCCCCTTCTCTTCCTGCCCTCAATCTTTCCCAGCATCAGGGTCTGGAAGAGTCAGCTCTTTTCATCAGCTGGCCAAAGAATTGGAATTTCAGCTTCAGCATCAATCCTTTCCAGTGAACATTCAGGGTTGATTTCCTTTAGGATGAACTGGTTTGATCTTGCAGTCCAAGGAGCCTTCTCCAGCACCACAATCTGAAAGCATCAGTCCTTTGGTGTTCAATCTTCTCCGAAAGCTTAGAGACCTAGGCAAAAAAAGCGTAGTCATTCTGTGAGTGTATGGCTGTGTCCCTCTCATCCAAGACCTCAGCTGTGGCTTAATTCATAGAGAAAGCTGATGAGATAGTAGAATCCTAGAAAATGTTACATATACACTTTACACATTTTAGTTCAGACAAAAACAAAGATGTGTATTCATTCACCAGTCTTTCGTGTTGAGCCCAGGGTTTTTCTTTGAGACTGTGCTGGCTAGTGCAACATAAATCACACCCAGGATGTGTCAGCTACATCTGTAGTTTCTACATCTTTAAAGTGAGGTGAGAACTTGAAAGACACAGCCAAGCAATCCCGGGGCAAAATGCTCACAATTTTTCCCACTCATGTATAACGCTCACCCACATCTCACTCCACAGCCATTGTTTAGGAAGTATGATTTATGAAGTGTTTCCTAGGCTTTAAAGATAGTGTTACTGAAACTCAGGTCTGGCTGCTCACTGCTTGAAAGCCAACACTTGTGAGGCAAGGTTGGTGAAAAGGAAAATATGCTTTATTCTGGAGGCTGGCGGCCAGGGGAGAGGGTGAACTCAGGTCCAAAGGCCAACTCCCCGCTGCCGATTAGTGACCAAGAGCTTTGAAAGGGTAATTTCAGGGATGTATGTGGGCCGAGGGGGCTGAACAGCACCGCCAGCTCTGACAGTCATTTTGGAGTTGGTCTTGAGGTGGTCTGATAGCATATCTTGATTGATTTAAGTACAGTTAATCTTCAGTTCCAGAGTCAGTTTGTTCCCATTTCTTTGAGGCCAGTTCTTGGAATTACCGCAGCCTATGCAAGGTTACAGTCTGGTCAGCTCAGTGCAGTTCAGCTCAGTCGTGTCCAACTCTGCTACCCCATGGGCTGCAGCACCTTCCTGTCCATCACCAATTCCCAGAGTTCACCCAAACTCATGTCCATTGAGTCAGTGATGCCATCCTCTGTCGTCCCCTTCTCCTCCTGCCCCCAATCCCTCCCAGCATCAGGGTCTTTTCAAATGAGTCAGCTCTTTGCATCAGGTGGCCAAAGTATTGGAATTTCAGTTTCAGCATCAGTCCTTCCAATGAACACCCAGGACTGATCTCCTTCAGGATGGACTGGTTGGATCTCCTTGCTGTCCAAGGGACTCTTAAGAGTCTTCTCCAACACCACAGTTCAAAAGCATCAGTTCTGTATATACCTCCAGCATTCATTTCTCTGAAAAGTGAAAGTGTTGGTCACTCAGTCCTGTCTGACTCTCTGTGACGTCATGGACTGCAGCCTGCCAGGCCTCTCTGTTCTCCAGGCAAGAATTCAACCTTTAATATGTTTGGAAGAGANTGTATATACCTCCAGCATTCATTTCTCTGAAAAGTGAAAGTGTTGGTCACTCAGTCCTGTCTGACTCTCTGTGACGTCATGGACTGCAGCCTGCCAGGCCTCTCTGTTCTCCAGGCAAGAATTCAACCTTTAATATGTTTGGAAGAGAAATGCATTCTTTCTAATTTGCTTCATAACATGTGGCAGTGGTTACCTCTTATGTAAGTCAACATATTTATGTATGTTTTTAAATACTGGTTCAGTTCAGTTCAGTTCAGTCGCTCAGTCGTGTCCGACCCCCTGCGACTCCATGAATCGCAGCACGCCAGGCCTCCTCGTTCACCACCACCTCCCGGAGCCCACCCAAACCCACGTCCATCAAGTCCGTGACGCCATCCAGCCATCCCACTCTCCGTCGTCCCCCTCTCCTCCTGCCCCCAA
>SJYV01046737.1:170002-191377 GCA_006410875.1 Neotragus pygmaeus | reverse complement strand
GCAGGAAGCAGGCTGCCGCGGCCCCCGTTTAGGACTCCACTGGCCCCGGACCCTTGTCACTCCACTTCCATTGCCCCTCCTCCACAGTCTAAGGAGCACTTGTTTAGTCTTCAGAGAAAACCTTCTTTCTGTCAGAAATTGGCTCAGTCCTTGTCTGTATTGTCTCAAGTTGCTACAACTAAAACAGCATAGACAGGGTGGCTTACAAGCAGTGCAACTATTTCTCGCAGTTCTGGAGGCTGGAAGTCCCCGGTCAGGTGCCAGCATGGTTGGGCCCTGGGGACAACCCTCTCCTGAGCTGCGGACTGCAGGCTGCCGTTGTCTCCGCGTTGGGCAAAGAGCACAGCGGGGAGGCAAGCTGTCTCCCAACCCTTATCCCACCACGCGGGCTCTACCCTCGTGAACTCATCTAATCCTGTTTGCCTCCCAAAGGTCCTCCCTCTGCCTACCGTCACACGGGGGCACACAGTTTTGGTACATATGAATTTGGGAGTGTGTGTGATGGAAGAACTTAAATATTCAGTTCAGGACTGTTCTCTTCAACCACCCCCAAGCTAGAGCCTCAGGCTTTTGGAAACCAAAGCCGGGAGAAGGCTCCTGGGTGGTTTTTCACAACCCTCTTGGGATCTTGGGATGAGACGGGCAGCAAAAGAAAATATCAGGATCAAGAGAGTCATTATTAAAACAAAATTACCCTGCCCCATATCTCTGGATCACAGCAAGCTATAAATTCACTGCGCTCCTTTAGGGCATTCAGCTTTTTCTCGGGAGGTCATAGTGTTAATTCTGCTATCACTTGGAAGCTATTATTTGAGTGACCTAAAACAAATTTAGGATGTTAGGCAAAGCAATCTTTCATTCAGATAATAATTATACCAAGTTGTATCATCTACAGGCTTTACTGCTTTGAGCTTGTGATGAAATTGACAGAATTTGAATTCTTACTGGTTTGCAGCATTGAAAAGGGATAGTTTTTTTTTTTTTTTTGAACATCAACTTATTTGTTGATTTTAATTTTAAAATATTCAATTTTATTTAAATTAAATTTGATTTAAAATGTTTAAGCAGGAAGACTCGGTATTAGAGAAAGTGTATCCTGTTAATTGTGCCTGTGTTTGTATACTTTGCTATTTTGTTCTCCCAGTTTTATTGAGATATAATTGACATACAGAACTGTTTAAGATATACAGCATAATGATTTGGCTTACATATATCATGAAATGTTTACCACAATAAGTTTAATGAACAACCATCATATAATACAGATACAAAATAAAAAGAAGAGAAAAAATTTTTTTCTTTGGGATGAGAACTTTTAGGATTTACTCTCAAGAACTTTCATATGCAAAATGGAGCAGAGTTAATTATATTGATCATGTTTTACATCATATGCTTAGTACTTATTTCTCTTACACCTGGAAGCAGCTTGTGCATTTTGACCACATTTATTCAGTTCCCCCTCCTTCCACTCCCTGCCTCTGATAACCACAAATCTGATCACTTTTACTGCGAGTTTGTTTGTTTCTGAAGCACAATGGACCTACAATGCTAGTTTTTGGTGCGCAATATAGCGATTCAGTATTTCTGTACGTTACACAATGAACACCACCACCATACAAGGATATTACATCATTACTGACTGTTTCTCCCACACTGTACATTTCATTCCTGTGACTCATTTATTTTATAACTGGAAGTCTGTACCTCTTCGTCTTCCTCATCTATTTCACCCATCCCTATACCCACGTCTCCTCTAGCAAACACTTGTTTGTTTTCTGTGTCTCAGATTCTGTTTCACTATGCTTATTTATTCATTTTGGTTTTTAGTTTATCCATGTAAGTGAAATGATATGATTTCTTCCTCCATCTGACTTGTTTCACTTAGCAATGCCCTTAGGTCCATCCATGTTGTCAACAAAGGTGAGATTTCATTCTTTTTCATGACGAATATTCTATTGTATACACATAGAATAGAATATTATAGATATATTTATATATATTATTGCTGTTCAGTTGCCCAGTCATGTCCAACTCTGTGACCCCATGGACTGCAGCATGCCAGGCCTCCTTGACCCTCCCCATCTCCCGAAGTTTGCCCAAGTTCATGTCCATTGCCTCGGTGATACCATGATATATATATATATATATATATCTCACATCTTCTTTACCCATTCATCTAACAGTGCATGCGTAGGCTGCTTCCATACCTTGGCTATCATGAATAACGCTATAATGAACAAAGGAGTACACATATATCTTTCCAAATTAGTGATTTTGTTTTCCTTAGAAAAAACACATAGAAATGGAGTTGCCCGATGCTATGGTAGTTCTATACCATAGAACTTTTTGAAACTTCATCCTAAAGAATATGCAAATTTATCTTACTAATTATATTAATTAAATTAAGGAAGTTTAAACTACTAAATGGTAAATGATTAAGTTTTTTTTAGAGAAATATTTAATTAAAGTACTTTTTAAAGGAAAATAAACAGAGTATGACCATCTGATTGTCTGCTTCTCCCAATCTGGGAGACAGCAAACCAGCACTCAAGGACATCTGAAAAAGAAAACTAGAATATTTAGCTATTTCTTCTTCCACCTTCTGCATCCAACTGAGACAGGTGGTATTTCAGAGAAGGAGACCCAAACCAGTGCTGCAGCCACCCCTCAAGGCAGTCTGAGTTCTAATTTGGACCAGCTCAGACCATCTGGGGTGCATACTTCTATCTCATTAATTTTGCCCTTGCACAAATGTCTTCCTGGAGAGGGTATGAGAAATGTTTTTGCAGTCAGGCTGGGGCTCCCATTCCAGCTGCGCTGCCTACTGGTGGATAATTTTGGGTGAAGAACAGAGTACCTCTCTGTGAAAAAAAACCATGAGTCCTGCCTCTGCTGGAAATGACTCATTCCTGCCTCTGTGACGGTCCATGATACAAATGCCTATTTGTGCAATTTCTGTACCTCACCATGCAGGGTGACCTGATCGCCAGCTTGTCCTCCTCTAGCACCTTGGCAGCAGGAAGTGTAGCTTAATCTTGCCTACATCCCTAGGGTACAGCACAGAGCTGGCACGTGGTTGCGGTGTTTGGAGGCACCCCTGGAGTTAATGCTCTGCATAAACTGCCACACCTGTGGGCAACACAGTGAGCCACCTAGCTCAGCGACATGGCCTCTGATGGTATCGCTGGTGGTGTAAAGATCAAAATAGTAGGAGCTAATGAGGCAGATGAGATGAAATGGTTAGACAGCACCGCCGACTCAATGGACATGAACTTGAGCAAACTCCACGAGATAGTGAAGGACAGGGAAGCATGGTGTGCTGCAGTCCATGGGGTTGCAAAGAGTCAGACATGACTTAGCGACTGAACGACAACAGCAAATGAAGCAGAGCCAAATTCTAGCCTCAATCCCACTATTCCAAGAGCTGCTTTCTACATATCTTTCTTTAGCTTAAACTGTGTGATGGGATTCTCAACACTTGTCCCTACTCAGTCTCTCCAAGGAGGAAGCAGTGCCAGTGAGGAGTCTATCTGGGTACCAGAGTATTGTGATAAACAACAAATGCTTTTTTAATTGCCCTCTCTTATATCTTATCAGTGGGCGAATACTGAAGTTTGGAGACAGGGGCTCTGGGCAGTTGGGTTTGTGTAAGGCTGAGTATGATCTATTGTTAAGATTCATAGAATCTAGCCTTCTATTCTAAACAGTAGGTGCAACCCTTCACAGCCCCCTCCACATGCAGTCTGTCTAGCCCCAAACCATTCTTTAAGTACTCTGGATCAAAAGGAAACAGTTCTGTAATGAATTGAATGGTGACCTCCTCAAAAGATGCATTCAGGTGCTGATCTCCAAAATCTGATGTTATTTGGAAATTGAGTTTTTAGCTGCAATTAAGTTAAGGATCAGGAGATGAGATCATCTGAGATGACCTGAATGGACTCTAAAGCCAATGACAAGTTTCCTCAGAAGACAGAAGACCCAGAGGAGAAGGTGGCGTGCAGATGGAGGCAGAGGTTGGAAGGACATGGCTGCCCTGGAAGCTGGGAGAGACAAGGAGAATATACTCTTCCCTAGGACACTGAGAGAGATTGAGGCCCAGCCAATACTTTAATTTTGGCCTCCAGAACCATGAAAATTACATTTCTGTTGCTTTAAGCCACCTAGTTTGTGGTAATTTGTCATTATAGCTTTAGGAAATGAATTCACTTCAGAAGTTTCAGTTTCCTTAATTGTAAGATGGAATAATAATATTTTCCACCAGATTCACTGCATAGATTTAAATAGAAACTGTAAGTAATACTCTGTAATGACTTACATGGGAATAGAATCTAAAAACAAGTGGACATATGTATATGTATAACTGGTCCGTCTAGTCAAGGTTATGGTTTTTCCTGGGGTCATGTATGGATGTGACAGTTGGACTGTGAAGAAGGCTGAGCGCTGAAGAACTGATGCTTTTGAACTATGGTGTTGGAGAAGACTCTTGAGAGTCCCTTGGACTGCAAGGAGATCCAACCAGTCCATCCTAAAGGAGATTAGTCCTGGGTGTTCATT
The DNA here is from genome assembly GCA_006410875.1 of Neotragus pygmaeus. Taxonomy (NCBI): domain Eukaryota; kingdom Metazoa; phylum Chordata; class Mammalia; order Artiodactyla; family Bovidae; genus Neotragus; species Neotragus pygmaeus. The sequence goes on along the minus strand of SJYV01046737.1, from coordinate 186,823 downwards.
GGAAGGACTGATGCTGAGGCTGAAACTCCAATACTTTGGCCACCTGATGTGAAGAGCTGACTCATCGGAAAAGACCCTGATGCTGGGAAAGATTGAGGGCAGGAAGAGAAGGGAATGACAGAGGATGAGATGGTTGGATGGCATCACAGACTCAATGGATATGAGTTTGGGTGAACTCTGGGAGTTGGTGATTGTCAGGGAGGCTTGGTGTGCTGCAGTGCTTGGGGTTGCAGAGAGTCGTACACAACTGAGCGACTGAACTGAACTGATAACTGATTCACGTTGCTATACAGCAAAAACTAGCATAACAGTATCAATTGACTATTCTCCAGTAAAAATTAATTTAAAAAATAGAAAGCCACACACACAGAAAAAAAGAAACTGCAAGAAAAACTGCCTGTATCATAATAAGCTCTCAATAGATGCTCAGTTGTGTATGGCTCTTTGCGACCCCATGGACTGTAGCCCACCAGGTTCCTCTGTCCATGGAATTTCCCAGGCAAGAATACTGGAGTAGGTTACCATTTCCTACTTCAGGGGATCTTCCCAACCCAGGAATCGAACATGCATCTCTTTTGTCTCCAGCATTGGCAGGCGGATTCTTTACCACCCTTGATATATGGTGCCGCTAAACTTTCATTCTATGCTCTTGACATTTGTGGAAGGTCATTTGAAGACCTGTACTGGAGACATTAGTTCAATGCCTTACAGGAATCTGGATAGCCCTCTCAGAGCTAGTCTTGGAAAGAAACATTTGATGAACAGCAAAGAAGTCAAAGTCTCCCCCAAAAGACAAAAATCTTCTGAGTTAAGAAAGACATGAGCTATATTGATTAACTGATAGTAACTTCGTTAAAGAATGCAATGACTGAAAGGGAGTTTGAGCAGCCACAGGGGCCTAAAAAAGAAGAGCAAAGCAACAAATGTTGATAATGCACATTTAGACTCTGTCTAGAGGACAGGCTTTCGGCCAAAAGATTTCTATGAGTGCCGAAAATGGTCATTTCTATGCGGTCCTGGGTGGCCTTGATGCCATTAAGTGTTTAGTCTCTCACTTAACGTCCCCGAATGCCTTTGGATTTCCGTGTGGATCTGCCCATGGTGGGAATGAACTAACTGTAGGGATTTTGAGCATTTCAGATCCCCGAGATAGAGGTTTCTCATGACACATCCAAAGTGTGGCTTTGAATGGGGAGGAAGGTGGGAGAGGGTTTTATTGGGAGCTTGGGATTAGTAGATGCAAACTGGTACACCTAAAGTGGATAAACAGCATGGTCCTAGCATATAATAAAACAGGAAATGATATGTTCAATATCCTGGGATAAACCACCGTGGAAATGAACGTGAAAAACGATGCATATGTGTGTGTGTGTGTAGAAATGAGTAACTTTACCGTAGAGCAACAATTAACACGACATTGCAATTCAACTCTACTTCGATAGAGAGTAAATCTGAAAAACAGCGTGGCTCTGGATGAAGATTCAGCTTCTCAACTGTCTTAACTAAGAAAGTGCAGAGGATGCCAGTGAAGGGGCTCTCAGCCTCGGTGACAATCCTTCCCTTGTGGTCCTTGTCTCCATCTCACACGTGTGTCAGTTAGGCTGAGTCAGACTTCTAGGACTTGATCATGATGGCCATGACACTGCTCTGATATTTCTGGCTCATTCCTTCTACCGATTCCCACAGAATCCCTTTTCACAGTTCTCTGCAAAACTTACCAAGACTATTCAGTTATGTCTTTCACTCTTTCCGATACCCATGGTGACCATGTTTTCTAAAACAGAAATTGGACTTGCATGGGTGATTATCTGCATGGAAAACTGCGATAGAATAGTTAATAGTGAGAATAATTTTAAAAATGCAGAATCTGTGGCTATTATGGTTATATGTGGTGCCAGGGAGAGAAACATTACAGTATTCAGTTCTGGGATGTATTGCACTTCTACTGAGCAACTGATACCTTTGCTTCTTTAGTAAAATTATTCTTTCCTTATTTTTCTGGCTCTCAGTGTTAAAGCTGCTATGGAATTACAGTAACTGCATCAATTCGTTTACTTTTCCTGCTCCCTGTTTTCTAGCTCTCCACCTCTGATTATACCGCAGTTTAAGCTGCTTAGAAGGATGTCTGGCTATTCATGGCCGAGACTGGTTGGTTCAGCTCCATATCTGTTCTCTTACTTTTTTTAAATTAACACAAGTTCCGTATTGGAGAGGTGTGGCCACGTGACTAAGTTTGGCCAATGAGCGGTAACGGCAAGTTTTGTGCGGGAATTGTAGCAAGGCTGCTTAAAGGTGCGGACCGAGTGCGGGGGCTTCTCGGACGCTTCCTCTCGCCCTCCGTCGGCTGAGAAGCTTTCCCGGCGCACCAGTCTCTGCCTTGGGTCGTTTGTTTCCCAGGGGCTCGGTCGTGCCCGTGGACTGCGGCACGCCCGACCGCCCTGGCCTTCACCAGCTCCTTCAGCACAGCCCTGGGCCGCGGAGCACCGCAAGGGCAGCGGGCGACGGAGCCGAAAGACGGCCGGCGCCTGCTGCCTGCAAAGCCACCGGCAGCAGGGCTCACGAAGGCCGGCTCTGCCTGACCCGGCTAGAGGTTCCCCTTGTATGAATTAGGAATAAACGCACTTTACTGAAGCGCTCTCCTTTGAGAAAAAAGTTACCATCTATTCCTGTATGGCTGCGCTGCGTGCCCGCGCTGCGCAGGCTTTTCCCTCGCTGCGGCGCGCAGGCGCTCGCTGCAGGGGCTTCGCGTGTTGCAGAGCGAGGCCTCTGACCCTCTGCGGCTTCCGTAGCCGTGGGGCGTGGGCTTAGCTGCCCAGGGCTCTGTGGGGCCTTAGCTCCCAGCCCAGGCCTTGAACCCGTGCCCCCTGCATGGGCAGGCAGAGTCTCAGCCCCTGGACCCCCAGGGGAGTTCCTGTTGAAGCACTCTTATTTGGGGTTTTTAAATAAAATAGCTACACTATCTTTTTTGCAATGCTTCCCAGAACCCTTTAAAAATGAATTTCAGATTCAGCTTATTTTAAGAGACAGATTCCCCCTCAATTTAGCAAAGATTATCCTAAAACTTTTGTGTGATGTAGTGAGCAGACGAAAATTTAATTTTGCCTGTAGGGATGTGTCCTTTATTGTGTGTGTGTGTGTGTGTGTGTGTGTGTGTGTGTGTGTGCGCGCGCGCGCGTGCGCGCGCTCAGTCACTCAGTCACGTCCCCTCTGTCCACGGGACTTGTCAGGCAAGATAACTGGAATGGGTTGCCATTTCCTACGCTAGGGCATCTTCGCAACCTAGGGATTGAACCAGCATTTCCTGAATCTCTTGCACTGGCAGGTGAATTCTTTATCACTGAACCACCCGAGAAGCCCCATCCTTTTTTGTGGGCTGGTTCAAATTCTCGGAAAGGGGTAGAGTATAAATAAATAAGCAATTGCAGTAGTAAGCCAAGTGGAAAAGTACTGCCAAGTAGTAGCCTCCATCCATCTTCTTTAATGAAAAAACTTGAAATTAGCATATAGTACTTGTATGTAAAAGAAAGTGTCTAATGAATATTCTATCAAGAATATAGAATATCCCCATAGGATCTATTGATATCATTCACCTGCAGAGAAAAATTACTTTCTCATAGATTAAACCAAGGAAAGATACTAGCCGACTCTCTGTCCAAAGTGTCATAAATTTTGTATTAGTGAACTAATGAGATTTAATAAAATCCAAATTAAGTCTTACAGTACTTGCAAAGAATTTTTCTTTCCTCTCAACCCTAGGTCTTTCTACTCATCTTCAAAGGAAGCATTAATGAGAAGCAATAAATCCCAGCATGATCGTGATTAAATTTCATGAATTATACAGAGGTACTTTTGCAAAATGGTGAATTCAATCAGTAAAACAGATATTTTTCTTTCTCAGCCAGATTAAGGTCCAAATGTGTCTCTAGATCTTGGCATAGATAAAGACATTTTTATTTTCCTACAACTGAGTATGTTTTAAAGGATGAATACCTTCCAAATAATTTTGCAAAATTATAATTAGTGTCTTTGAAAACAGGACCTTGCAGAGATTTCCCTGGTGGTCCAGCGTGTGAGACTTCACCTTCCAATTCAGAAGCTTCGGTGTCTGGTCAGGGAGCTAGAACCCCACATGCCTCATGGCTGAAAACCCAGGGGCAACACTCTAGCCAACTCAATAAAGACTTTAAAAAACGGGCCACATCAAAAAAAATCTTTAAACATTTAAAAAAAAAAAAAAAGGACCTTTCTTCCCCTGCTTTTCTCTCTCCTGTTATTCCCATCCCTAACACACACATGTACATCCTGGGGGACGGGGGCGGTGTTTGGGCAATACTGAAAGAGAATCACAGCACCAAGTATAAAACGCAGCTTAGAAATTCTGGATCCTCTGTTTTAAATGAGAAGCACCAGCTTGGAAATAATGTCTCCCAGTCACTGTAGGCTTTCCAGTGTGTTGGCAATGAGAAACAGCAGCTTGCTGACAGCGTTTTAGATGACCTACATTTGTGCGGAGAGCCATGTGGTCCAGCCCAGCAGGATTAGAGAGGGGGCGAAGGGGCTCTGGCGCTGGCTGCTTGTCAGGACAAGCCGACTCCAGCTCGCTCTCCCCGTCTCACCATCTGCGTGACTGCTGATTCATTAGGCAGGTGTCTCTCCTGCTGCTGGAAGGAACATTTGTTCCCTATAATTTGCCATTTTTCCAAACGGTTAAGGGAAATTGGACTCACTCCTGGATACCAGAGGCAGGCAAGACTGGGAAGGAGGTGGGTGAGGTCCTGCCAGCTCTTCCCTGTGTAAATGCCGTCTGTGGGGTCAAGGCTCCAACGGCTAATGGCTTTCTAGCTCACCTAGCGCAGACACGCTCAAGAGCCACCAGCAACCGGCGAGGCGTTTGGGAACAGACCTAGTTTAGAGGCCGCGTCCTGTTGGCCCATATTTATCAGATTATGCATCTGAGTGTTAATTCAGAGAATACTGTTGCTGTGTTCAAGGTTTAAATAGATTACTCGGAGCACGTGTCTCATGTGCCTAGTCACTCAGGCATGTGCGGCTCTGCGACCCCGTGGACTGTAGCCCGCCAGGCTCCTCTGTCTGTGGGGACTCTCCAGGCAAGGATACTGGCGTGGGTTGCCATGCCCTCCTCGTGTCTTATAATTATAACCAAATCACTGTAACTCAGAAGCCAGGGCGCGGCAGGGGCAAAGCCCACACGTTTCCAAGGAGAGCGCTGGATACCGAGCCTGACCTCCAGCGGAGGCGGAGACTCCTGTGACATCTCAGCGTGGCCAGCGCTCTCCTCTTTGCCTGTAGCTCTCTTTCTGCCCCAGTTCCGGTCCTGTTACTCTTCTCAACAGCCAGACACAAGGGCATGACTCAAGATGAGCCAAGCATAGTACCCTGGACCAGTGATTGGACTCGGAGGTGGCCAAATTGAGATGGAGTCCTTGCCCATGGCCTGAAGGAGCCATTCACTCATTTATTCATTCACAACTTTTTTTTTTAACACCAAGTCCTCCATTCAGAGAGAGACACTATTTTGGATGCTAGGAAAGTGCAATGAGCAAGACAGATGTAATTCCTGTCTTTGTGGAGTTTCCATAACTGCCAGGCAGGATAGGGAGGCAGGCAATAAACAAGTACATGAGTCAGATGGTTGGTGAGCATGTGAAGTGTTAGGACGATTACAAACAGTGATGCCAGTGAGCAAAGCTGACACCCGAGAGGAGCGGGAACCGGGGCAGGTGGGCAGGGCACCCCCGGGAGCCTTGCCTTGCTGGCTCTAGCTGTCCCGTGGAACCCCAGACCCACCCGGCTTTTCCTGGGTTTTTGTATCATGAGCCAACACCTTCCCCTTGGGGACAAAGCCAGCTCAAAGTCGCCACTCATACCTTCCCTACCCACTCTGACACCACTGAGATCCCAGCTGAAGAGTGGCCGTTCAGTCGGCAAGGGCTGACGTGGCTGTGGGCTGGGTGCTGTGGTGGTTCAAAGACAAGCAGGTTATGCTCATTCCCTTCAAGGGCCCTGAACTGGCTGGGGGCTGGGGAACGGGCACAGAGGTGTCTCAGTGATTGTGTCCATCACCAACCTGCTCCTTCCTAGGTTCCCTCTCAGTGAATAGTCCTACCACCCACCAGGTTGCTCAGGCCAGAAATAACACTTGGACCTTCCACTGTTTTGGATAACTTGTGATGAGATTTTCATCAGCAGTGGTATGGGTAGGGGAGAGAATTCTTGAAATGTTAGCATTGGGAAACACTTTGAGGTCACCNACTTGGATCTGTTGCCTACTTTGTCCTTGATCCCTCCATCTCTCCTTTCTATCCACTGGAAAATCCTCCTTCTGCCTTTACTCAATAGCCACCAACAAAAATTTTGAATCCAAATCTGAACACCTGCCAACTTCAGAGATTCGGAGGTATGAAATTCACAAAAAGAGATTTTTTAAAAATATAAATCCAGATCTTGAAATAATATTTGAGGAGGGAAACCCAAAAAGAGCACTTTGTTGGACATCCTTTGTCTAAAGTGGTGCTATTCAAACAATGGTCCTTAAACCAGAAACATCAGCACCACCCCAGAACTCATTAGAAATGCAGAAACTCAATACCTCCACGCCAGATCTACTGAATCATAATCTGCTTTTCAACAAAATCATCAGGTGCTTTGTATGTACATTAACTTCTAAGAGGCAGTGACCTAAAACTTGCTTATCATGTCGCTTCTAACAGGTAGCCCTATTTTTAAAAAATGTTCTCAACCCCAGACCATGAGGCTCCTCCATTGTAATCTGTGGCTAATTACATACACTCAAGAAATTTGGTTAAGATTTAATTAATGTATTAGAGCAGACTCAAAGATATATGTATAGAGAGAGATCTATATCTACTTACAGATGTATCCATATATAGATAAACTTGTACTTATACAAGAGAAGTTATAGCTAGAGAGCTCCAGCACCCTACCCTGGAAATTTCACCTGTTATATGCCCCATGGGGAGAAGTTTGAAAGCTTCTGCCCCACGATAGTGATAATACCAAGTGTATTAGCAGACTCCCACAAAGCCCAGCAATTTAAGCCCCACTTCCCTTGTGGCTCAGTTGGTAAAGAGTCTTCCTGCAATGCAGGAGACCTGGGTTCAATCCCTGGGTTGGAAAGATCCCCTGGAGAAGGGAAAGGCTACCCACTCCAGTATTCTGGCCTGGAGAATTCCATGGACTGTATAGCCTATGGGGTCACAAGGAGTCGGACACGACTAAGCGACTTTCACCCTTCATAAAGTATTTCTCTTGTCACTTCAAGGCTCATAACACATAACACAAGACTCATAACACCCATAATACATCTTTTGGAGAAGGCAATGGTACCCTCACTCCAGTACTCTTGCCTGGAAAATCTCAGGAATGGAGGAGCCTGGTAGGCTACAGTCCATGGGGTCGCTAAGTGTCGGACATGACTGAGCGACTTCACTTTGACTTTTCACTTTCATGCATTGGAGCAGGAAATGGCAACCCACTCCAGTATTCTTGCCTAGAGAATCCCAGGGATGGGGGAGCCTGGTGGGCTGCCNGCTACAGTCCATGGGGTCGCTAAGTGTCGGACATGACTGAGCGACTTCACTTTGAATTTTCACTTTCATGCATTGGAGCAGGAAATGGCAACCCACTCCAGTATTCTTGCCTAGAGAATCCCAGGGATGGGGGAGCCTGGTGGGCTGCCGTCTATGGGGTCACACAGAGTCGCACACAACTGAGGCGACTTAGCAGCAGCAGTAGCAGCAGCACATCTTATCATGGCAGCAATTCAGCCTGACTTATGTGCCCATCCACATAGCTTGTCTCTCTGGAAAGATTCTAAGGTTTTCATTCTTCACAGCATGAAACACAGGACCTTGCACCAATCAGGGTGCTCAAAAATATTATTTGTTGATAGATGCTTCAAAAATCAACAGCAACCCAGAAGAGAGTCCAAAAAGAGAGATTTAACAAGTACCATAATTATCTTGCATTGACCAAATAATGACTCAGATGATATGACCACTTAGTAAACAAGGTACTGGATGTTTTCATCTGTAAGTTCTTTTCTCTCTCTTCAGAGATAAAGTTACACAAAATTAATTTACAAGCAAGCACAATATGCTAGTTATTTAACATGCATTATCTTATTTAAACTTTCCATAACAGCCTTGTCTATGGAAACTGATATTATTATTCCCATTTTATATATGAGACTATTTAAATTCCAAGAGATTAAATAAATTGCCCAAGGTCAATAGTAAAATGCTACCTATGTGGCCAGATGATCTTATCTATCCATCAATGAAGAATTCACTTGTGTAGATCTATGGCATCAGTTTAATTTGTTGTTGCTTTCCTTGCCCTTTGCAACAGGCTCTATTGTTTGTTGGTGTTTGTTCAAAAGATGAAAATTCATTTTAACATCATTTTCAAGAAGATGTAATTATTTAGGAAAAATCTGCCAAAAAATATAAGCATGCACCACAGTCCAGCACTTGATTAAAAGCATCAGGAATATACACCCATTATGAATNAGTGTTGAAATACACAGTGCAGGAGCTGCGACAGCAGGGGAGGCATGAGGAGGGTGGTGACCCCAGAACACTTCTGCCTCGGGGTGTGGCTGGGCAGGAGGAGCGTCAAGAGCAGTGATGGAAAAATAGGCGGCGCTTGAGTTGGAGGCTCAGGAGCAAGCATCCGTTTCCCAAGCGAAGGAAGCGGGGAGGGCAGTTCCTGACAAGAGGAACGGCGTGGACGTGTACAGCCCGGGGAGGTGGAAACGAGCATCAGGGGCAGGGGCTGGTGGCGGGTCAGGCTAGTTAGCGTTCGCTGGACAAATGCAACCGAATGGATAATAGGCACTGTGCCCGGCAAGGGCAACTGAATGCAAACGACAGAGGCGATGGCTGATTCCTGTTGTACCGTAGAAATGAATGCGACATTCTAAAGCAATTATGCTCCAGTTTAAAGAAAGGAAGAAAGAGCAGGAACAGCGGGCTGGAGTAGGGCCGGGTGGGAGGGCCCGTGCCGTGTTGCTCGAAAGTCTGCGCTTTCTTCTGAAGACAGGGTGGTGTNTATGCTCCAGTTTAAAGAAAGGAAGAAAGAGCAGGAACAGCGGGCTGGAGTAGGGCCGGGTGGGAGGGCCCGTGCCGTGTTGCTCGAAAGTCTGCGCTTTCTTCTGAAGACAGGGTGGTGTTCAGTGAGGCTTTTAAGCAAAGGAACAGCGTGATGAGGACCAAGTGCAGACAGAGGACGCCAGCAGAGCTGTCGGGGACGGGCCACAGAGAGGGGTCACCAAGGGGACGCACAGCCCAGGCTGCAGGAGCCAGGGAAGGACTGATGTGGGATTTGGGGGGACTCCCTTGATATAGCTGACCCTCTTTCCTGGACCCATTCCCCCAGCTTCCTAACTCTTCTTGTTTTCATCTGCTCTACTTTGAAAGGAATTAAAAAAAAAAAAACAACCACCCACAACCTAGAAAGCTAAACCGTACTGACCCTGTCTCTCTCAGAGCTGATATTCCTTTAGCAAAGATAATGGCGTCTTCTAGTTTACGAGGTCTTTCTTGTCTTTTTCCTTCTAAAGATTAAAAATAGACAGCAGATTAAAATCCTGAGTATGAATCCTAAAAAGGATTTCTCCTCCCTTGCCATGGGGTGATAGATTTAAAGGGCCATGGTGTCTAGACCCTGCCAAGGGGTGCTGTCTTCGGCTGGAAGCCTTCTTTTTTTAGCTGAGCCCACAGGAAGGAGAGGTGACCACGTGCTCTTTAACAGAACTGCTGTTGTGAAGCAGGCTTGCTCTGTTGTGCAGAGCAGACCTGTCCCTAATCGCTTCTATTATTATTTCAGGTTAGGTGGGGGTGGGGTAGGGAGGAAAAAAGAGCCAAGTCTATTTTAGCCTCTGCTTCAGAAATTGACTTGGTTTCAAGATGTCTGTTCCATTAACTTCATCCTCTCGGGGCCCCCAGAACTGCAGCGTCTCCTTTCTGCCCCTTTCCAGTGCCCCTCTGCCCTAGAACTGCAAGCCACTTTATGCGGCTGGCCGCTCCGCTGGACCGCACCCTCCCAAAGGTGCCCCCCGGGACCACCGCACGGGAGCCCCTGGCCGGGGACGCTAAGAGGACCTTGACGCTCACGTGGGGTTAGCCAACTAATCCGGCCTGCAAATAACGAAACTCATCTGAAAATCTCCCGTAAGCCTTCTTAGCCCTGGACCTCAGGATATTAACTGCAGNTGGTTTCAAGATGTCTGTTCCATTAACTTCATCCTCTCGGGGCCCCCAGAACTGCAGCGTCTCCTTTCTGCCCCTTTCCAGTGCCCCTCTGCCCTAGAACTGCAAGCCACTTTATGCGGCTGGCCGCTCCGCTGGACCGCACCCTCCCAAAGGTGCCCCCCGGGACCACCGCACGGGAGCCCCTGGCCGGGGATGCTAAGAGGACCTTGACGCTCACGTGGGGTTAGCCAACTAATCCGGCCTGCAAATAACGAAACTCATCTGAAAATCTCCCGTAAGCCTTCTTAGCCCTGGACCTCAGGATATTAACTGCAGGATGGGAGTTGGGGAGAGGGGCGTCAGAGGCTCTGGGCCACTGAGCCTTAGTAGACATGTTGATTACAAAGCCAGCCCCTTCAGACTCCAATGTTCAGTTGGTATCGGTGGTTGGCAGCCCCGGCTTCTCGACAAGGGAGGGTGGTGGGACACACGTCAGCATGCTTCAAGCCTCCTTTCTCATCCTTCCCAAAACTGCTGAGAAAGCCACGCGTTATCATTATCTGTTGTCACAAGAAGGTGTTATTAAAAAAATAAGTTGGCATTGATCTTACTTCTAGAATTCCTTTGAGATGTTATTCTTATTATTATCATTTTAGTTATGCTCCCTGGTAGCTCACCTGGTGAAGAATCTGCCTGCAATGCGGGAGACTTGGGTTCGATCTGTGGGTTCACAAGATCCCCTGGAGGAGGAACTAACAGCCTACTCCAGTATTCTGGCCCGGAGAACCCCATGGACAGAGGAGCCTGGCGGGCTACAGTCCACGGGGTCACGAAGAGTAGGACACGACTGAGCGACTCAGCACAGCACATTTATACTCAGAGATAATTTTTTTTAATGTATGCCCTTAGGACCAAAGACTTTTAGAGCCAGAAATAGTGGATTAGGGATTGTAAAAGCAATTGGGATAATTGCAATAAACAAGTGTAAGAAACAAATTGGGTTTGTTTTCCTCCACCTGGCACCCCTTCCTCCCAAAGAGGAAAAGTTAAAATTTTACATAACCTCCTGCTCTTTCAGCCTCTGTAACTCAGCTTGCTCCTTGCAAAGTCCGGATCACAAAGGTCATGGAGTCTCAGATAGCGGGCACTTGCAGTAGTAGAGACTGCCGCTTAATCTTGCCTGTCCACGTGAAGGTCAGGCATCTTCCTCCCCGTCTTGACTGCTGTTCCCGAGAGCGTGAAACCCCTTAGTTTAAGCCAGCCCATTAGCAGCCAGTGTTGCCCGCTACAGTAGGTCTATAACAGCTCTGTAGCCCCTTTGTTCGGGGCTCAGGGCCTGGAGTGTTAACTCCTCCGGGCCTGTCGGCGTACTAAGCCTGAGCTCTCCAGTTCTCCGAGTGTGGTGCTTGGTTTCTGCAGCACTTCTCTTTGTCGTAATCGATCCCTAACTTCCTTTTGAAAACATTGCCTTCCCTCGTTCCCCAGCTCTCGGTCCCCAAGGCAGCTGTCAGGCCGCTCTTGCTCCTAAATCTCAGATCTGTCTGAGGAGCACAGGACAAAAGGGGCCTCCACAGCCTCCCCTCCAGCCAGAGAGGCCGTGAGACACAGCTCTGGCCAAAGAGATCTAAAGGGAAGCTAGGAGGGCTTCTGGGAAGGCTTCTGCTTTTCATGACAGAAGGACACGGGTACACTGGAACAGCCCTTCCGCCTTCTTCCCCTGATGCACGCGAGAGCGGCAGCGCTCCATCTGTGGAGAAAGGCCAAGGAATCACCGTTCATTGACCCTTGCTTAATCCTGATGCCTGCTTGCCTCTAGAAGTATCATTGTGTGAGAAAAATGAGCACATGCTTGTTTAAGCCACTGTTAACCAGGCATTCTGTTCCTTGCCGATGAGTACGTTTCCTATCGACACACTTACACCCACGGGAAACCAGCTACTGAAGAACTGCATTCCCAGGGGAGCAATTCACCCGAAGGTCCATCTCTCCCGCGTTTCTGGAGGGCATCAAGGAGATCAGAGCCCAAGGCAGCCTCTAGTCAAGGGGTTCACCCCATTGCCAGACCAGGAAGCTAACTTTTCTATCCCCCTCCCACAGGGTATGGTAAATGCCCAGCGTTAACGACCATTGTTTTTTGTTTCCCTTTTTCAAATGAATGTTTTAGTAGCAGTTTTGAGGCTACGCCCACGTGGTAAAGAATCCGCCTCAACACGACTGAGCACGCATCCTATCTTTTATCCACGGGTGTCTGTTGGGTATGTTGGTGGGTGGTTAACTATGGTATTTACTCAAAGGCTGCAGACCCGAGGACCCGCATGAGATCTAATGGAGAGGAAGACATCACCAAGAGAGCCCAGAATTGCCGAAGATACAGCGACTAGGAAAGACTTCGGTGGCCTCTCTGGAGAATGAGACGGCTGACTCTGCTGCTGCACACGAGCTGTTGTGCCCTGTCGGCGCACCAGCGCCTTTGCACCTTTGCGCCTTTGAAGCTGGGTTTATAGGCGCGTTGGTGTATGAGAGACGCAGCCAAGGGGTGGGTTATGGTCGGTATTTATTACTTTTGCATTTCCAGAATGCCTTGCCTTCCTCTGTTGGTGGTACCCAGATTTTTCTGTAGAGAACTAACCCTCCACTGCATTTTGGTGGGGCTGGTAGAAATAAAATCTACACAGAGGAAAAAGAGCAAGAGATAGAGACTTATCATTGATGATCATCTGAGCAACTGGATCTAGTTGCCCTCAAATCTAACCTCGAACTTTGCAGTCATATAATGCAACAGATTCCCTTTTTGGTATCAGATAATTCGAATAGCATTTTTGTCATTTGCAGCAGAAAGAACCCTAATTACCTAAGTATCCAGTTTCATGGCCTCCTTTAACTGCCTTGATCATTAGCAACAGAGTAAGTGATACTTTGCCAGTTTCCAGGCCTGAAGGGAGGTGTCTTCCACTCTCTGTCTCTGGGAACACGTGCTTTTGGAGTCCCGAGCTGTGATGTCTGCCTCGTCTGCCAGAGGGGACAAGTGAGAAGCCCTGAGACCACAGTTACAGAAAGACGAATCCACCTGTGTTCACCCAGGCCCCAGACACGCGAGCGAACACTTCTCGGATCCTCCAGGCCAAAGCATGCCCAGTGAAATACCAGCTGGAGCAGGACTGCCCCCTAAGCACTCCTACGGATCGTGAGCACAGTGACTGTTATTCTGAGTCCCTGTGTTGCGGCGTTTTGGCCCCTACTGAGAGCAGTTGATAACCCGAAGAGAGCGGCCCCAGGCAGCGAAGGTTCTTGTGGAAAGAAGGGCAGAGAGGGGATCTCTGAGGAGTGAGGATGTCGGCAACATTCCGCTCCTCGAAACAGTCACAGAACCAGAGACGGCAAGAAAGGTGTACTTAGAGGCTGCTCCTGCTCCCACGCTCGCTCGTATGGGGAGGAGGCCCAGCAGCAGGTGTCCTGAGACAGCAGAGATAGCACGTGGGTGGTGGGGCTGCCCGAACTTCGTCTATCGTTGTGAAGCCGGCCGGATGAACCCCAGCCCGAGGCTTCGGCCATCCTGGGAGCTGGGCCGGCGCAAGGCCTTTACTGGCCCCTCTGAAAAACAGGACACGTTTTCCCCAGGCGCCCTGCAACTTGTTGCAGCAATGCGGAGCAGTTGGCAAGAGAAGGCGTCGGGTGGGACCAGACTCGTCTTGGCGTTCAGAAGTAGAGACATTCTGTGCTCCAAGGGGATGCGGATTTTGACACACAGAATGCTTTGGAATTCAGGCAAAGATGAGAAACAATATATTCTTTCTACAAGATTATCAGAATGCCAAGTTATTCATTCCTTCCACAGATATGAAGTGAGTCGGCACAGGGATTTATTAGCTCCCAAACGATTATGGGTTTTATTTTTTAAAGAATTCCTAACACAGCTACAGAAACAAGTTGAAATAAACTGAGATGAAATGATAGGATACCTGGGATTTGCTTCAGATAATCCTGGGGTAGGGGAATATTAGAGGCTGTAAGAGGTGCCGTGAATTGATCAGTTATTCCAGCCAGGAGGTGGATACGTGGGCCCTCAGTGGACTCTGTTTTTGTCTGTGTTTGCAATCTTCATATTAAAGTTAACGTGAAAGCTTCTGAGCAAGGCGTGTATGGTTCACACGTGCTTCCGGGAAGGGCCAGGGGACTGGGGTGATGTTGGAAGTGGCTTCCATTCCCTCAGGCCTCCATAGGGCTCCCTGTGTCCATCACGGCCGCTCCAGCCCAGATTCCCCAGTGGAATCTTCAGGAGACCCATCTGATTGCATCCCCGCGTTGCTCTAAGGAAAGGCCAAAGTCCACGTCCTCTCCAAGCCAGCAGAAGCCTGGCCTCCGTCCCCCCAGCCTCCTCGCTCTTGGCCCCTGCGCGCCGGCCGCACTTGCCTTTCCCAAAGTCCTCGACTCCCCACTCTCCCTCTCGCCCCAGGAGCCTGGTTCACACTCCTTCCTCTTCGGGGACACTCCCCTGCCCTCCTTCACTTACGGCGCTCAGTGAAGCTTCCTCTGTTGTTGGTTTCAGAGGGCACTTTCTCCACGTGCTAGGTAACATAATGCCCATCACCCCTCCCATCAGAGACATCCAGGCCCTAAGCTCCTGAGCCTGTGACTGTGTGACCTGGCATGAAAAAAGGAACTGTGCAGATATGGTGGAGTTAAGGATCTAGAGCTGGAAAGATTATCCTCGGTTATCTGAGTGGNAGAAGACCTGGGTTAAATTCCTGGCTCCACAGATGCTTGACTTTGAGGTTGGAGGCAGAAGCTGCATTTAGTCCATCTTTACGTCCTTAGCTCCTGGCACCACACTCAAGGAGATTGTGTATTGAGCTGAACTATGTACAAATTCTATACAGTCTTAAGCCTTTCCCTCCAGAAAAGCCTGAGATTGCTTCATTACCTGCAAAGTAGGGTCCTGTTGTCTTGAAAGAGTTATTACGAGAATCAAATGAAATAATCAAGTTGTTCCTTATATAGTTTTAATGGTGTAAATTGACTGGTCTCTATATTTGTCTCTGCAGACTAGGATATACTGCAGAATCCACAGGAAAGTGTCTTTGGAAGTGGCAACAGATTTGAAAAACAGATTTCATACAAATGCTATACCAAAAGAAGATTCATGAGGTATTTTTATAATTAAAGTGGTGCAAACATTCCACTTTATAAACACTTTGTTCAACTTAGTAAACGCAGTCTTTACATCTCTGGAAGGAACATTGTCTGCTGCTAAATTTTTGTTTAAAAAAAAAAATCACTAGTTGACGCTTCTTTAAATCCACACTCAAAACAAACCCACTAGGCCCCACCCAGAGCAGCAGCCCCTTGATCTGCAAATTCAGGCCAAGATATTAACAAGAAGCAGAAGTTATTTGGGAACTACGCAGTGATATTGAGGCTGTGGCAGACGACGAGGAAATAAAGAGGGACGGCAGGCGGGAAGGGAGAGAGCCAAGAGAAAGAGCGAAGGCTTTCCAAGCCCATGCAAAGTTAGAACCTTTCCATATCAGCACACCTGCTGTTTAAGACTAAAATATCCACTCTGAGGCTTGAAATAGATGAGCGCTGAAGTGACACGGTCAGTGTCACTCTGGAAGACACCGATCCATTAGGATGATTTTTTCACAACGTTCTTTCCAAAGATGCAAATGTTATTTGTTTCAAACGAGGAAAGGAACAACACCCGTCTAAGTCACACTTCCCCAGCTATTCTTTTTACAGCATAAATTAATGATCTCGCGGTTTGCACTGACAGATACTCAGAAGTGTTTAATCAGCTGTCTCTGACAAAACACGGTTGTTTTTTTAGGCTGGTGCATTTACAAATAAAGAAAAAGCAGCCTGTAATCCCTCATAAAGAGGAGCCATGGGTTCAGCTCCGTTTGAAGGAATGACATTATCTTGAGCACTTGCTCATGAATGCATAAACAGGGCACAGCTTGGGAAGTTCAGGTACGTGCGGAGCATAAATATTGGATGGGATGCATTAGCCAGGGCCCACAGGGAAGGGCATCTCATCCTTCGTCTCCCAGGTGAGAGGAGGGAGAGGATGACGGTGTGATCACGGCAAGAGCTCAGCTTCTGGTTTCTGATCAGTCTGGGTCATGGGGAC
This sequence comes from Neotragus pygmaeus, assembly GCA_006410875.1. Lineage (NCBI taxonomy): Eukaryota > Metazoa > Chordata > Mammalia > Artiodactyla > Bovidae > Neotragus > Neotragus pygmaeus. The sequence continues at coordinate 170,458 of SJYV01046737.1, read as the reverse complement.
AGAGAGGCTGCGGCCCACCGAGGAAGCAGGGGTCGGCGGGGATGGAGGCAATGGAGCCAGGCCTTTCACTGAGCAGGGGGGCATCTGTGCACGCAAGAGTCAGATCATTACTATCTGCCCTGACTGCCGCCTCCTTGGAAGCAGGAGGACGACGATGCTAGAAAGCATGATGTCTCCTGGACTTGGGCCTAGACAGAATTGGCAGTCTGTGCACAAATGCAGCACTTGCTGAATGCCCACTGTGTGCTTCAGGTGTAGGTACAAAGGCAAGGAAGCAACTCCTGCCCTGGAGGGGCGGGCTCGCTGTCTCAGCCAGCCGGAGACAGTCAGGGCTCTGGGTAGCAACAGAACCCAGTTCTCGATGAACCAAGCAGAAAAAGGATTTATTAAAAGACCATCTGTAAAGCAGACAGTGAATGGGAAGCTCCTGTTAACACAGGGAGCTCAGCCCGATGC
>SJYV01046737.1:147093-169671 GCA_006410875.1 Neotragus pygmaeus | reverse complement strand
TGCCGACCTAGAGGGGTGGGAGGGGAGAGGGTGGGAGGGGGTTCATGTTTACTTACGGTTGACTCACCTTGTTTTACATTGTAAAGCAATTATCCTCCAGTTAAAAACAAATCACAGGGGACTTCCCTGCTGGTCCAGTGGTGAAGAATCTGCCTTCCAATGCAGGGGGTGAAGGTTCGATCCCTGGTCTGGGAACTAAGGTCCCACACACTGTGGTGCAACTAAGCCCATGCCCCACAACTACTGACTCTGCAACAAGCAACTATGACCCAATGCAGTTAAACACATATTTTAAAATAAATAATAAATCTTAAAAACGATCTTAAAAAATAGATAACTAATAAGGACCTAATGTACAGCACAGGGTACTCTTCTCAGCATTCTGTAATGGCCTATATGGGAAAATAATCTAAAAAAGAGTTGTTGTTCAGTCGCTCAGTCGTGTCCAACTCCTTGCAACCCCATGGACTGCAGCACACCAGGCTTCCCTTTCCTTCTCTATCTCCTGGAGTTTGCTCAAACTCGTGTTCATTGAGTCAGTGATGCCATCTAACCACGTCATCCCCTTCTCCTCCTGCCTTCAATCTTTCCCAGCATCAGAGTCTTTCCAATGAGTCAGTTCTTCGCATCAGGTGGCCAAAGTATTGTAGCTTCAGCATCAGTCCTTCCAATGAGTAGTCAGGGTTGATTTCCTTGAGGATTGACAGGCTTGATCTCCTTGCAGTGCAAGGGACTCTCAAGTCTTTTCCAGCACCAAACTGATGTTCGAAAGCATCAGTATGTGTATGTACAATGGATCCGCTTTGCCCTACAGCAGAAGCTAACACAGCATCGTAAAGCAGCAACCTTGCAATAAAAATCAATTTTAACATGAGGAGAGAAGGACATTTCAGGGCTTGCAATATGGGCCATAGGCTAGGACCGAGGCTCAAAAGCAGGCCTGGGTTTGTACCGCTGCTACCAGGGACACAAGACCCCAGTTCCGGACTCTGAAGAGTCTGCCCCTGCTGCAACCACACCTGTCAGCCGGGGTCCCCAGGGGCTCTGCCTCTGTGGGCCACACATTTCTGAGTCAAGCTGAGGATGAACATTGGAGAAGACAGGTCAGGAGCCCCTGTTTCAGTGAAAGGAAGCTGAAAGAGTGGGTAAATGGCGTTTTCTGTTTCGACAGGGGAAGGCAGGCTTCTAAGAAGCGGAAGACGCCCCAAGTGTGGGAAGAAGGATCAGAGAGACAGAGGTCCACTGCAGAGCAACACAGTGCGTGTTTCAGGATATTAAGGCAGCGTTCCATTCCGCCATGCTCAGAGGGTTCCAGGAGCAGGAAGTAGGGCGGAGGGGAACCGAGGCTGACTGCTGCTGGGAGGAGCCTTCCCGGAGGAACAAGCACATTCTGGGTGAGGAGTGAGAGTGATCACAGGAGGGTGGGGTCCGAGACAGGGAAGAGCCCGGGGCCAGTCTCCAGAGTGGGGAGGGTGCGGTGGGCATTGATGAGCTGGGGAGCACGGGGGAACTCAGAGACACGGCAGAAACGTGCGCTTCTGAAGGGCAGCTTTGGCAGCGAGGTGAGGGTGGGTGGGCTGCTCAGCTGGCTCAGTGGGAAAGAATCCGCCTGCAGTGCAGGAGACACGGGCTCGATCCCTGGGCGGGGAAGAGGCCCTGGTGCAGGAAACGGCGCCCCGCTCCAGGATCCTTGCTGGAAAATCCCGTGGACAGAGGAGCCTGGTGGGCTACAGTCATGGGGTCACAGAGAGTTGGGCACGACCGTGCGACCCAGCACATGGGTAAGCTGAGGCGGGCAAGCCTAAACGCAGGGACGCCGTCACGCGAGCCAGTGGAGACCTGAGCTGCAGGGGAGAGGGCTGGGTAGATTTTGCACACAGCTGGGAAGCCAAGGAAGAGTGAATTCCCGAGCAGCTGGGGGGCTTCGCTGGTGGCTCAGGGGTAAAGACCCCTCCGCAGATGCAGGAGCTGTAGAGATGCGCTCCATCGCTCTATCAGGAAGATCCCCCAGAGAAGGAAATGGCCACCCACTCTAGTATTACTGACAGGGATATTCTACGCACAGAGGAGCCTGGCGGGTCCACAGGGTCAGGAAGAGTCGGGCACTGAGTGACTGAGCATGCACACAGGCAGGGAGCTGTGGAGGGCGAGGGGCCCACGACCGCCCTGAGCCCAGGTGGCTGGGTGGGGAACTGGTCCTGCCACCGCCGAGGGAGAGAGGAAGAGGAGGAAGAGGAGGCCATTTGGGGAAAGGGATGGAAGAGGCGCGGGCTTGGACAGGCTGCTTGCGGCGTGCCCGTGGAGTACCCAAGTCAAGCCAGCAGTCAGAGGCGTTGGTCAGATTCGGGAGAACAAGGAGGGAAGACATCTGATCTGACCTGTTGTCTGGTGGTCAAGACTACGGGGCCAGGAACTTGTCTGACTCAAGCAGGTGGTGGGGAGAGACAGGACCGGAGTCCTTGGGAGCAGACGCCCACGTTCAGGGAGTGGACCTGGGAAGGAGCCGACCGCCCTGGGCTGCGTGTTCCCCGGGATTCCTTGGAGCCGAGAAGACAAGCAAGAGCCAGAGGGGAAGGCCCTCTTTGGGGATCAGAGTCCCAGAGGCTGGGGCGCCTCTGAAAGCACTTCCCTCTGATGGGGGAGCGTGCAGGCCAGTGGGCTGTGGAGGAAACTGGGGTGAAGAGGGGAGGCAGAAAGCAGGAACAACTTCTGCGAGAAGCTTGGCAGAGAAGCTGGAGAGAGGAGGGGCTGGCTGGGGGGTGAGCATCACAGAGGGCTTGCTTTGAGGCCGTGAAGGGGGAGAGGGAACAGCAGGCTACAGGTGCAGGAAGCTCAGTCAGTAAAGGGGCCACGTGGAGATTTAGGCGAGAGAGTGCATACTCGCTGGAGCCAAGTCACAAATACAGAAGGGGGCACCCGGGGTGGAGGAATCCACCTTGGCAAACAGAGGTTCATCTTGACCTTTGAGACAGGTGAGGGGTAGGCAGCAAAAGTGCCAATAAAGACAGATGTCTGAGGAGGTTATCCAGGCAAAGGCCAGGCTGCTGGAACAGAGGGAGCCCGGAATCCAGTGACTCAAAGACAGGACTGAATCTTCCATCACCTGCCCATCCAGAGAGAGTGGCAGAGACCCGGGCCAGCAAGGCAGCGTGGCCATCCTCAACACTAGATCCAAGGTCGTCCTCAGACCTTGGGAAGAAAAGGGACAAGCCAGTGCCGGCTGAGCTCTTCAAGGAAATGACCAGCCCACGCCGGTTTTCTCGCCTCCTGTTACAAAGAACTTAGAGGGACTTCCTTGGCCGTACAACGGGTAAGACTCCTGGCTTCCGCTGTGGGCGTGGGTGGGGGGCTCAGGTTTGATCCCTGGTCAGGGGAACTAACCTTCTCATGCTGAGGGGTGCAGACAAAGAAAAGGAAAGCAGGCCCGTGGCCACGCTGACCTGCAGAGAGGCTGGGAAAGGTGGCCACGCTGACCTGCAGAGAGGCTGCTCTGAGCAGCCACGTGTCCTGGAAGACGAGTCTGAGGGAGTGACCGCAGGAGAGGAGGAAGGTTAGGGATTTCATGGTGAAGAGCCTCTCATTTTCTCCCTGAGCCGGTTAAAGGGAAAGAACGGGAACGGCCTGGTGAAGTGAAGAGAGGGGTGAGTGCCTGGCACAGCCGGGGAGGGAGCTCGAAGGACAAGGAACAAGAGTCGCCCCGAGCCCCGCTGGCGAGGGCTGGCGAGGTGCGCGTGGGGCGGCTGTCTGTGTCTCCGCAGCTCTGGCAGAGGGCAGGCTGTCGCACTGATCCAGACGCGGGGGTGTGACAGCAAGAAACAGACTTAGAAANTTCGTTGGGATGTAAATCCTCCATCGTGGGCTCCTGGTGGAGGTGGGGGCGGGGAGGCCTTGCATTGGAATCTCCTTCTGAGGCCTTTGGTGAGCCTATCTCTAGGATTCTGCTCTAGCCAATGATTTCCTGAAAAATTCTCCATGAAGTCAGCTGTTTAGCTGCATCCCTTGCATTTCCTGTGGCCGCACTGTCCAATATGGTAGCCAGTAGCCACAGGTGGCTATGTAAATTTAAGTTAATGAAAATGAAATAAAGAATTTAGTTCCCCCCTGGCAACAGACGAGCTTCCAGCAGACACACTGCACAAGGCCAGTGGCCACTGTGCTGGGCGGTGCGTGTGCAGGCCACTCCCATTACTGTGGAGAGTCCAATCGGATGGTGCTGTTCCATCGTCTTGGCGTCTGGTTTACTTTGAAAGGAAACCACTTGCTCTTTCAATAGCCAAATGAGTTAAACAACAGCAATGTTTGTGAAGTATAATGTATACACTCGGAAGCTCATCCATTTTACGTGAACAAGTCAACGACTTTTAGTAAATTTACCAGAGTTTCTTTTCTGAAGCAGAAAATACAGAAGATGATTAAAGTGACAATTCTCCCAAGGATGGTACATAGCTAACACAATTCCAGATGACAAGGAAAAAGGTTAATCCATTATACACTATGAGTGGGTGTCTTAGGATCTTGAAGCTTAATTCTCTCCTGGAACTCCAGGTGAAAAAGACAAAGCTATTAATAATTTGGCTGCATTTTAAATTATATAAGAGAAACATAAATAAATACAGCTGAATATCCCTAATTCAGACAGTGGTGCAACTGCACTGTATAACCAAATTTGGCAACTATTGTGGTTATGCTGCAATATAGCACAACCTTTCCCTTCCTTCCTTCATAAACAGAACTATCTTTCTGAGAAATGGAGATCTCACAACCATCACATACGATTAATGTAAAACTGCTTTGAGTGCACTCACACAGTGCACTTTTATGTCAGTATTAATATTGCATTCCTCGTGATTCAGGTATTTTCTTTGTTGTTGCATAAACATTCTCTTTACCACAGTTGTAAGTAATGTTGCATGTTGTTTTGTTTAGCCTTTGTTTACTTCATGAAACTTTACAGTCTCATTTTCTGGGATATCAACAGTATCTAAAGACTCGCTACAGAGCATTTTATTTCATTGATTTCACACTATGTTCTTACCCTGGCCCCTATTTAGTGCCATGTCAATATTTCCAGTGAATTGGCCTTATAAGTAAGGCTATAGTGACAATACCTGTTGCTTAGGTCTGAATATTTGTCCCTCCCCCTCTCCTTACCACCCTGACAGATTCACATGTGGAAATCCTGATACCCAGTGTGATAGTGTTATAATTCAGGGCCTTTAGCAGGTGATTAAAGTGAACAGGGTGGGGCCCTCATGAATGGGATTAGTGCCTTCACAAAAAAATATCCCACAAAGCTCCCTAGCCCCTTCCTCCATGGGAGGACAGAGCAAAAAGATGCTGGCTATGAATCAGGAGTTGGGTTCTCATTGGAAAGAGCCGTGCTGGCACCCTGATCTTGGACCTCCTAGCCTGCAGAACTCAAAGAAGTAAATTTCTGTTGTTTATAGGCTACCTGCATTTAATATTTAGTTATAGCAGCACAAATGGGATGAGAGACTTATATTTATTTTTTCTTCCAAATCGTTCATAAACATGCATGTGATTTATATATATATACATAAAGACATATGCATATATAAATAGGTATGTATATACATGTATATCATTTGTGAAATATTATCTATGTTGTCTTATCCAAAACAGTAGCCATTATGAAATATAGCTAGTCTGAGCTGATATGTGCCTTAGATGTAAAATACACACTGGATCTTGAAGACTAATGTGAACAAAAGAATGCAAAGGATATCATTAATAATTTTTATATTGCTTATACGTTAAAATAATAATTTTTATATTCTGGATCTTATAACTTTTAGAACTAACACCCAAAAAAGATGTCCTTTTCATTATAGGTGACTGGAATGCTAAAGTAGGAANAGTGCAGGAGACACGGGCTCGATCCCTGGGCGGGGAAGAGGCCCTGGTGCAGGAAACGGCGCCCCGCTCCAGGATCCTTGCTGGAAAATCCCGTGGACAGAGGAGCCTGGTGGGCTACAGTCATGGGGTCACAGAGAGTTGGGCACGACCGTGCGACCCAGCACATGGGTAAGCTGAGGCGGGCAAGCCTAAACGCAGGGACGCCGTCACGCGAGCCAGTGGAGACCTGAGCTGCAGGGGAGAGGGCTGGGTAGATTTTGCACACAGCTGGGAAGCCAAGGAAGAGTGAATTCCCGAGCAGCTGGGGGGCTTCGCTGGTGGCTCAGGGGTAAAGACCCCTCCGCAGATGCAGGAGCTGTAGAGATGCGCTCCATCGCTCTATCAGGAAGATCCCCCAGAGAAGGAAATGGCCACCCACTCTAGTATTACTGACAGGGATATTCTACGCACAGAGGAGCCTGGCGGGTCCACAGGGTCAGGAAGAGTCGGGCACTGAGTGACTGAGCATGCACACAGGCAGGGAGCTGTGGAGGGCGAGGGGCCCACGACCGCCCTGAGCCCAGGTGGCTGGGTGGGGAACTGGTCCTGCCACCGCCGAGGGAGAGAGGAAGAGGAGGAAGAGGAGGCCATTTGGGGAAAGGGATGGAAGAGGCGCGGGCTTGGACAGGCTGCTTGCGGCGTGCCCGTGGAGTACCCAAGTCAAGCCAGCAGTCAGAGGCGTTGGTCAGATTCGGGAGAACAAGGAGGGAAGACATCTGATCTGACCTGTTGTCTGGTGGTCAAGACTACGGGGCCAGGAACTTGTCTGACTCAAGCAGGTGGTGGGGAGAGACAGGACCGGAGTCCTTGGGAGCAGACGCCCACGTTCAGGGAGTGGACCTGGGAAGGAGCCGACCGCCCTGGGCTGCGTGTTCCCCGGGATTCCTTGGAGCCGAGAAGACAAGCAAGAGCCAGAGGGGAAGGCCCTCTTTGGGGATCAGAGTCCCAGAGGCTGGGGCGCCTCTGAAAGCACTTCCCTCTGATGGGGGAGCGTGCAGGCCAGTGGGCTGTGGAGGAAACTGGGGTGAAGAGGGGAGGCAGAAAGCAGGAACAACTTCTGCGAGAAGCTTGGCAGAGAAGCTGGAGAGAGGAGGGGCTGGCTGGGGGGTGAGCATCACAGAGGGCTTGCTTTGAGGCCGTGAAGGGGGAGAGGGAACAGCAGGCTACAGGTGCAGGAAGCTCAGTCAGTAAAGGGGCCACGTGGAGATTTAGGCGAGAGAGTGCATACTCGCTGGAGCCAAGTCACAAATACAGAAGGGGGCACCCGGGGTGGAGGAATCCACCTTGGCAAACAGAGGTTCATCTTGACCTTTGAGACAGGTGAGGGGTAGGCAGCAAAAGTGCCAATAAAGACAGATGTCTGAGGAGGTTATCCAGGCAAAGGCCAGGCTGCTGGAACAGAGGGAGCCCGGAATCCAGTGACTCAAAGACAGGACTGAATCTTCCATCACCTGCCCATCCAGAGAGAGTGGCAGAGACCCGGGCCAGCAAGGCAGCGTGGCCATCCTCAACACTAGATCCAAGGTCGTCCTCAGACCTTGGGAAGAAAAGGGACAAGCCAGTGCCGGCTGAGCTCTTCAAGGAAATGACCAGCCCACGCCGGTTTTCTCGCCTCCTGTTACAAAGAACTTAGAGGGACTTCCTTGGCCGTACAACGGGTAAGACTCCTGGCTTCCGCTGTGGGCGTGGGCGGGGGGCTCAGGTTTGATCCCTGGTCAGGGGAACTAACCTTCTCATGCTGAGGGGTGCAGACAAAGAAAAGGAAAGCAGGCCCGTGGCCACGCTGACCTGCAGAGAGGCTGGGAAAGGTGGCCACGCTGACCTGCAGAGAGGCTGCTCTGAGCAGCCACGTGTCCTGGAAGACGAGTCTGAGGGAGTGACCGCAGGAGAGGAGGAAGGTTAGGGATTTCATGGTGAAGAGCCTCTCATTTTCTCCCTGAGCCGGTTAAAGGGAAAGAACGGGAACGGCCTGGTGAAGTGAAGAGAGGGGTGAGTGCCTGGCACAGCCGGGGAGGGAGCTCGAAGGACAAGGAACAAGAGTCGCCCCGAGCCCCGCTGGCGAGGGCTGGCGAGGTGCGCGTGGGGCGGCTGTCTGTGTCTCCGCAGCTCTGGCAGAGGGCAGGCTGTCGCACTGATCCAGACGCGGGGGTGTGACAGCAAGAAACAGACTTAGAAAAGAGATGAGAATCCAATTCTATAGAATCCACCCGGAAACAGAAGTCCAGGTCAGGGCAGTGTGGAGGCCTGGGGGGGACAGTGTGTGTCCAGCGGGGATTTATGGAGAACAGGCCGCAGTTCAAGGCTGGAGGGGCAGCGAGCGGGGTAGGGGGTGTGTGAGAAATGGAGCAACAGGCACCTCGGGGTCTCTTGGAGACTGAGGAGGTACACGGCTCTAGAGAGAGGGGTCTCAGAAAGACCCCGTCCAGGGACTGTTCAGGGTGTGGGCTTCGAAAGCATTAGACTTTAAGAGCAGTTCACGGAGCCCCAAGGACAAGATGAAGGGGAGAAGTGAGAGAAGCGGACGCTACTGAGGTCGAGGCCGACGGGGAGGCGGGGGAACTGGGTGGTTAGCGCCTTTCGGGACGCCGGTGTGGACAGGAGAGGGAGCCCCTGGAGACAGGCTGAAGGACTGGAGGGGCCGCCAGGAGACGGGGGAGAGCAGGGGGGGAGGGCTGAGCCGGCGGGGGAGAAGCTTCCACAGGAGCAGGAGCAGCTCTGCCACGTGGACCCCCGAACGGAGGGCTGGGCCCCCTCCAGGCCCCGAGTCCTGGGAGACCTGGGCAAACGGCCCTTCTGCTCATTATTAGAGGCTTGCAGCAGGAAAAGCCTGTGTGTACCCAAGGAGGAGAAGGGGACGACAGAGGATGAGATGGCTGGATGGTGTCAGCGACTCACTGGGCATGAGTTTGAGTGAGCTCCGGGAGTTGGTGATGCACAGGGAGGCCTGGTGTGCGGTCCATGGGGTCACACTGAACTGGGGCACAAGACAAAGAAGCTGAGGATGCAGAGGCGTGTGCTGTTCACCATGGAGAATGGCCCAGGACTTCCCTGCAGGTCCATCGGTTAAGAATCCGTCTGCCAGTGCCAGAGACACGGGTTCAATCCCTGGTCTGGGAAGACCCCACGTGTCATGGAGCAACTAAGCCCGTGTGCTGGAGCTGTGGGGCACGGTCTCCAGGGCACAGGCCCGAGAGCCAAAGCAAGAGACCGGCCCTGCCCTGAAATCTGAGAGAGCCTGGCACGGCCGTGAAGACCGGGGTGCCCAAAGATAAAAGAAAGAAAATGGCCAAGTGGAACAACTCCTCACAGTGATGGTGGGCACAGGTGCTCACGGGGTCGTGGGCCACAGGGAGTTCAGGATGGCTGCGGGGGAGCCAGCCCGACAGGGGTGCGGGGCCCGGCTGGACGCGCGGCCTTGGGGCTCCTGGCAGGACTGCCGTCCGCCTGAGGCCCGGCTGTGCGTGGACTTCGCTTTGAGGGGCTGAGGCGGTTCTGTGAGAGCCGCCAGGCCCACTCTGGCCATGTGCTTTCAGAGCCTGGGGCCGGTGGGGGCGCTGTCTCTACGGCGTCCCCCCGGAAAGCGGGCTGGGCTTTCTGGGGTGGAGGGAGTCTCCCACGGCAGGTACTCTGGGTCCAGGCTTACGTGGGCCGTCGACACCTGCAGTCCCCAAGTCCTGTATTTGCCACTCCTCTATGAAATCCTAAAGCATGACTTTCTAGCCCCACTTCAGGGACAGCTTCTTCGAACAGGGGGCCTTCAGCCATTCCTAACAGACGCCGCTGTACTAATGGGACAGACACCCCCCCGCACACACAGGCATAGTCACAGCAGATGCAAATATACACAGAGTCTGTGACCGAGTCCACAATACCGCGCTGACACGCACATCCGTGTTTCCCATCATCAGTGCTTGGTTCCATTAACCTTAACCTCACCTTGGTGCAAGCTGCTGGATCTCAGCCTTTCAGAAAGTATAAACGTTTGTGAGCCTCACCCATTACCTGGAGAGTAAGGACAGGCTCCGGGCCTGCTCCTCATGCCACTGGCTTCGTATGAATAACAAAAGGATGCTGATTTCCAATGGGGATCCCTAAAGGACCCTGGCTTGTTTTGCAAATCATAGAATGAGAATATTTAGAGCTGGCAGAGTCCTTGAGGATCACCTTCTTGTCCAGAGTCTTATATCCTGATCCCACTTGATTTCTCTTTGCACTGGGTGCGTGTTTGAGCATCATCACCCACGGGTTATCTTAAATTCCATCTTCCTATTGGGTGAATCTACCTTATATCATCAACAACAACAACAAAAGCCAGTTTGGGCCAAGATACTTGCACTCCGGGTTGAATTGCCTCTGGGAGTTTTTATATTTCTTTCACTTTTGATCAGAGGGGGAAAGCGGTGTCTGCTTTTATGGAAAACTAGGCTTCAGAGTGTGCAGTTAACGCAGGGCCATTTTCAAGTATGAACGAATCATTTCGATGTTTCAGAACAAGTGGCGTACATACTACCTGTGAGCCTCCCTCTTTCCTTACATGTTCCTCCTGAATTAGGGCAGGGCTGGCAGCGGTGGCTGCTGGAAAGGACCCTAGAGCGCTTGCAGGTTCAGTGAGGAAAGTGCTGGCGTTGATTAACGGTGTGTGCTTTGACATAAACATGGAGAGCGGAACTGCGGAAGGCAGAAAGATGAGCAACCTCTGGAAGCAAGCGAGCACAGCTGGAAGACTGGCCACCAGCTCGTCCAGAGGCACCGCCCCAGTGCTCCCTGCCCCCTTCTCTGCTTCTCAGAACGTCTATATCTCAGGAACATTTGTAAACCATGTGACACGATCCCTTAAACCTCTGCCCGCCTTCCCCTAGCATTATCAGGTCAGGCTGAAGTATTCAGCAACCTGAATATTTTAAGATTCAGTGAAAATAATAATCACAGTATAGATTTAGCTGGGCTTCCCCAGGGGCTCAAACAGTAAAGAATTTGCTTACAGTTCAAGAGACCTGGGTTCGTTCAATCCCTGAGTTCGGAAGACCCCCTGGAGAAGAGAATGGCAACTCACTCCAGTATTCTGGCCTGGAGAATCCCATGGACAGAGGAGCCTGGAAGGCTATAGTCCACGGGGTCGCAGAGTCAGACACGACTGAGGGACTTACACACGTAGGCTCAGCTAGACGCTACTGCAAGGAATAGGGAGTTGTTGTTGAGGCTTCCCTGGGTATTCTAGGGGCTAAGACTCTGAGCTCCCAATGCAGGGACCTGGGTTCAGTCCCTGGCTGGGGGCATCTAAGATCCACACAGCTAAGTAAATTAAAAAAAAAAAAAAAATATATATATATATATATAAAGAATGAATGAATCCTTTTCGGATACTGTCTGCTACTACTTGAGTGGTTGCTAAAGCATTATTCACCCCTTCCGCTTAGAGTGAAATCTCTGCCTTTACTTTATGGCTGAAAAAGGGAACTTCTGCCCTTACTTACGAACTCACTCTTCCCCCATCCATGCTGCCGTTCCTGCCTCAGGGTACAGAGAAGGAAGGTCTTCCCTGTCTCTGAAGTCAGCCCTCTGCCTAACGTAGTGCCTCATTTGTATTCTGAATTCCCTGACCTGTGGCCTCTGTTGCTGCTATTGATAGGAACAGAAAATATGAGAGGATGACAATGTTGATGGGAAAAGACAGTTCAGTTTGGCGGCTGTTGAGTCTGAGGTGTCCATGGCCATCTACGTGCAGACGTCCACTGGGCAACTGGCGGTCCTGGAATGTAGAAGGCACATAGCAGGGATCTTCTGGTAAGCCTACTCTCTGAAAAGCAAACAAAACCCTGATTTATAATATTCGCCAATTCCAAAGGTAAATATGTCTACCATGACTGATTTCAAGTTACCAATGGCTTAAAAGCTAGCTTGCACATTTCTTAAATATTTAATGATTAATTGTTATGAGTACATTTAAGCCAGCTCCAGCATGCCACCAGAGGGTGAGAATAGAGATAGAGAGTTTGGAGTCAAAGAGGGAAGCCAAAATCCTGAAAGTGTTTAAAATGGACAGTACATGGCCTTAAAGGGGAAGACACAGTACACAGCCTCAAAGGGGAAGATGCAGTACACGACCTCAAAGGAGAAGACAGTCAGACGCCCAACTCCTGTATCTAATGCCAATGTATGAGATACAAAATTTTAAATATATTTGTGTAGGACATAAGATCAATATAAATGGAAATCTATTTTATTTAAATTATTTGACATCATTTAAGATGCTTCTAATCTTATTTTTCCACATTTGATAAAACATCCTCAGAAAAATGTTAATATGTCTCACTACGATTGTATAATTTTTTGTTTTCCCTTGTATTTCTTCTGATTTTCCCTTTATTTATGTATCTTTGTTTGTTGTTAGGTGTCTAATGGTTTGGGATGTCTATCTTCTGTGTGGATTGTACATTTTATCATTAAAAATATTCATCTTTGTTTCACTTAAAAGTAAATTAATGAAAACAACAACAACAAAGATGCCTGACTCCTGAGCGTCTAGTGCTGCCCTCCAGCTCCTTCCTGGGGCAAAAAAAAAACCCACAAAATCCTTCTATATAAAAAGAATGAGCATAATTGCATGGGGTATGTATTCAGTATACAGAGCCTTAGGAGCCCATAGAACTTGGGGGGAAAGGTCACTCTATGAGAATAAAAGCTCTAAAAGCCAATATCAAAGCCGTACTGACAGCTACCTGCAAAAGATGCCCCGTCTCCAGGCGCAGCCTGTGAGTGCGCCGTCCAGGAGGCCTGGAAACAGCCAGTCCAAGCGGGGGACGGTGGCTGGGAGCAGGCTGGGGACCCCCGTGTCATTGGAGCAGGCCGCCACTCCACAGGGAGCTGGGAGCTGGGCAGGCTGCAGGAAGCATGCCCTCATGGAAGGGCAGGCTCACCTCAGAGTCGGGAACAGAGCACCCCGAGGAAAGGCCTTAGTCAGTCTGTTCGGCACTGGGTGGTCAGCACCCTCACCTTCATCCCTGCAGTGGAGAGAGTGACTCTGGGGTGTAAAGGGGCTTATCGTCAATCCCCTTAAACATCGGCTGATACCCTTTGCCTGGATTTGCACATCTGCCGTACTCCAGTGCAGACGTGCAGGGCTCTGTGCGGTGGAAATGGCAACCCATTCCGGTATTCCTGCCTGGAGAATCCCAGGGACAGAGGAGCCTGGTGGGCTGCCATCTATGGGGTCACACAGAGTCAGACACGATGGAAGCGACTTAGCAGCAGCAGCAGCAACAGCAGTACCCTGGAAAAGATGCTCCAGGACTCAAACATTCTAGACTATCCAGCTGACATATTCCTTATCTCTAGAATGCTGGTTTGTCAGTTGGCCCAGAATCTTGGAGGTCACATGGAATCAGTTCTGTTTGAGTTTGATAAACTCTGGATTAGCTACCATGACCACTGGTAGAACTTCGACATCAACTAAGCATCCGCCCATCACAGTTGGCACCAGGCGCTGGGCCACGCACTTGGCAGCTCTGATCTCAGTTTAGGACAACTGCACCAGGTTGGAGCTAACCCCATGGAGATGAGGAGAGCAAGGCTCGGGGAGTTTGAGCAACTTGGGTGCTCTGAAAGTGCAGTCCTGAGGAGAAGACCCTGGCCCATGAGACTCCGCCAAGGCAAAGCTGAAGCTTTGCTCAACAGCCAGCAAAGCCAAAGCCCCTGCTCTTTCAAACCACTTCTTTCATTTTTGTTTGTTTTGCCAGTGTATTTATTTTTTAATTGAAGGATCATTGTTTTACAGAATTTTGTCAAACCACTTCTTAAAGCAGCAGCTGCTATTGCTTTGAGCCCGGGCAGATGGCCCTGTGGCCTCTGTCAGGGAGAGTGCTGAGATGAGATGGATGGGGGAGACGTTATGGAAGAACAGGTGATGAGATGCTAATGAACCAAAGAGGTTCCTGATTACAAGGGCTGCTCTGTTGTTCAATCTTTGCGACGCCGTGGACTGCAGCACGCCAGGCCTCCCTGTCCATCACCAGCTCCCGGAGTCCACCCAACCCATGTCCATTGAGTCGGTGATGCCATCCAACCATCTCATCCACTGTCATCCCCTTCTGCCTTCAATCTTTCCCAGCATCAGGGTCTTTTCCAACGACTCAGTTCATTGCGTCAGGTGGCCAAAGTACTGGAGCTTCAGCTTCAGCATCAGTCCTTCCAATGAACATTCAACATCAAAGGCTGCCTCCTTCAGAGCTCCATTCCCAGAGACTCGTTACCACATCAGGCATCATTTGGGCACCACAGCCCTTCTGGGGGCATCTGGCTTTCCTCGGGGCCGAGGTCTACTCATAGAGGGGCAGGACTAACCCAGACATTCATAGCAGCAAGGGGGCTGGCCTCATCCTGGGCAGAACTGGGTGTCGGACATTGACTGATGGCGGCAACAGCCGTGGCAGGAAGGAGACACAGAGGGAGCAGACAAGGAGACACAGCTCGTGGCGCGCACGAGGGCCCGGTTCCGCGCGGGGCCTCCATGGGCCCTCGCGAGGCCAGCCAGCAAGTCANCCTTGGAAGCAAAGTTATGACCAACCTAGACAGCATGTTAAAAAGCAGAGACATTACTCTGCTGACAAAGGTCCATCTAGTCAAAGCTGTGGTTTTTCCAGTGGTGATGTGTGGACACGACTGAGCCCCTGAACTGACTGGGAGGCCTCCAGCCTGCAGCCCCGCCTCCAGGTCCTCTGCCATCTTGCGCAGCGCTGTTTCTCTCCCAATCCAATCTTCCTGAGTGCTCTCCCCAAACCTCCAACTTGGTTTTTTGTTGTTGTTGTTTGTTTTGTTATGAAGAGTCACTTTAGTTCTCCTTTTTACGTGTCTTTGGGGTTGATGCTAAGGACAGTCTCTTTACCGCCAAATGGTCACCGAGTTTTGCTGAATAAAGTCCTTCTAGGGACTTCCCTCGTGGTCCAGTCGCTGAGACTCGGAGCTCCCAGCGCAGGGAGCCTGGGCCCCATCCCCGGTCAGGGAACTAAGTTCCACAAGCCACAGCTAAAGGCTCCTCAAGGACACCACCCACATCGAGAGTCCCCCTTCCTCTGGTATGTTCAGGGGAAGGGGCCTGTCTCGGGTCCTCTCCTGAGATGAGGTGTGTCTCCACCTCCTCCCTTTGACATGGGACGGCATTTCACTGCGGGCCTCTGCTCACTCGCGATGAAGATCAAAGATCCCACGCGCCAAACGAAGACCAGGCACAGCCAAATAACTACATTAAAGACAAAACAAGCAAAGGAAAAACCCTTCTAGGCTGGAGGAAGGTCACGCCCCTCACTTAAGGAAGCAGGCGGGCTTGGGGGCCGCTGCGGCTGAAGTCTTCTCTACAAAACCACTCTTTCCTGTTAGGGAGCAAATTGGATGCGTGGAGACGTTTTCCATAAATATCCACTCAAGAGAATCTCTTTGCTCTCAGTGTTCTCGTCAGGTCTCTCTGACAGAGCCAATCCACAGAGTGGAAGGACCCGTGTGTTTGTCCCTCCAAGGCAGCCCTGGGCCAGGAAGGGACGCTCTGCCCCGGGCAGTCATTCAGGGAGGCAGGTCCCTCCCGTCCTGCGGCTCCAGCCAGCCTAGGATCTGAGTCCTTTCCAGCAGGAATGCGGGGGCAGGGAGCAAGGGCTGCACGCAGGGTGTTTACACGGATCACGCCTGAAAGTGGTGGTCATCGTTTCAGCTCGCATAGCTCCGACCAGAATCCAGTGACAGGCCCACATGCAAGTCTAAGAGAGGGTGGGAGCACAGCGCGGCTGCCAGAGAGGAGGTTAGGGCAGGGAGGCTGGGACTTGCGCGCTGGCCCAGTGGCTAGGACTCCATGCCTGAAGCGCAGGAGTGTGACCCCTGGCCAGGGAAGCAGGCCCCACTTGGTTCAGCAGGGGACTGAGAGTTCTCATGCTGCCAACTAAAACTTCCGCACGCCACTACTGAAAAGACCTCGTGTGCCGCAGCTAAGACCCGGCGCAGCCAAACAAGAAAATATTAACAAAACAAAACAATGTTGGTGAGCTCTAGCAGCCTCTGCCACATTCTTTCAGGAGTAGCTTCCCTTTATGCCAAGTGGAGCTTCTTTAAGTGGCCCATTCAAATCTACAAAGAAACCCCCGGCATCTTTTATTGATATGATACCAGCCACACAACTGAAGCCTCTTGAATCTTTTCTCGAATAACTCTACTGGAGTCAGAGGCAAAGGTGCAGACGGGAAGCAAACCTCCGCATGTTCGAAGGAGGACCTCTAAGCCACCCCCAGTCGCTGTTGCTGTTTGGCCGCTACGTCATGCCTGACCCTGCATCCCCATGGACTGCAGCACGCCAGGCTCCCCTGTCCTTCGCCATCTCCTAGGGTTTGCTCAGTTTCAGGTCCATTGAGCCNTTTTGTTATGAAGAGTCACTTTATTTCTCCTTTTTACGTGTCTTTGGGGTTGATGCTAAGGACAGTCTCTTTACCGCCAAATGGTCACCGAGTTTTGCTGAATAAAGTCCTTCTAGGGACTTCCCTCGTGGTCCAGTCGCTGAGACTCGGAGCTCCCAGCGCAGGGAGCCTGGGTCCCATCCCTGGTCAGGGAACTAAGTTCCACAAGCCACAGCTAAAGGCTCCTCAAGGACACCACCCACATCGAGAGTCCCCCTTCCTCTGGTATGTTCAGGGGAAGGGGCCTGTCTCGGGTCCTCTCCTGAGATGAGGCGTGTCTCCACCTCCTCCCTTTGACACGGGACGGCATTTCACTGCGGGCCTCTGCTCACTCGCGATGAAGATCAAAGATCCCACGCGCCAAACGAAGACCAGGCACAGCCAAATAACTACATTAAAGACAAAACAAGCAAAGGAAAAACCCTTCTAGGCTGGAGGAAGGTCACGCCCCTCACTTAAGGAAGCAGGCGGGCTTGGGGGCCGCTGCGGCTGAAGTCTTCTCTACAAAACCACTCTTTCCTGTTAGGGAGCAAATTGGATGCGTGGAGACGTTTTCCATAAATATCCACTCAAGAGAATCTCTTTGCTCTCAGTGTTCTCGTCAGGTCTCTCTGACAGAGCCAATCCACAGAGTGGAAGGACCCGTGTGTTTGTCCCTCCAAGGCAGCCCTGGGCCAGGAAGGGACGCTCTGCCCCGGGCAGTCATTCAGGGAGGCAGGTCCCTCCCGTCCTGCGGCTCCAGCCAGCCTAGGATCTGAGTCCTTTCCAGCAGGAATGCGGGGGCAGGGAGCAAGGGCTGCACGCAGGGTGTTTACACGGATCACGCCTGAAAGTGGTGGTCATCGTTTCAGCTCGCATAGCTCCGACCAGAATCCAGTGACAGGCCCACATGCAAGTCTAAGAGAGGGTGGGAGCACAGCGCAGCTGCCAGAGAGGAGGTTAGGGCAGGGAGGCTGGGACTTGCGCGCTGGCCCAGTGGCTAGGACTCCATGCCTGAAGCGCAGGAGTGTGACCCCTGGCCAGGGAAGCAGGCCCCACTTGGTTCAGCAGGGGACTGAGAGTTCTCATGCTGCCAACTAAAACTTCCGCACGCCACTACTGAAAAGACCTCGTGTGCCGCAGCTAAGACCCGGCGCAGCCAAACAAGAAAATATTAACAAAACAAAACAATGTTGGTGAGCTCTAGCAGCCTCTGCCACATTCTTTCAGGAGTAGCTTCCCTTTATGCCAAGTGGAGCTTCTTTAAATGGCCCATTCAAATCTACAAAGAAACCCCCGGCATCTTTTATTGATATGATACCAGCCACACAACTGAAGCCTCTTGAATCTTTTCTCGAATAACTCTACTGGAGTCAGAGGCAAAGGTGCAGACGGGAAGCAAACCTCCGCATGTTAGAAGGAGGACCTCTAAGCCACCCCCAGTCGCTGTTGCTGTTTGGCCGCTACGTCATGCCTGACCCTGCATCCCCATGGACTGCAGCACGCCAGGCTCCCCTGTCCTTCGCCATCTCCTAGGGTTTGCTCAGTTTCAGGTCCATTGAGCCAGTGATGCCATCCAACCATCTCATCCTTTGCCACCCCCAGTTAAAAAAAAGTAATTATGGAAGTGACATTGTTTTGATAGTTCAGCTTCTTCCTCCTTCCTCCCGTCTTCCTCCAAGTGCGAGAGAGAAATGGTCATTATTCTTCCTCCTCTGCTCTCTCAGGCTTGGAGGCCCTGCTGCAGACCTTCAGGAGACACTCTCACCTCAAAACAAAAGCAACAAGCCTTTGTGAAGTCACAGCAGCTTAGTGGGAGGAGAACAAAATGTTCTCAGCTATCTCTCGCTACTGAGGATGTGTAGGGAATGTAAATAAATGTAGACAGTACAGTTTGCTTTATGGAAACAAAAATTACAGGGTTTCAATATACAGAAAGAGACGGAAGTTTTCTGACAGTAGGCAGGTGCATTTTGTGCATTTGGCTCCCGATTCTCTCGGAAATGAAACTCCCTGGAGGACAGACTTGAAATCCAAAGGAGGAAGGTGGTCCTCCATCCTGGAGTGCCCGGGACACCCGCAGAGTGCGGCTGCGCTCCGAGTGTAGCCACTCGCTACACCCTCACACACGACAGCAGCTCAGTGAGACGGTGTGTTACAGGGCCGCATGGGAGGGTACAGAGGAAATTTATTTGCGTCTAACATCACTACGGCAAAATGACAGTTTTACACAACGAGAAGAAGGTTAAGCAAATCACGGCTTATCAGTAAGGAGAAAGCCAGCAAATCACGACTGTATACAAGATCTGAAGACTCTGCAGACCCACGGTGCTGCCGTGCCTTCCTGCCTGTCCCCAGTCTCTAATGCGTTCAGAACCACGATAGAGAATGGCTCGGATGGTACCTGCACAGCTCCAGGAGGTGCTATTCCCATGGACTGGAATGGGGGCAGTGATTTCCCGAGAGTTGTGTCGTACCCAACCTGCCCAACCGTACAGGGNTTGTGTTGTTGGAAGAGGGTGTTTGCTCTGAGTGTGTTCTCTTGACAAAACTCTGTTAGCCTTTGCCCTGCTTCGTTTTGTACTCCAAGGCCAAACTGGCCTGTTACTTAGGTATCTCTTGACTTCCTAATTTTGCATTTCAGTCCCCTATGTTGAAAAGGACATATTTTTTTGGTGTTAGCTCTACAAGATGTTGTAGGTATTCATAGAACCATTCAACTTCAACTTCTTTGGCATTAGTGGTTGGGACATAAACTTCTATTACTATGATATTGAATGATTTGCCTTGGAAATGACCACAACCGGGTATTGTTTTTACTTTGGCTTGGCCTGTTCATTCTTTCCTGAGCTATTTCTCTGCTCTTCTCCAAGAGCATATTGGGCACCTATAAGACATAGGGAGTTCATCTTTCTGTGTCCTATCTTTTTGCCTTTTCATAATGTTCATGGGGTTCTCAAGACAACAATACTGATGTAGTTTGCCATTCCCTTCTCCAGTGGACCTCATTTTTTTTTTTCAGAACATTCCACCATGACCCATCTGTCTTTGGTGGCCCTAAATGGCATGGCTTATAGTTTCATTGAGTTAGACAAGGCTGTGATCCATGTAATCAGTTTGGTTAGTTTTTTGGGGATGATGGTTTTCATTCTGATGGGAAAGGAAAAGAGGCTTGTGGAAGCTTCCTGATGGGAAGGACTGGCAGTGGGGGAATCTGGGTCTTTCTCTGATGGGTAGGGCCATGCTCAGTAAATCTTTAATCCAATTTTCTTTTGATGGGTTAAGCTATAAGCCAAGATATTGTTCTATAATGTGAAAGATGATGGGAGAGAGCAAGAATTGGAAAGAAGGAGTGAGGAAGGAAATCCAACTTAGCCATAGGCTGAGCAGTTGAGGAGTCATACCAAGAAGCAAATAAAATCTCTTTGGAGAAAACTAAGTCAATATCACCTTGGAATTCCAAAAAGGCCTACTACCAGAACTCCAGCTCAAGGCTTTTGTCAGGACTAACAATACAGCTGAAATACTTATGAATTATTTGATCTCCACTCCCATCAATATGGCTTTTTACATTGCTGAACTAATGTCTGCAATTGAGGCAACATAATGTATAACAGTCATTTTGATGGTAATGCTTGAATACAAAACTCTCTGACTAGTATGCTGGGGAGAGTTCTATTGCCCAAGTTGTTTGTATAATTACCATAGAACCCTTGAAAGACCTCAAGGGTGCCCCATGGCTTTATCCTTTTTCTCTGGCATATTTAATCCATTTGATTACTTCTCAGCATCAGCTAGCCTTCAATAAGCTACATTTTTTCACTTTGTCATTATGCAATTCAATGACTGTTGTGGAAATAAAAACACTTACATTCTAGCTCTGAAGATTCTTGGAAGTGAAAAGAAAATGATTTCTAGCTTAGGGATAGAGGCAAAGAAAGAAAGGTGTTAGAAAGAATTGGGACTTAAGCTCGACTCTGCCACTGAATCTCCGAAAAGCTTTGGCTGGTCAAGATCTTCCCCTCCTTGAGTTCCAATTACCTTAACAATAAAATGTGAGTGATGGCCTGGATTAGTAGACTTGATAATGTACTTTTAAAATCCAATAATTCTGTGGAGTTCTTCAAGTAACACATGGAAAAAATAATGTCTATGTGTGTCTGTTTATATTCTTTGTGAGACTTCCTTTTTAAACACACACACATACACACACACACACACACGCACACACACATATATATACTTTTCTTCTTCTTTAAAAGTCACTCCCCTAAAAAAAAAAAAAGTGAGCCAGATAGTCTTTAAGAATTTTGGCTACTTTGACATTCTAGAATTATCATTTTCTAGCACTGAGCCTCATCTCTCTCTCCCAACTAGCCTCAGAAAACTATCATTAATGGAGGGAGTGGTAGTGGTGAAAGAAAGAGAGTTTATACAATACCTTGGATTATGTTGTCCTGCTGCTACTGTTGTTAAGTCGCTTCAGTCATGTCCAACTCTATGCGACCCCATAGTCGGCAGCCCACCAGGCTCCCCTGTCCCTGGGATTCTCCAGGCATGAACACTGGAGTCGGTTGCCATTTCCTTCTCCAATGCATGAAAGTGAAAGGTGAAAGTGAAGTCACTCAGTTGTGTCCGACTAATTAGGGGGAAATCATTTCTAAATCCGAAATAGAAGAAAATTAAAAGAGAGAAAAAGAGGATGGAGACAAGCATAGATTCCCTAAACTGTGCATAATACGTTGTGAGATTACCTATTAGGCTATCACAATGAACTAAGAAGCCTCTTTCTTTCTACCACCAGTGTCTCCATACTTCTTTATAATAGAGCTTGACTATCCCATTGTTTACATTTTTTTTTAAACTGGAAAGAAATGTTTTCTTTTATTATTAAAAAGTAATATAAAGAAGTGATGTCAGTAAAAATGACAAGGGCTGGGAAATTCAGAGCTTGTCCTTCCATAGAAACATGGGGAAAATTGTCATAATAAACTTTTTTGGCTGAAACCTAGTAGGAATTCTTTGCTATATCTTACCTTACACTTTCCATATATCCCCTGTCTGACTTGTTGGCAGTCTTGAAGATGGCATCCTGCCTTTATGGTGTTGCTTAGTAGTGCTAGAGGGAACAAATTAAAACTTATTCTCAAATGACCATTTTGATATGTTTGCTAGCTTCCAAAAAGACTAATGCAAAAGGCTTACCTTTATTTCACCTGACTTAGATGCTCTTGGTGTGACAAACACAAAAAGTGTTTGCCAAAAATATTTAGACAAATAAATTAGCCATTGCTGCTCAGGACTAAGGATATCAATTAGGGCAAAGAGTAGACACACCCAAAACCAGAAAGGAAATATGTGGAGAAGTAAAATGCTTTGAGGAATAAGAGCTTTGGAAGCTTCAACATATCCTTGAGAATCTGTAAGTCCACATGCATGCCCAGGGCAGAGCATACACTCAAAAAAGACCTAAGAAAGTCCTAAGGTTTTTTTTCCCAGGCAAGAATGCTGGAGTGGGTTGTTATTTCCTTCTGGAGGGAATCTTCCCTAACCAGAGACTGAACATCTCCTGCTGAGCAGGTGTATTCTTCTATCACTGAGCCTCTTGGGAAGCCCTATTCAAATAAAACTTTATGGCTATAAATTTACTGTTATTTCTAATCCCTGAGGAAACCAAAAATTAGTAAATATATAGAAAAATATTTCAGAAAAAAATTTGAAATAATACACTATAAAAACCTACTAAATTACAAAAGAACACATTGAGAGAAGTTGGAAAAACAAAAAGTATAAGACATACTGAAAATAAAGAGCAAAATGGCAGGAATCTGTCCCTTCTTATTAGTAACTAAACTGTAAATGGATTAAACTCTTAAAAGGCAAACACTAGAGAAATGGGGTTCACTTGCTCTGATGGTAGTCCCTCCCAGTGCCTGCAGAACCAGGAGCTGGCATATGGCCGTTTTGGCAGCGTTGCCCCACAATGTGAGGTTGGGGCATGTCAGAGTCTGAGCTAGACTGACAGGGTCCACAGTAGATCTAGAAACATATTTAGAAGCACTGGATGGACTCCTGGGGAGGTGGGGTTTTTGTGGTTCACTGTGGGTATAATAACACATGGTGGAGAATGCCTAGAAAAATATTCCTATTACTATAATTCTTTGTTTCACCTTGTTCTGATGTTGATGTTCTTGATTTTACTTTAATATTTTCTTTTCTTATTTTTATATATTGTTACTTTTTATTTTTTCTT
>SJYV01046737.1:110925-133607 GCA_006410875.1 Neotragus pygmaeus | reverse complement strand
CAGGCTGCGCCCCCGAGCCCAGTCCATCTGGACACCCCGGGGGGGAGCTGCCCACGGCTCCTCCTTCCCCTGCGGGACCCAGGAGGAAACGCGGAGCCCGAACCCTGGGGGCGGAGGTTCGGTCCACAGGGCAGGGGAAAGCCAGAGGCGCGGCTGGGCCGCGAAGCCTGGACCCCGCCTGGCAAGACCAGCGCCCCGCCGCCAGGAGACGCGGGGCTGGATGCGGGCCTCCGGCCGGATCGCATCCTCTCCCCGGTGGGGGCCCCGGGGGAACGCGCCCGCCCCACCTTGCGAGCGCAGGGACGGCACGCCTCCCGCTGCGGCCACTCTGCGGGCGGCGCCCGCTCCCTCCCGGCGAGGCTCGGCGCCGTGACGCCGCGCGGCCACACGGTGGCGCTGCCGCGCCGCCCGCCGGACGCGCCCGGGGCCCCGGGGCGGGCCCGCCAGCTCGGCGCCCGCAGGGCCCTGAGGCCGGAGGGGGCCCGCCCACACGCACACGCGCACGCGCACGCGCACGCACACGCACGCAGCCACGTGCACCTGCCTTGTGGACGCATTCCCCGACGGACCCCAGCGCAGAGCGCCTTCAAACAGTGAAACTGAGACCCAGAGTTAGGGAACCTGACTCATTGAGGCCCCAGGCGAGCCACTCTGCTCCTAAAAAGAAAGAGGATACCTCCAAAGGGAAAGGGGCCCGCAAGGGATTTACGCGCAGCCCTTCCCTGGCGACCGCGCACCTGGGTAGGATCTGCTAAAAATGATGTCACTGCTCTCTAGTAGGTCCTCAGTCAGAGCTCGAAAAACATCGTCATGGGTGCTGCCTGGACTCTTCCAGCGGGAAAGAATCAGTGGAAAACTGTCCAAAGCGGCCGAAGTCCAGATCAAGTAAAGGTGCGGGGAGACTCTGCCTCTCCAGGAATCACTTGGCAATGTAGTTAAAGGGCCGTTTCTGACTTAGCAGGTCAGGGGTGGGACCCCGGTCCTGCGTTGCTAACAAGCTCCCAAGTGATGCTAGTCACCCCATGCTCAGAGCAGCCGGCTCTTATCTCGCCATCTGTATTTTCTTTAAAACACCTCAGTACAGACATGAGGGGTTTATGTATATGCAACTTAACTTCAGTTGACGACCAAGGTGGAGAGAGGTAGTTAGTAAACGTGGGAAAGACCCCAGGCTTCAAATGTCACTTCCTAAATCTTCCCCGAAATTTAATTAAAAATGTGAAAAAGATCTTTTGGCTAAGCGAGCAGTGTCCATGATACGTTCATGGCCAGAAAGATACATACAAGCGAGTCTGTATAGCAGCCTCGCCATCAAGTAAATTACGATGAAAGCAGTTCTGAGGCCAAATCCCGCCACACCTACGAACACTAGGGCTTCCCAGGGGGCCCAGCGGTGAAATAATCCACTTGCCAAGGCAGAGGACTCAGGAGATGAGGGTTCAGGCCCTGGGTCTGGGAAGAGCCCCTGGAGCAGGAAATGGCAACCCGCTCTGGGATCCTTGCCTGGAAAATTTCAGGGACAGAGGAGCCTGGTGGGCTGCAGTCCATGGGGTCTCAGAGAGACAGATACGCACGCACCACAGGCGCCAAGCCTAGCTGCTGCCTGTTCCTGTGAAGTCTCAGCCCTCTGCCCTTTTACGCCCTTCGATGAGAACCGCGAGGAAGAGCTCTGTGGCACAGAGACCGAAGTCCACTCTCCCTTCTTACGCGGTAACAGACCTGAAGGTACGTGGGTGCTGTTGAACCCGGGACCTCGCTTCTCTCCAGTCTTCCCCCACCCCGGGGTGGTGGTGGGGTTCATGACAAAGTCTGAGCCAATGAAATGTGAGCAAAAGGGAGGTGATCCACTCCCAGGCTATCTTCTGAGAGACAGCCCAACTCATCCAACCGAAACAACAATCGAAGACTTCTACTCCAACTTAGAAGTCAACCAACATGACCAAATGCACCCAGATTTCCTTCTTTCCCCTTTCTGTAGGAAGGGAAAGAAAAACGGAGAAACGTGGAGATCCCACAACTCAGCTCTGACCTGGGAAGACAGTACTCTAGGGGATGAAGCAGTACCAAGAAGGAAGTACCAGGAAGGAACCCGCATCCCTGAATCAACCTGATCTTCCATCTAGATAGAGGTGGTTATTTGAGAGAGTGGTCTCATCCTTTAAGCCCGGTATTCTGGGGTGGAAGGAAGGAGCTGTTGGTTAGGTACCCTAATTACCCTGGGTTCCTCTGAGGCAAATGCAGTAATATTCTCGTGGCAGAACTAACTGTTTTACCGAATGAGGTGACAGAATCCTCTAAGAGTATTGGGGATGGGACGAGGAGAGGACAAGACCGAGTTTCTGGGCCCAAAGTGACAGATTCTAACGCTGTTTTCTTGCAAACATGAAGACTCGCTTGTAGGTATCTTTCTGGCCATGAACGTATCATGGACACTGCTCGCTTAGCCAAAAGACGTCTTTTTCACATTTTTAATTAAATTTCGGGGAAGATTTAGGAAGTGACATTTGAAGCCTGGGGTCTTTCCCACGTTTACTAACTACCTCTCTCCACCTTGGTCGTCAACTGAAGTTAAGTTGCATATACATAAACCCCTCATGTCTGTACTGAGGTGTTTTAAAGAAAATACAGATAATGTTTTACTTGTATTTTCTTATTCAAAGTGTTGTTATAGCCCAAGTGGCTATCACCTTCTTGGTGATCATTTTCTTTATTACATTAAAGAAATTTGGGGACTTCCTCAGCAGTCCAGTGGTTAAGACTCCGCTTTCCACTGCAGGGGGCCCACGTTCAATACCTGGTAAGGGAACTGAGGCCCCACGTGCCATGGTGTGTGGTCAGAAATGTTCAGAATAAATAAAGAAATTCAGCTCACATGATGAGACCCCCCCCCTCCGCCTGCCGGGATCTCCAGTAATCCTCCGTGGGGGACCTTCCTTTATCCGGCTCCTTGTACCCCCGTTTCTCGCTTCTCCTGACTTCTCTGGGTCCTTTTCAGACCTGCGGTTGTGGCCCACATCCACAGGGGAGTCATCTTGACGAGGGTTGGGGGGCGACGGGGTTGGAGTAGGAGAACCCTGAAGTCCAGTGCTGCTAATGACGTAAACCAGCAGTCCCCAACCTCCAGGCCACTGACCATCTGGGGCCGGTTAGGAGGCAGGCTGCACAGCAGGAGGTGGGTGGTGGGCAGGCGAGTGACGCTCCATCTGCTTACAGCCGCTCCCCGTCCCTCTTCCAGCGCCCCCAGATGGGACCATCTAGCTGCAGGAAAGCAAGCTCAGGGCTTCCACTGATTCTGCTTTATGGTGAGCTGTGTAATTTACTTCCTCATATATCACAGTGAGATAGTAATAGAAATCAAGTGCGCAGTAAATGTGCTTGAATCATCTGGAAACCATCCCTGCCTGTACCCCACACTTCCCAAGCCTGGTCCGTGGAAAAACTGTCTTCTGTGAAGCCGGCCCCTGATTGGGGACCACTGACTTACACGCTAAATAAAATAAAGTTAAACATCCCTCCTTGCAGATGGCGCTAGTGGTAAAGAACCCACCTGTCAATGTAGGAGACACAAGGGTTCATTCCCTGGGCTGGGAAGATCCCCTGGAGGAGGGCATGGCAACCCCACTCCAGTACTCTTGCCTGGAGACTCCCATGGGCAGAGGAGCCTGATGGCTACAGTCCATGGGGTCGCAAAGCGTCAGACACGACTGAGGGACCGCGCACACAGCCCACCACTTGCAGAAGAGCCCCAGCCAGCCCGAGTCCAGGCTGGTCCCCATCTCTGCGCCGCCACCTCGCTGCCTGCCCTCCGCCTGGAGCGCTTCTGCCCCAGCTGCTCCCTCTCTGCCTCTGCCTCCTCCGTCTCATGGGGGTCTCTCCCTCCACCATCCCACCCCTCCCACCGCTCCCTGGCCCCTCACCCAGAGCAAACCAAGCGCCTGCAGCTTGCCAGAAGTCTTCCGTCATCTCTTGTCCTCCTGCCTCCCGCCCTCTGCCCAGGGCTCATCTTTCCCCATCATCTGTGCCAGGGTGAGTTTCGCTGAACACAAATAAACACACAAAACACACAAATAGACCCTCAACAAAGGTTGCTTCCTATCTGCCAGGTCACAAAATAACTCTTCTCCCACCCTCTTCCAACTGCACACGAATCTGATCAAGATGTTCCTTTGCTTGAATCTCTGCAGCAGCTCCTGGCTGGCCTGTGCGCATCCCCATCACCATGGTTACCAGGCCCTTGGTGACCAGGTCCTGCCCCCTCCATTCCAGCCTAATACCTTACTGCTCGCCCACAGGGCCTCCTGGGCCGCTCCTGCCCAGACACTTAGCCTTCTCCGAACGGCCCAGCTCCGCCCATTCTCCTGTGTCCCTCGCTGCCTGTGCCTGGACGGGCCCTCCCTTAACTCTGCCCCACCGCTGCCGCCTCACCTCCCCTGGGAAGCCCTCTCTGACTGCTCTGTGCGTCTCTGTGCTCCCAGCAACCCCCTTTGGAGGTCTTTCCCAGCACTTAGAGCTCATCTCTCTCCACCACCAGATGGAATTCCTCAGGGAAAGAAGTACATCAGCACACTTCTGTATCCTGAAGCCAAGCCCACTGAGGTCTTCAACGCCTGTGTGTTAAATAATGGACTGAGTGTGGCAGACCCGTCCCTCACCTTGGAGGTGACTAAGGACGGCCTGGGAGGGTGAGCGGGGAGGGGAGGGCTTGGGAAGGGGCGCGGCTGCAGCCCCACGGAGGGAGGGGGCCGCTGGACGGCGGTCCAGGGAAACCACGTTGGCTCCGTGTCGTTCGCTCCCTGCAGCACCGGTGTCTGAGCCCCCTCCCCTTCCTTCTCGTTCTCTGAGACAGATCTGGGGTCTCATCCCCCCGCCCACCCCAGGCACCCATCACCAAATGCTGACCCTGCCCGGGTCCTGTGGGAGGGGCTGGACAATGTGCTGGGCACCGGACCTGGGTCTGTCTTCATCCCCAGCCTCTGATTCCTGGAAGGAGCCCCCTAACATCTTAGGTGACTGTGGAGGGGTTTCCCTCGGCAGAGAGCAAGGCATTCCGAGGCTGTTGAGGTATACTTAGACCTGGCCCTCCTGGCCCCTCTGCCCAGTCCCTGCGCCCCAGCCTCTCTCGGTGGCCCTTGCCTGTCGCTCAGTTGTGTCTGACCCCATGGACTGCAGCACGCCAGGTTTCCCTGTCCTTAGCTGTCTCCTGGAGCTTGCTCAAACTCATGTCCATCAAGTCGGTGATGCCATCCAACCGTCTCATCCTCTGTTGCCCTCTTCTCCTTCCGCCTTCAATCTTTCCCAGCATCAGGGGCTTTTCCAATGAGTTGACTCTTTGCATCAAGTGGCCAAAGGATTGGAGCTTTAGCTTCAACATCTATGGGACAGAATTGAAACCCCCCACAATGTGGTCTTGCCTCCCAGGACATGCCCGTTCGAAGGCAGCACAGAGGCTGAATCCCCGTGGTTAATGATGGAGCAGCCATCTCAGGCCATCTCCCTGAAGGACGTTCTGGAGGCCCCGCAGCGACAGGTAAGTGCTTTGCTGGGAGCGGGCCCTTCGGTTCTGCTCTCAGCTCACTGGCCGGGGCTGGTCACATGGCCCCACCCAGCTGCATGGGGGCTAGAAGCACAGTCCCCCCCGAAGGTGGGGAGCTGTTCTGCTGCACTCATGGCTACATAGCGGGTGAGGAAAGGGGAGTCTGAAACAGGGCAAAAAGGGAAACGGAGACTTTCAGAGAAGGAGGCAAAGCGGGTTGGCCGAGAGGCACAGCAATTTTGGACTGACCTCGAATAGAGCAGACAGAGGGTGAGATGGTCAGATGGCATCGCCGACTCGATGGACATGAGTTTGAGTAAGCTCCAGGAGCGGGTGAAGGACAGGGAGGCCTGGTGTGCTGCAGGCCATGCGGTCGCGGAGTGGGACACAACCGAGCGGCTGGACTGAGCAGAGCCGGGCAGGTGCAGTCTGATTCCCGGCTTTGTGAGCGTGGAGTCGGGGGGTGCTCGCTGCGTGTCCACGGCACCTTCCCCTCCCCACACGCCCTTCTTCTGGGCCCGCGGGAAGCCTAGTCAGCCTGGAAGGACCCTGCCTTTCCCTGGAAGTTGTCCCGGTGAGTGCGGCCACCCTCTCTACCCCCACGCACCTTTCACTTTGGCATTTAATCACATTTCACCTGACGTCAGACTCTGTACTGTCTGATGGGACTTGCCCATCCTTTTGTTTAGATGCAGCTTCTGCTCTTGCCTGGAGAATCCCATGGACGAAGGAGGCTGGTGGGCTGCAGTCCATGGGGTCTCGAAGAGTCAGATATGACTGAGTGACTTCACTTTCACTTTTCACCCTGATGCATTGGAGAAGGAAATGGCAACCCACTCCAGTGTTCATGCCTGGAGAATCCCAGGGACGAGGGAGCCTGGTGGGCTGCCGTCTATGGGGTCGCACAGAGTCGGACATGACTGAAGCGCCTCAGCAGCAGCAGCAGCAGCTTCTTCCCAATGGCGAATCCCTTGAGTTCAGAGTCAACCTCAATTCTTTTTCTCTACGTGCTCCCATGGTGTGGGACGAGGCATTCTGTATGCCTGGGTCCACCCCGGGAGGATGAAAACAAAATGAGAGAGACATCAAGGGGAGGCTCAAAGCTGAGGGAGACACGCCAGTCTCTATCTCAGCCTGTCAAAGTGTCCAGGAACCACTTGAATTGAATCACGTCGTCTTTGACCCCTGAAACAACACTGTCAGCTACACATTGCTGTATCAGCAGCGGCTTCGTAGAAGTGCCTCTGACCAGCACCCTGGAGCTCCATTTGGCCAATAGAGAGGCCGCTGGTCACAGGTGGCTGTTGGGCATTTTGAATGTGACCATTGAGACTGAGAAACCAAATTTTGAGCTAAACTGGAATATGCTACAATTGTAAAAAGGTTTCAAAGACTATATATAAAAAAAAAACTGTCCTAGTAATATTTTGTTCTCTTGATTTTAAGACCATAATATTTCAGATCTAGTACATTAAGTGAACTTCATTTTTAAAATAATTTCATTATCTCTTTGTACTTTTAAAATGTGTGGTCTTAGAAAACTTAAAATGACATCTGTGTCCTGTAGGATATTTCTGTGGAGCATCTCGGATCAGGAAAGCCCAGGATTTATGAAAGCTTAATTCGTTTCACATTGCTATTTCCAAAGCTGCAGAGTGTTACTTTTGGCCAAACCTAAAGAATCTGCCTGCAGTGCAAGAGACGGGGGTTTGATCCCTGGGTTGGGAAGATTCCCTGGAGAAGGTAATGGCTACCCACTCCAGTGTTCATGCCTGCAGTGTTCTTGCCTGGAGAATCCCATGGTGGAGGAGCCTAGCAGGGTATGGTCCATGGGGTTGCGAAGAGTCAGACACGACTGAGTGACTCACACACTAATTTGCAGAAATTCTCACAAGGGTGGCATTTGAAATTGGGACATATAATTTTTAAAAAAATATTGGTTATTTGTTTTGACTGCACCAGGCGTGGGATCTGTTTTTTTTTTTTTTTTTTTTTGTTGCGGCCTGTGGGATCTGGCTCCCTGACCAGGGATTGAACCCAGGTCCCCTGCATTGGGAGCTCGGAATCTTAGCCCCTGGACCACCAGGGAAGTCCTGGGGCATTTTCCTTTCTCTCTCTATTTACTTTCCTGCTTTTCTCCCAAACCTATGACTGCAAAACCCATCTAAAAGCATCTTATTTATTCCCTAAACAGATCTCCAGATCTTACCAATTGCCACTCTGTATTTTACACACACACACTCCCCTACAGGGACTAACATTTTCCCATGTGTAAAGCGACATGCCTGATTGCTGGATTAAGCAACGGAAATTAATTATTACAGTAATTACTCGGCCACTAAATATCTGAATGCCAGTCCTGACACAGCTGTCCTGGGAGCCACCTTCAGCTTCCCGAATGCATTAGCATCGACAGGGCAGCTCAAGCCGATGTATTTTTAAAACTCTTTCTTCTGCTGCTCTTTGCAGTGTGATCCAGGAGCATTTGTTTGGAGGAAGAGGAGGTTGGACACCTTAGACCACAGGAGGAAAAAAAAAAATAGACAGCTAGCTCCTGGAACCCATCTTCCCAGGCCAGGAGAATATCAAATGCCTGAAAATGAGAGCTTCCGTCCTCAGGGTGGCCATGTAGTAGGGTGTGGACACGTGCCGTGTGAAAACGCTAGCTGGGCGGTGGGGGAAACCTCAGTGCAGCGGCCAGGTGGGCTCAGCCCCAAGCTGCCATCCCTGCAGGAAGGGGCTGCCGCTGGGGATCCCGAAGCTGCAGGGGCGAGTCCCCTGGGGGCCAGGGCTCAGGACTCTGTCATGGCCTAGGTTCAGCCCCCGGCTGGGGAGCTAGGATCCTGCAAGCCTCTCAGTGCAGCCAAAGAAAAGTAAATGGACGCTGCAGGGAACCAGGCCAGGGTGCCTGCAGGAAGGCCCCCTGAGCTCTTTCTAAAGCATCCTTTTCGTGTTCTTCTCTCCATGGTGTCCCGGGCACACCAGCCATCCAGGGCGCCTCACCTGCCTTCTTCCCTGAGGCCGACTTTGTTCGGGGTGGAGAAAAGATTTCCTTTAGGAAAGAGATCCAGGTCAAGACCACAGATTTCAAAAGCAACTCTGCAGAACGGGACTTCTCTGGCAGGAAAGTGAGAAACCCCACCTGCCTCTCTTCATTTCCTCCTGCCGTGGGGCTCTGCCTTCATCAGGGACGTATGTGATGGTTAACGTGGCTGAAGCAGCTTCAGACAGTTCAGACATGGATTCACAGGGTGAAAATGCTTCAGCCTCTTGATTTTTTGCACCTTGGGATAGGGTTTGTGCTCAATGGCGAGAGACTGCACAACTTTTTGTATTTTTTTTAAAAATTCATCCATCCAGTTAAACTATTACTTAGGACATCTGGGGGTCACCAGGTAATCCTCCCTGACACAAGTCCTATTGTTCCTGCTTTAAAACTGTCAGTTTAACTCAGAAAACCATTAGGCCACATGTCAGAGGGCATTAAAGGAAGCGACTTCACTAAAAGCCAGCTGAGAAACTCCACTGTTCCCGGATCCCTGCAAAGCGTTCATTCTTTCGGTCAGAACCATTTCCATCTTCTCCAAAACAGCGAGTCCTCCAAGCAAACACACAAGCCCAAAGGTTACAGCATCACCCCAGATGGTTTCCATTCCTCTGGAAGTACCACTGTCTATTAAGAAAAGGAAATCAGTAACGACAGAAATAGCAACTGGGTGTAGCACTTTACTATCTCTGGTAGAGCGTTGAACATTTTAGAGTATTATTTTCTTTAATCCTTATAATGTGCATTAATTCAAAATATATTTATTGAGTGACCACTGTCTTGACAAGTCCCTCTTTCATGGAGCTCCTGTTCCATCCTGTAACTTTGGAAACATTTGTCCACCTCTGACCGCAGCTGTGGCTGGAGGGACCGCTCCCCACTTCCAGTGGCTTCTGATTTGGGGAGAGAGGAAGCTGGGTCTGCCCTGAAGAGCAGGCGCGTTTGCCTGGAAGGCTGGCGATGGGCGATGGTGGAGAGACCGTGGGCCTTTAGAGGCAAGAGACAGATTGGCGCCAGGCTGAACAGCTGGGGTGTGTCCCCGCGGGCAGAAACTCCAGGATGGAGGCCAGGAGGAGCTGAGCTGCACCCAGATAAGAGACCATGATTCTCTCATTCTCAAGGCATGGGAGACCTTCCCAACTACATGTGCGCAGGAAGGCGCCCTGGAGTTCAGAAGGGAGGGGGCGAGCCCTCAGAGTAAATGATGCAGCTCCCCACCGGCCTCTTCGCTGGAATCTGTCTTGGCTAAGAGGTGTGCCCGCACCCGTGGGATAACCCACACACAGACGCGCGTGAGTGCTCCGTCCCTCAGTCGTGTCTGACTCTGTGACTGTGGGACTGTAGCCCACCATGCTCCTCTGTCCGTGAGATGCTCCAGGCTATAGAATACTGGAGGGGGTTGCTGTTTCCTTCCGGGGATCTTCCCGACCTGGGGATCAGGCCCACATCTCCTCCGTCTCCTGGGTTGGCAGGCAGATTCTTTGCCACTGAGCTACTGAGGAGACCCAAATACAGACTCAGAACCAGGGAAAGCAAGATGATTGGGCAAAGGAAACCCAGCAGAATGGCCCGTAAGAGTGATTCAAAGCGCCACATGGGCGACACTCTGAGTCCACGCATCTGTCTCTCCACATGAACTCTCTTTCCTCCCGGCAAACACTGCTCCCCATTTCTTCATGGGAATTCGTCTTCGGCAGAGCTGTGGGGGCCTTGTCCATGACCACTGGTCCAGGGGGTGGGATTCAGCACGCTCACGGCTGCAGCCTGACCTCCATCTCTGGCTGGGAACTGAAGACCTGCTTCAAGCCACTGGACATCACTTTCTTCCTTCAGAGAAGGGCATTCCACTCAGCTCCTCCGAGGCTCCCCGACAGGAGTGAGCCCCAGTGGCCAGGCAGGGCTTACTCAGGCGCCCTTGGGAGATTTTGCCCACTCCTTTGTCTGCCTCTCACTGCTGCTTCCCTTGGACTTCCTGGGTCACCTCCCGAACAGATGCCTTGGGCTCACGCCCTTGTCTCAGGCACTTCTTTAAGAGAGCCGAGAGTGGGTTATCACCTCCATTTCACAGACGAGGTCATTGAGGCCAGCTGCCTTTAAGTCCCACATAGTTGGATGTAGCGGAGCCAGGACTCACCCCACGTGTGTCTGAGCCCCTGGAGTCAGCATCAGGCCGCCGCCACTAAATGCTTTCTCACTGCTCCAGTCTGATGAGAATGTGTATCGAGGAGTTGCTGACCCCCACTGCTGCTTCCCAAGGCAGGCCATCCCAATATGGGCAGTTCCAGTGACCAGAATGTTCTGCTTGATGTTCAGCCCATATACACATCCCTGAAACGTCATTCATTATTTCTTCCTCACCGACAAATGTCCTCGTCCGTGTCCAAGGGCTGGACGTGGTGCTAGACACTGGGGCATGGCTCTAGGGAGCCCCAGGTCATTCCCTTTGGCCCCTGAGATCTCTGCCCACAACCGACAGGCATCGATCAGTTGGGGACACTTGCATAGGCGCCGTGGGCGCACGGAGTGAGTGCCTCACCCAGCCAAGCTGCCCTGTGCCACATCCTAGGAAAGGATGCTCCCTGGTCCACACAATGGTCCTGCAGGGCTGCAGTTATCAGATCCCCCGAGACTTATCCATGCCATTCGGGTCCATCAATCCACCTTTGGATTGGCCTTGGTAGCTGAATGGAGCCCACACCCCGATACAATCACAGAAAACCTCAATGCAACACGCATTACCAAGATGAGAGCAGAGACCTGGCCATCACAAGGAGTGGGGGAGCCATGGGCGAATCCTCGAACTTGTCCCAGAGAGCAGTCTTTGGAGGATCCACTGGATTTTTTCTGCTGTTGAGTCATGCCCCATTCCCTAGCTCTTGTGCCACCAAATACGTTGGCAGCACAGGCGTAAGATACCTGGGTTAGATCCAAGCGAGCCATTTCCCCTTATTCCATTTCCCCTTGCTCCCCTGTGTTGCTACTGATGCACAAAGTAGCCATTCACGGACCGAGTGGTGAGTAGAAGTCTTTGGAGTCTGCCACGTGTATGTAAAAGTGGGTTTGTGAAACTGCTGGGCTCACCCGCCTGCTTGGATTCAGGAGGTCCCAGGGCAAAGCAGCGTCATGTGGCAGTTAGGTTGCTGCGATGCACTGGGATGGCAAACAGCAGTCATACAAGTGCCTTCTTCCATCTAGCATTCCCTGCAACATAAATGAATGCTCAAAGTTTTATTTCCTTCCCTCTGATCTTTTAAGTTCTCATTTGCTTTTTATTTTTTTCCTTTTTAAATAACATTTTGAGGGATGAGATTCTAGACACTCATCTCTGGAGTCCTGAAGAGACAAAGCTCAGATTCGTGGGAAATGAAGCCACAATCTAGAACTACATATCCACCCATCAGTCTACCCATCCATCCATCCACCCATCCATCCGCTCATCTATCTATCCACTCATCCACCCATCCATCCATCATCCATCCATCCACCCATCCATCTGCTCATCTATCTATCCACTCATCCATCTACCCATCCATCCATCCACCCACTCACTCATCCATCCATTCAGCCACCCACCCATCCATCCACCCATCACTGTCTCCTTCCATTTACTAATTTATTCAATAAATATTAAGCATATGCCAAAAGCTGCACTGGAGGCTATACTAAGACCCTGAAATGCTGCAGTAAAAAGACCTCTTCTCCTAGAGCTTATGGTCTAGCAGGGAGGAGACATTATGCAGATAATTCTACAAATAACTAGCTACAGTTTTAATCTCTGTCTCTAAAGAGAGTATGAGGTGCTTTGCAAAACTGTAACAATCAGGACCTTACCTTGCCTGGATTCCCCAGAAGGTGACATTCAAACCAACAAGGAGCAGGAGGTGGGTGTTAATAAAGTAAAGAAGGGAGGAGAGGAAGGGTGGGTGATTTAGGTGAGAAGGGTCTGCATGATGACCCTGCAGCGACAGGTGTACTGCAAAGGACCACCTAAAGGCCAGTGTGCCCACTAAGTGTGAGATTCAAGAGAAAAATGGGAAGCCCCAAGGGAAGAAGAATTAAGCATGTGATGATGGAGTCAGATTCGTGTATTAAAAGATCACGCCACTTGTTTAAAGAGTGGACTCCAGAAAGGGGAACCAGGGGATGGGGTGGAAGGTAAGGGTACAGTTGTAGGGAGAGCTGTTAGGAGGCCCCAGCACGGTCCAGGGAGAGGCGACAGCATCCAGGCCTGGAACAGGGGCCGTGGCAATGAGAAGTGGGGAGCTCAAGGCACATTTTGGGAGGAGTTGGCCAGGACCCCGCGGTGCTATATGGCGGCCCTCAGGACAGGGTGCACAGCTTCTGGGTGGTCTCCTTCCAATCCACAGCTGCATAAGGGTCTACAGGGTCAGAGAGAGGAGACTTCAGCTATCCTACCTTCTACCTACCCCTGCTTCTTCTTAGAGTGTGGTTTGCAGACCATGGCACTGTTCTAATTGCTTCTTGCCGGTCAAGAAACTATGGGGAGTGTAAACCTTGAATTTTTTGCACCCAGCCCTCTTTCTCTGCACACCCCCAGCATTTATTAGCCTACAGGGTGGTGGTGGTTTAGTCGCCAAGTCATATCTGACTCTTGCAACCTCATGGACTGCAGCCTGCCAGGTGTCTCTGTCCATGGGATTCTGGACAAGAATTCCAGGCAAGAAGACTGGAGTGGGCTGCCATTTCCTTCTCCAGGGGATCTTCCCGACCCAGGAATCAAACCTGGGTCTCCTGNCTAAAGAATTAATGCTTTTGAACTGTGGTGTTGGAGAAGACTCTTGAGAGTCCCTTGGACTGCAGGGAGATCCAACCAGTCCATCCTAAAGGAAGTCAGTCCTGAATATTCATTGGAAGGACTGAGGCTGAAGCTGAAATGAAATTTCAATACTTTGGCCACCTGATGGGAAAAGCCAATTCATTGGAAAAGACCCTGATGCCTGGAAAGATTGAAAGTAGGAGAAGAGAATGATAGAAGATGAGATGATTGGATGGCATCACTGACTTGATGGACATGAGTTTGAGCATGCTCTGAGAGTTGGTGATGGATGGGGAAACCTGGCATGTTGCAGTTCAAGGGGCCTCAAAGAGTCCGACACAACTAAGCAACTGAACTGAACTGAACTCTTAGATTTCAGCATTTGGATGCATCAAGTGGGATATTGACTCAATACTGTGATGCTAGCTTTTGCTTTGCTGTTCAGAATCACGTTTTACAAGCCCATCCATTAAGAGATTCTTTCTAAAGCATATTTAAAAGGCTAAATGTTTCCTTCTGTGCTGAGTGTATTAATTTCCATTACCTTCTAGTAGTTTCCTCTTGGTAATCACCTGCAGACAATCACCTGTAGAAGAGCAACAATATATTTATGTATAAATAAAATAGGCTCTATATGTGCTTTCTATTTTTCTCCCTCCAAAAAAGGTGTTTTACTCCTGCTTTTCAATGTATTTTGAACATGTGCTCTTCTACAAATTTAAAGCAAGGTTAAAGGGAAATTAAACAAGATTCATCTGGCAGCATTGCAAGTTAGTACCATACACCTGGCACATAGATGCCAAAGCAAAGTGATTCAATGGGAAAGAACTGCTTGATAAGCAGTAGAACTAAAAAAAAGATGAGCAGATGACAGTTCATTGAAAATTAGATAAAAGCCTGCAATATGGTATTGCAGGAAGGTGCAGAGATGTAATGAAATGAAACAGAGCAAAGGGAAAACCAGGCAGAATAAGGAGAAAAATTCCTATGCATGAGGTTCACAGTGCCAAATAGTTTCCCAAGAGGTAGTAGAAATTATATCACTTGAATAACTTCAAAGTAGACTAGGAAATTAGACTGAGAATATAAAGTGGTGAAAAAACTTTAATGACTAAAGAATAAGAAGATGAAATAAAGAAGCAAAGACATACAAATTCAGAGTTAAGTAATTTTGAATATGATGCTTTTGTTGTTTCTCTCTCATTAATAATAATAATAATTGTAATATTTAAAGTTTATGGAATATTTTTATAAAATCCTAAAAACCGTAACTAATAAAAAATAATGTGATTCAATCTTTGTAGATATATTAAAAACAGACTTTCAGTTGTACACCTGGATAGTAGCTTCATAAGACCTTGAACAGAGGACTCAGTTGAATGCTGACTCCTGACCCACAGAAAATGTAAGATATAAAAGTATATTTTTAAGTGGATAAGTTTGTAGTAATTTGTTTATAAAGCAATAGAAAATGGACACAGCCATCAATGTTTACAAAAATAAATTCTACTTAAAAGATTTTATAAGGAATATTTAACTAATATAGTATTAAACTGAAATGAATGATGCCAGAAAACTGCTTACTTTCATATTTGCACCTGTTAGTAACTTTGTAATATAAGACCTTTTGCAGAGCACAGTTTTCATTTCCATTTTTAGTTAAATTGGGACTGGTGCCTCTTATCTGTGTTTTG
This sequence comes from Neotragus pygmaeus, assembly GCA_006410875.1. Lineage (NCBI taxonomy): Eukaryota > Metazoa > Chordata > Mammalia > Artiodactyla > Bovidae > Neotragus > Neotragus pygmaeus. The sequence goes on along the minus strand of SJYV01046737.1, from coordinate 118,557 downwards.
TTTTGTTTTGTTTTTCATTTATTTATTTATTTTTTAAATTTTACTTTACAGTACTCTATTGGCTTTGCCATACATCGATATGAATCCACCACAGGTGTACACGAGCTCCCAATCCTGAGTCCCCCTCCCACTTCCCACCCCACAAAATCTCTCTGGATCATCCCCGTACACCAGCCCCAAGCATCCTGCATCCTGTATCGAACATAGACCGGCACCTCATTTCTTACATAATAGTATATATGCTTCAATGCCATTCTCCCAAATCATCCCACCCTCTCCTACTCTTTCAGAGGCCAAAAGTCTGTTCTCTATGTCTGTGTCTCTTTTGTTGTCTCACATACAGGTTCATCATTACTATCTTTCTAAATTCCATATATATGTGTCAGTATACTGTATTTGGTGTTTTTCTTTCTGTGTTTTAAAATCTTGCTTTTGTCTTTGAGTTTGAAAAAGACAAAATAGATTGTTTTTCAATGATTGAGTCTATTTTGGGGTTAAAATGTGTGCAGGTTGTTAATGACTAATAATCAGAGGATTATTTAGGAGAATTTCCAATTTTCTCTTTTTTCTAAGTATTCTAAGTGTGCTTTTAAAATGCTCTATTAATAAAGTTCATATATGAAAAACTTACAACTAATATTATAAACAATGGTGAAAAACTGAAAACTTTTTTCTCTAGGATCAGATGACCACTCTTGACACTTCTATTCAGCATAGAAGTCCTGGACAGAAAAAGAAACAAAATGAACCTAAGTTGTAAAGGAAGGAGTAAAATTGTCCCTGTTTGCAGATGAGATGCTCTATTATGTGGAAAAACCTAAAAACTGCACACACACAGAAAAGAACTAATAAACGAATTCAGTCAAGTTGCAAGATACAAAATCAACATACAAAAATCAGTAGCATATTATGAATAAAAATGAACCCTCTGAAAAGGAAACTAGGAGAGCAATTACATTAACAATATCACCAAAAAGAATAAAATGCTTAGGGATGAACTTAAGGAAATATCAATAAAGATTTGAAAAGTACAAAACACTGATGAAAGAAATTAAAGAAAATACAAAAATGGAATGAGATCTTGTGTTCATGGAATATAAAACAATATTGTTGAAATGTCCGTACTATTCATTGGTCCAGATTTAATTCACTCACTATTAAAATCCCAATGGTAGTTTTTTTTTTTTTTTTAACGAAAGAGGAAAAAAAAATCCTAAATTTCATATGGAATCACAAAGATTCTGAATAGCAAAGAAAGTCTTAAAAAGAAGAGCAAAGCTGGAGACATCACATTTCCTGATTTCAAGCTATATAAACTGAAATTGTATGGCATTAGCATAGAGAAAGACATACAGACCAATGAAACAGAATAGACAGTCCAAAAATTAATCCATGCATACATGGTTGACTGACCTTTGATAAAAGTGCCAAAAATACACAATGGAGAAAAGATAGCCTCTTTAACAAATGGTACTGGGAAATGGATTATTGTGTTCAGTTGCTCAGTCCTATCTAATCTTTGCGACCCCATGGATTGCAACAAGCCAAATTTCCCTGTCCTTCACTATCTCCTGGAGTTTATTCAAACTCAAGTCCTTTGAGTCAATGATGTCATCCAACCATCTCATCCTCTGTCATCCCCTTCTCCTCCTGCTCTCAATCTTTCCCAGCATCAAGGTTTTTTCCAATTAGTCAGCTCTTCGCATCAGGTGGCCAAAGTATTGGAGCTTGGGCTTCAGCAAATGTCCTTCCAAGGACTATTCAGGGTTCATTTCCTTTAGGATTGACTGGTTTGATCTCCTTGTAGTCCAAGGGACTCTCAAGAGTCTTCTCCAGCACTGCAGTTTGAAGCATCAATTCTTTGTCATACAGCCCTGTTTATGGTCCAACACTCACATCCATACATGACTACTGGAAAAATCATAGCTTTGACTATATGAACCTTTGTCAGCAAAGTGATGTCTCTGCTTTTTAACATGCTGTCTAGGTTGTTCATAGCTTTTCTTCCAAGGAGCAAGCATCTTTTAATTTCATGGCTGCAGTCACTATCCGCAGTGATTTTGAAGCCCCCCAAAATAAAGTCTGTCACTGTTCCCATTGTTTCCCCATTTATTTGCCATGAAGAGATGGGACCAGATGCCATGATATTAGTTTTTTTGAATGTTGAGTTTTAAGCCAGTTTTTGCACTCTCATCTATCACCTTCAAGAGGCTCTTTAGTTCCTCTTAATTTTCGGCCATTAGGATGATGTCATCTGTGTGTCTGTGGTTATTGGCATTTCTCTCACCAATCTTGATTCCAGCTTATGATTCATCCAGCCTGGTATTTCACATGATGTACTCTGCATATAAGTTAAAGAAGCATATTGACAATATACAGACTTGATGTGTTCCTTTCCCAATTTTGAACCAGTCTGTTATTCCATGTCTAACTGCTGCTTCTGGACCTGCACACAAGTTCCTCAGGAGGCAGATAAGGTGGTATGGTATTCTCATCTGTTTAAGAATTTTCCACAGTTTGTTGTGAACCACACAATCAAAGGCTAATGCAGTCAAAGAAGCAGTAGATGTTTCTTGGAATTCCCTTGCTTTTTCTATGATCCAACTGATATTGGCAATCTGATCTCTCAGACCTCTGCATTTTCTAAATCCAGCTTGTACATCTGGAATTTCTCAGTTCATGTGCTGTTAAATACACCTGTGGTGGATTCATGTCGATGTATGGCAAACCCAATAGAGTATTGTAAAGTTAAATTAAAAAATAAATAAATTAATTAATTAAAAAAAAAAAAGAATTTTGAGCAGTACCTTGCTAGCATGTGAAATGAGTGCAGTTATGTGGTAGCTTGAACATTTTGGTATTGCCCTTCTTGGGACTATTAACTATATAAAAATTCTTTTTAAAAAATATAGAAACAAAAATTATAAGTATGTATCAAGACGTTAAAGGTAACTTAATAAAATATTTATGAATAAGTGAGGGTACAGCAAGAGTCAGATGCATGCATTTTAATCCCAGTTCCATTCATAGTCAGACTTACAGAAAAGCCACCTCCAGTGGAAGTTTTTCTATTAAACAATCCATTCAATCTTCAACCCACTGTAATATCACTTGTTAACTTTCTTTCTTCTGAAATTTTGATTATGAAACCATTTATGAATTCCTAATTCTGAATCAGTGAAAGTTTGACCTTGTTATAGCCATGCTCTCTTAAATATTTGACACTGTTGACTATTCCTAATTGAAATTCTTTCCTTCTTTGGTTTTCATGACATTAATTATTGCATAATTTCCTTTTATTTCTCTGGCAGTCCTCATTCCTGTTTATGCATTCACTTTCCTTTGCCCTACGTTTAAATATTAATGTTATCCAGAGTTTTATCCTCAGGTTTATCTTTCTCTTCTTTGTAGATTCTTCCTGGAGGATGATATCCAATGCTTGCTTTCAGCTGCTACTTGACTACTAAAGATATCCAGTCACATTCTGTGCTCTCAATTCATATAGCCAAAGCACATTCAACATCTAGTCATGAACATTTTTTAACTGAACTCATAACCTCCTTCATACCCCACAACAAAATAGTTCTGGATCTCTTTGTTCATTTTATATTTGGTGTTTGTATGAGGGTCAAAAATGTGTATTGAATGAATGAAATTACATACTTTAAAGGTGTTTGTTCAATCTGGAAAATGAGTAATGATTGCCAGATTTTCTTTAATTGAAAATACTTCTTTCAGAGCAATAAGTTCTCATCGACTTAAAGGATTATTTACATGTTTAATCAAAATGAGCAGGTATTTCTTCTCAGAGTAGTTTCAAGTAAAATTATTAAGAGGAAACTATCTTTCACCTCATTTTTGGTCTTCTCTGAAAATTAGACTTTTCTTTTATTGTTCCCATATCCAGAAGCACAATGTTGTCAAAAGATCAGTTAACCATTATGATAAGGTATACTATTTAGTTATTGCCATAATTCTGTTGCATAGCAAATTACCCAGAAATGTAAAATAATTTTCCTTAGTCAACTCTCTGCAGATTTGTTGGAGTAGTCTCATTGTGCCTGAGTTGAAACTGGTTTGGTTCCAAGATGAGGTTGAGCTCAGGTCTGTTCCAAATGGTTTTGTTCCTCCCTGGACTAGTATGCTGATCAGGGTCTATTAGTGTCATGGAAATATGCTACGTTTGAGGTGATACATACAGTATCTGAGTGTGGGGAGAAGGGCATTCTTAATGTTGATTTAGATACCCTTTACAGAGGAGGGGACATTTGACAGTAAGGAAGAGAAATTAAAATTAGTCAATCAGAGAATGAGGGAAGAACTTTCCAATTATTGATAATGAGGTATAAGATTGTTTATATTAGCTTATAATGATTTATTACACTGAGAGAAAGTTTGACTTTTAGCAGAAAAAGCATGGAAACTGAAATGCCAGCATAGAAAAATGCATGTGTGTGCTCAGTCACTCAATTATGTCTGACTCTTTGTGACCAATTGGACTGTAACTCACCAGGTCCCTCTGTTCATGGGATTTTTCAGGCAAGAATGCTGGAGTAGTTGCTATTTCCATCTCCAAAAAATCTTTCCAATCCAGGGACTGAACTCACACCTGCTGTGTTTCTTGCACTGCAGGTGGGTTCTTTACCTGCTGAACCATCAAGGAAGCCCATAAGGGAAATGACTCCTACAGAATTTGACAAACTCAGGCAAGTAGGCCCTCCTGGCATTAAGATAATGCAGGTTAGAAAGGTGGTAGAATACTGAATCAAAAGACACTCTATGGAAAACAGCTTCACTGAATCTTACTGATGTGTTTAGTTTAACCTGAATATAGTTCTTCAAAAACTTGAAGTATTGATTTAAAATGGGGCAATTTTACATAAAGATCCAAATCTTTGACAATGCTGTTTGTATTCCAAAATGAAAAGAGTTTTCTAGAGCTATATGGTGGGTCCTTTGTTAAAAGGGATGTATATTTTCTTTTTTTTTAATTAATTAATTTATTTTTTAAAATTTTACTTTACAATACTCTATTGCCTTTGCCATACATCGACATGAATCCACCACAGGTGTACACAAGCTCCCAATCCTGAATACCCCTCCCACCTCCCACCCCACAACGTGTCTCTGGATCATCTCCGTATACCAGCCCCAAGCATCCTGCATTCTGCATCGAACATAGACCGGCGCCTCGTTTCTTACATAATAGTATATATGCTTCAATTCCATTCTCCCAAATCATCCCACCCTCTCCTACTCCCTCAGAGGCCAAAAGTCCGTTCTCTACTGGGCATACACACCGAGGAAACCAGAATTGAAAGAGACACATGTACCCCAATGTTCACTGCAGCACTTTTTATAATAGCCAGGACATGGAAACAACCTAGATGTCCATCAGCAGATGAATGGATAAGCAAGCTGTGGTATATATACACAATGGAGTATTACTCTGCCATTGAAAAGAATAAATTTGAATCAGTTCTAATGAGATGGATGAAACTGGAGCCTATTATACAGAGTGAAGTAAGCCGGAAAAGGGATGTNGAATGGATAAGCAAGCTGTGGTATATATACACAATGGAGTATTACTCTGCCATTGAAAAGAATAAATTTGAATCAGTTCTAATGAGATGGATGAAACTGGAGCCTATTATACAGAGTGAAGTAAGCCGGAAAAGGGATGTATATTTTCAAATTATTTCCAACTCCATGGAGTCTCTTTTACCCAGAAATGGATTGTCAGTTGCTATTTATCATTAAGCCTGCTATTTTGTTTTGTTTTTTTGATAAAAGAGAATATTTATCTGTACCTTATCAAAAATAGATGAATGGAAGATATACCAAAAGAGACACATGTTTCAAGAAAAATGAGAGGAAGCATATTTGTAAGGACTATTTCTTTGTTAATATGCAAGTGAGATGCTATTTTAGAAGATGATGATAATAAGAAGCCATTAATAAGAGGCTTTCCAAAAGCTGTGACCTTAGTTTTATGTTATCTGCTGGTGCTGTTGCATCAATACTGTATCTAATCCTCATTATAATTTATCACAATTCAAGGTCAAAAAATTCCCAGAAATTAGCCAACCCAAACTCTGAGAATCTCAAACTTAATTTTAAAACAATATTATTATCCTCTTTGAGTCCACCTGCCTCCTAAAATGTACCTGTCTTGAATTTGTAGTCTATTCAAACATAGAAACTCAGTATGGATTGTTTTAGGCAAGGCTATCCTGACAGTCATCTTTAGTTGTTTCCTATAGCATCAGGGTCAGGGAAATGAGAAATACTGGTTTCTGACGAAACACATTATACAATCATCCTAGTAGAAAACAAAGAAATATCTCAAATTGAGCCAAATATCATTTTACTATCCCTAGAGTTGTGTACTCTCAAGAAGTATATGAAATAATACAGCTTCCTTTCATTCAAATTGAAAAAATTTGCTTGTGGGGAGAAAATATATTCACTTATCTCCTGAGGTATGTTGCTGGTTTTCTTCCCCTTTGTCAGAATTGAACAGTAAGCTGTCCCTGCAGTGGTTGACTAAGGGGAGAAGAAAGCCAAGAGCCAGCCTTTGCCATCCAGGGATGGCCTCTGCATCCCCATACTTGGCAAAATTCTGATGGACCTTCATTCACTTCTTCAATTTGGGCTGGACCCAGGAATAGACTTGACTCTGCTATCCAGTTTACTTTGCTTACTCCAAGACACTGATGCTGGGAAAGATTGAAGGCAGGAAGAGAAGGAGATGACAGAGGATGAGTTGGTTGGATGGTATCACTGACTCAGTGGTTATGAATTTGAGCAAGCTCCAGGAGATGATGAAGGCCAGGGAAGCCTGGCATGCTGCAGTTCAAGGGGTCACAAAGAGTGGGACGTGACTGAGCAAGAGAACAACAACAACCTCTGACCTCACAGGCCAAGGTCTACGTGCTGGCCCTCCATACATAAAACAAATACAAAATTCAAGCAAGAGTTCAAGCCAGGTGGGAGCCATAGATTTTGATGAATCCAGGGACAGGGATAAAATGTTGATATGTAAACAGAGTAGCTCTGAAAAGTTAACCTTTGAAATTTGAGGAATAATAGTAGGAAAGGAGGCAAAGCATTTTCTTCAATTCCAGAAAGACTTAAAATGAAATAAGAAAATATTTAAGAGCTAAAACTCATAGTATTGATATTCTTTAGTAAAAATTAGGTGCATATTTGCTATTGGTCCCTTTAGTGTTGAAGAGAATTGGAAAACTAGAATCACAGAGGGTCAACTAAGTTCTTTCATTTTAAAACCCTTTATTTTCATACTAAGATGTCTAATGAACCAGTAATTTTAGGCTTTTACTTTTTTGGTTGCTGTTGAAACCTGACTAGTTTTTTAAAAATAATATTTGAGAATTCTAATTTACTTTATACTTTATTAGCTTTATAAAAAACATTGTTGGGAAATTGTAGCAAGAAAATGAAAATATAAGAAAATAAGTTAAAAAAATTTAACTGTGGTTAAAAATACTAAAATGTTTATAACTAAGCTTAAATTGGGCTAGGAATTATTGAAAGCACTTTAAAATAATTTAGGTTTTGTGACGGAGAAGGCGATGGCACCCCACTGCAGTACTCTTGCCTGGAAAATCC
>SJYV01046737.1:89775-109900 GCA_006410875.1 Neotragus pygmaeus | reverse complement strand
GCTCAGCTTTCTTCACAGTCCAACTCTCACATCCATACATGACCACTGGAAAAACCATAGCCTTGACTAGACGGACCTTTGTTGGCAAAGTAATGTCTCTGCTTTTCAATATGCTATCTAGGTTGGTCATAACTTTCCTTTCAAGGAGTAAGTGTCTTTTAGTTTCATGGCTGAAATCACCATCTGCAGTGATTTTGGAGCCCCCCCAAATAAAGTCTGACACTGTTTCCACTGTTTACCCATCTATTTCCCGTGAAGATATGGGACCAGATGCCATGATCTTAGTTTTCTGAATGTTGAGCTTTAAGCCAACTTTTTCCACTTTCACTCTCCACTTTCACTTTCATCAAGAGGCTCTTTAGTTCTTCTTCACTTTCTGCCATAAGGGTGGTGTCATCTGCATATTTGAGGTTACTGATATTTCTTCCGGCAGTCTCGATTCCAGCTTGTGCTTCTTCCAGCCCAGCGTTTCTCATGATGTACTCTGCATATAAGTTAAATAAGCAGGGTGACAATATACAGCCTTGACGTACTCCTTTTCCTGTTTGGAACCAGTCTGTTGTTCCATGTCCAGTTCTAACTGTTGCTTCCTGACCTGCATATAGGTTTCTCAAGAGGCAGGTTAGGTGGTCTGGTATTCCCATCTCTTTCAGAATTTTCCACAGTTTATTGTGCTTTGGCATAGTCAATAAAGCAGAAATAGATGTTTTTATGGAACTCTCTTGCTTTTTCAATGAAGATTTTAATAAACTTCAAATATGACTGTAATGTCAATAGAGTTTGATTTTGAATTTGAATATTTGCACCAGAGCCCTTAGAATAATTTATATTATCTGGTTTTGATCAGCTTTGGTTTCAGTTTAAATCATTTCTCTGAGGCAACTTTATTTACCTACCTACGTTTGCTGTTATTAAATAAACAAAGTGATTCCCTGGTAGCTCAATGGTAAAGAATTCACCTGACAGTGCAGAAGACACAGCTTCAATCCCTGGCTTGCAAACATTCCCTGGAAAAGGAAATGGCAACTTACTTCAGTATTCTTGCCTGGAAAATCCCAAGGACAGAGGAAACTGGTGGGCTAAATTCTAGGGGATCAAAAAAGGCAGACTTGACTTAGTGACTAAACAACAACAATAAAACAATTTAAAAATAATGTGAGGTAACTCTGAAAAATTTTGGTTGACTTACTTTAAATTTAGTCAACCTAAATTTTTGTTGGCTTTCAACAATTCAAAATTTCCTTTACTTTTTATAATATTTTTAATGGATTTAGTCTACCTCAGGGTCTACTAGTACATTTTCAATAGTCTGGGTTGTACTTTCTTGTGTAGTAAGGTTCTAAGTGATTTTTGTTCACTTCTTTATATTTTTTGTATTCTTAATTTTTCTTACAATGAGAATAGTAGGAAGGAAATGTTGTTAAAACAATGTGAATTTAAAACTTATTTTCCCCAGAGATTTCTTAACTATATAAAGTGAACCATGTGTGTGTGGTGCAACATTTTCTAGGATTTTAAAATTTTGGTAATTGAAAAGTATACCATTATTGAAAGGAAGCAGCTTTGGTCTAAACAAAATCCGTCCTATAATGTATCTCAACTTAGAAGACTGTGAACTAATTAGACATACAGCATATGCCTCCTTATAATTTAATTTATCCAATGTTGGTTTCCATTCTTTAGTCAGAACTTGGTTGATAGTTTCTTTTGCTGTTAAACTTTTCCTTTTGAAGAAATTGCTTTTAATTACAAAATTTAAAAAGGGAAACACAAAAGCCTTACCCAGTAATGAGTCATAAAAAACTGCAGCAGGTGGTCATAGCCACATGATGGTCTAACTCATACATTGTGACTTTTGCCAAGGACTCTGATTGCAATCCTGCTGAACTCAACTGCAATTCTTGTGTCAGCTCTGTCCTGTAGTGCAAATCAATCACCAGGTACCTTTTGAGCTCTCATGGACATTTAAGATTCCAAAGCTTGAACCCCACATACATTTACAGAAGAAGCAGGAAGAGAAGCCACTCACCAGCCCTGTACTCAAACCCAGCACGATATTCAATAATGACCTGTCAGGGAAAGGAGGCTGTGTATACTCACACTGTGAAACATCCTGAGAGACTTTCTTTATGAATTTGAAAAAAGATTCAGCAGGGCTCTAGGCAAGAGCTCACACACACAATTTCAAAAGTGCATCACAATCCTTTAAAAAAAATTTTTTTTCAGAGGATATCATTACCTTGGCATTTTTTCATCTATCCTTTTAAAAAATTATAAAAATAAAAATGATGGCCTGAAAGAGTCTCCTGGTCACAAAAAATAGTCATCTGTTTTTTCAAGGTTTATCATTTTTCTTTTTACCCTAGCAGGGTTCTTTTTGCCTTTTAAGCATTCATTGATTTATTTTCATTTTTGCCCATTCATAATGTGAGAGATATTGAATGGGTGATATGTGTGCATTAGTCATTGTGCAAAATTTGTTAGAATTAATTCAAAGGCTAAAACTAGTCACATTTCATCTTTTTTTTTTTACTTTATTTTACTTTACAATACTCTATTGGCTTTACCATACGTCGACATGAATCCACCACAGGTGTACACGAGCTCCCAATCCTGAATCCCCCTCCCACCTCCCACCTCACAACGTCTCTCTGGATCATCCCCGTGCACCAGTCCCAAGCATCCTGCATCCTGCATCGAACATAGACATCTTTTCTTAGTAACTGGATGAGCTTCAATATACTAGAACAATGGTACTTATATTTTTTTATATAAAGGCAATCTAGGAAATATATGTGTAAGTATATGTGAAACAGGAAAACTCACTTATACTTACAAAAGTTAAAGTGTATGTTTAAACTGAGAAGACTTACAAATTCCTTGGAGCCTGTGTTCCAAGTTGAGTTGGGATGGAGGAACCAATAGTTTAGCATGCAGGCTATTTTCTAGGAAGCAATACCTATGAAAAGGAAAGTGAAAATACAAGATTGGGAAGGAGAAGATGAGCTGTGATGCAGAACCAACAAAGCTTCAGGTGATCAGAATCATATTGGAATAATCACTCAGGGATAAGAATGGCCTTTCAGTTCTGTTAGGAGCCAGGCTTTCCTGTTATTGATCAGTTAAACTGACAGTCAGTTTCCTAGGAAGCACTGGATGTAGGCCACCGTGCAGCTGAGGAAATCTCTGAAGGGACTGATGGCTAAAGCCTGTCAATGACAGCCTTCCCAATAAATGGGGCAACAAGTTTTTTCATGAACTGGTATCTGTATGCTACATTACAAGGTCTATCCAAACAAGGTGATTAGAAACCCTGCCTTTGGATCTTCAGCTTTCTCTTTTCAATTTTAGCCACTAGGATAATTTTCATATTTTATTTCTAAAATCTATTTGAAAGACCAAATAAATAAATAAAAAAAAGCAAGCTGAAAAAAAAAACAATTTGATTAATATAGTTTATGCCTTTACTTACACAATATATTTTAGGTGTGCCTTACTGGGTAGGTTGGCTTCCCAGGTGGTGCTAGTGGTAAAGAACCTGCATGCCAGTGCTGGAGACAGAAGAGACACAGGTGCCTCCCTCATTTGGGAAGATCCCTTGGAGGAGGGCGTGGCAACTCATTACTGTTTTCCTGCCTGGGAAATCCCACTGAGAGAGGAGTCTGGTGAGCTAAGGTCTATAGGGTCACAAAGAGTCAGGAACGAACTGAAGCAATTCAGCACACACACACTGAGTAAGTTACTTGGTTTATATTTTGAACTTAGTTTACACTGTCTGGATTTTGAAAGATATTTTAATAATTACATAAGAATGGATCTCATCACTACAAAACTTGGTAAATCCAGAAGGGAATCTCTTTTGCTTTGGTTCCATTAATTTAGCTAAAAAACTGACAGGCATGGAGGAAAAATGGGAATAAATAGAAATAAAGCAGTGGTATTATTGTCCTCATCATTATAAAGAAAATGAACTGAAATAAGAGCAAGATGAAAGATAAAAGTAGCATACTTTTCACTTGTGAAGTCATTGAAATAATGAAAACAATCTATTCATTGTTAGAGATTTTTACCTTTTATCAGTTTAGGTTGTCACTCAAATACTTCTGTGCCTAAATCTAATTATGCCAGGAGGAGAGTACTATTTTCAGTATGCCATATTTAATTCGCTAAAACGTCTCTGTTCAGTAAGGCCCTGAAGGGATGAATGATAGTCTGGCAGATTTTCAATAAATAATGACAATTTATCAGTAAAGAGGCTTATTTTCAAGAGATGAATAGCTAGATACATCTGTAATATTAATTTCCAAATCCTGAAGACAAAATAGCATTGACAGAAATCATGAAATATGAAGGACAAACTAATTTGGGTGGGAGCCAGAGTGTGGGAGTAGTGCAAAGATACATTTTAATTTAGACATGTTGCTTTTGAAGTGATATGGTACATCTAAGGAGAGAGAAATGCAGATTTGGAGATCAAGGGGGAAAGGTCAGGTTCACTTGAACAGAATTGTCTGCGTTCACCAGGTTAGTCTCTCCTGGGTTAGGTAATGTGTCTAGCACATTACAGAAAAAGGGAATCAAGGAGGAGCTGTCCCCACTCCAGTAACTGGGCAGTGTGGTCTTTTGGAAGAATTTATGTTCAAAGTGATAGTTCCATCAGTAGCTATTTGACCTTGAATAAATCTCTCTGAGTTTCAACTTTCCCTGTGATTAAAAATGAGAATATCAAAACCTATCAATGCTCTGTATAGAGTGATTTGGATCAAAGAGGATAAATGTAAAAGTATTTCATAAATTTAAAAGTGCAATTCAAGTATATCATTATCATATAATAAAGTGTGTATGGATATTTGAACTACTTAAGTGTGAAAAGAGAAGATGTAAATTATTCACTCACTAAATAAACATATGTTGTATAAGACCCTAAATTATTTCTAGAAAGTGGAATATAAATAAGACATGATTTCTTTCCTCACATGCCCACAAGGCCTATCAATAAAAGTAACATATGGGCATTCGTCAAGTACAAGCAGACAGAAGAGTAAGTAAAGGATATTATAAGTGAAAAAATGAATGGATACATAAATAGATGCACAAAAGAGAAGCATCTAATCCAAACTCAGTTTCAAAAAAACCTTCTTGGAAGAATCTGCCTTCAGTTCAGTTCAGTCACTCAGTCGTGTCTGACTCTTTGCCACCCAATGAATCGCATCATGCCAGGCCTCCCTGTCCATCACCAACTCCCAGAGTTCACTCAGACTCATGTCCATCGAGTCAGTGATGCCATCCAGCCATCTCATCCTCTGTCATCCCCTTCTCCTCCTGCCCACAATCCTTCCCAGCATCAGAGTCTTTTTCAATGAGTCAACCCTTCTCATGAGGTGGCCAAGGTACTGGAGTTTCAGCTTTAGCATCATTCCTTCCAAAGAAATCCCAGAGCTGCTCTCCTTCAGAATGGACTGGTTGGATATCCTTGCACTCCAAGGGACTCTCGACAGTCTTCTCCAACACCACAGTTCAAAAGCATCAATTATTCATCAGTCAGCTTTCTTCACAGTCCAACTCTCACATCCATACGTGACTACTGGAGAAACCATAGCCTTGACTAGACGGACACTAGTCGGCAAAGTAATGTCTCTGCTTTTGAATATACTATCTAGGTTGGTCATAACTTTCCTTCCAAGGAGTAAGCATCTTTTAATTTCATGGCTGCAATCACCATCTGCAGTGATTTTGGAGCCCCCCAAAATAAAGTCTGACACTGTTTCCACTGTTTCCCCATCTATTTCCCATGAAGTGATGGGACCNACACCACAGTTCAAAAGCATCAATTCTTCGGTGCTCAGCTTTCTTCACAGTCCAACTCTCATGTCCATACATGACCACTAGAAAAACCATAGCCTTGACTAGACAGACCTTTGTTGGCAAAGTAATGTCTCTGCTTTTAAATATGCTATCTAGGTTGGTCATTGGAGAAGGCAATGGCACCCCACTCCAGTACTCTTGCCTGGAAAATCCCATGGACGGAGGAGCCTGGTAGGCTGCAGTCCATGGGGCCGCTAAGAGTCGGACACGACTGAGCGACTTCACTTTCACTTTTCACTTTCATGCATTGGAGAAGGAAATGGCAACCCACTCCAGTGTTCTTGCCTGGAGAATCCCAGGGACCGGGGCAGCCTGGTGGGCTGCCGTCTGTGGGGTCGCACAGAGTCGGACACGACTGAAGTGACTCAGCAGCAGGTTAGTCATAACTTTTCTTCCAAGGACTAAGCGTCTTTGAATTTCATGGCTGCAGTCACCATCTGCAGTGATTTTGAAGCCCCTAAAAATAACGTCTGACACTGTTTCCACTGTTTCCCCATCTATTTCCCATGAAGTGATGGGACCAGAAGCCATGATCTTCATTTTCTGAATGTTGAATTTTCTGAATTCCCTTAATGCAATATTTTTAAAAAATACACATTAGTGAGTAAAGTTCCACGATGACTGAAATATCCAAATTTTAAATAAAGACAGAATCAGGACCCCTGATTTCTCTCCTTTGGCCTCAGGTTCCCACAGGGCAGCATGACTCAGCATGGCTCAGCACCGCCGCAGACCTTGTTCCTGCCTCACATGTGTTCGCAACACAGGAGACTTCTGGAGCACCTTTCTCCTCACAAGAATGATTGCACTGGGGGGTAGAGGATCATGCAGCTAGGCAGAGGGCTTCCCTTCCCCAATGGGAAGAGGATCTTTCTGCAGTCCTTTTGGAAGCTTCTTCCAATACTGAAGTGGTTTGCCAGAGTACATCATGCAAAATGCTGGGTTGAGTGAATCACAAGCTGGAATCAAGATTGCCAGGAGAAATGCCAACAGCCTCAGATATGCAGATGCACGCATGCATGCTATGTGGCTTCAGTTGTGCCCAACTCTTTGCAACCCTATGGACCACAGCCCGCCAGGCTCTCTGTCCATGGGATTCTCCAGGCAAGAATACCAGAGTGGGTCGCCATTTCCTCCTCCAGGGGATCTTCCTGTCCCAAGAATCAAACTCTCATCTCTTATATCTCCTGTGTTGGCAGGTGGGTTCTTACCACTAGCACCATCTGGGAAGCCTGATTTGCAGTTGACGCCACCCAAATGGCAGAAAGTGAAGAGGAACTAAAGGACCTCTGGATGAAGGTGAAAGAGGAGAGTGAAAAAGCTGGCTTAAAACTCAACATTCAAAAAACTACGATCATGGTATCTGGCCCCATCACTTGGCAAATAGATGGGGAAAAAAAATGGAAACAGTGGCAGATTTTATTTTCCTGGGCTCCAAAATAACTGCTGACTGTAACTGTAGCCATGAAATTGAAAGATGCTTGCTCTTTGGAAGGAAAGCTATGACAAACCTAGACAGTGTATTAAAAAACAAAGACATCATTTGCCAACAAACATCCATATGTTCAAATACATGATTGGACCATAAAGAAGGCTAGGTACCAAAGAACTGATGCTTTTGAACTGTGGTGTTAGAGAAGATTCTTGAGAGTCCCTTGGATTGCAAGGAGATCCAACCAGTCCATCTTAAAGGAAATCAGTCCCGAATATTCATTGAAAGAACTGATGCTGAAGCTGAAGCTCCAGTACTTTGGCTACTTGATGCGAAGAGCTGACTCAATGGGAAAGACCTTGATGCTGGGAAAGATTGAAGGTGGGAGGAGAAGGGGGCGATAGAGGATGAGATGGTTAGATAGCATCCCCAACTCAGTGGACTTGAGTTTATACAAACTCCAGGAGATNTCCCGAATATTCATTGAAAGAACTGATGCTGAAGCTGAAGCTCCAGTACTTTGGCTACTTGATGCGAAGAGCTGACTCAATGGGAAAGACCTTGATGCTGGGAAAGATTGAAGGTGGGAGGAGAAGGGGGCGATAGAGGATGAGATGGTTAGATAGCATCCCCAACTCAGTGGACTTGAGTTTATACAAACTCCAGGAGATGGTGAAGGACAGGGAAGCCTGGCCTGCCGCAGTCCATGGGGTCCCAAAAAGCTGGGCAAGACTGAGAGACAAACACACAATGTGTCAGTGGGTAGAATTAGGTCAGTTCACGAACATGTGGATGGGAAAATAATTGATATTTATTTTCACTAGCTCTAACTAAAATTTAGAAATTCAGCAATTAATGTAGACAACAGAGCACAGTAATCTTTTGGTACCTGTGATTTAGTCATTAATAAGAATACAGATGTTTATATTACACTATAGTCTTTGTAAGTATCTCAAAATATTATTTATGTTCATGGAAATTTATAGTATAAATTATGGAAATTTATAGTAGCTATTAGATTTTCTGATAAATCTTGTTATTTTAAAAAATAAGCACATATACTACATATCATAGTATGTCATAAATTTTAATTATTGAATTTTAGCATAATTAATTTCCTTTGTAATCCTATAATTTTTATCTTAGCCATTTAAAAACACACCAGAGGGTCCATAGCATAAAAAAGGTTAGAAACTCAATCTCTAGAAGTGTATTTGTATGACTTCAGTGTGAAAAAGGATTTCTTAAACAAGAGAAAAATAAAGGAAAGAATGATATGACCAGCATAGAGGAAAAGAATGATAAATTTGACTAGATTGGAAATTGTAAACTTTTCCCATTTAATATACCAAAGATAGTCCCTGAATTACTGACTTACAATTTTTTTTACCTTATGACAGTATCACCATCTTTATTTTCCAGGAGACTCAGAGAAAGCCACAACACTGCTTATTCAGAGCCTGGATTTGAAACACATTTTTTAATATCACATCTGCCCATTTAATGATAGCCATCGTATTTATAACACTCACTAAGATTCATGGAGGGCTGACCAAAGACACTTATTCCTTGGAAGAAAAGTTATGACCAACCTAGACAGCCTATACTCCAGTACTCTCGCCTGGAAAATCCCATGGACGGAGGAGCCTGGTAGGTTTCAGTCCATGGGGTCGCGAAGAGTCGGATATGACTGAGTGACTAAACTGAACTGACGGACCACATGCCACCCACTCAACATTTAGGTCCTTATTCAAATGTCACCTTTTCAGAAAGGCCTTCCCCTGGCCAGCCAATCTTATTTGATTTTTCTTAATGGTACAACCACTTTTTAAAAAGTATTTTTATTTATTTACTTCTTTGGCAGAGCTGTGTGGCGTGCAATATCTGTTTCTTGACCAGGGATCAAACCCTTGCCTCTGCACCAGGAGCAGAGTCTTAACCAATGGCCTTCCAAGGAAGTCGCTGATCAGCGACCTGAACACAGCCGCGATGCGCCCAGGCCTCGGCAGGGCCGTGCCCCCTCTGAAGGCAGGGTCCACCCCCAGGGGAGGACCCCTGCCTGTTCTTCCAAGCTCTGCTGGGAGCCTGTAACCTGCCATTGCCCTGGGCTTGTAGTCACATCCCTCCAAGCCTGCCTCCACGGTCACAGGGCCTCTCCCTTGTCTCTCTCCATGTCTGAACTTCCTCTCCTTTCTCTTATAAAGACGAATCCTTGGATACAGTTCTCACCCCAAGCCCGGATGGCCTCGTCTGCAAAGAGCCCATTTCCAACCTTCAAGTGGCCATGAATTTGCGGAGGACACCCTGCACTCCCGGGCTTCCCTGGTGGTGCAGGGGTAGAGAATCCACCTGCCAGTGCAGGAGACACAGGAGATGAGTCTTCCATCCCTGGGCTGGGACGATCCCCTGGAGAAGGACATGGCAACCCGCTCTAGTGTTAGTGTTCTTGCCTGGAGAATCCCCCAGACAGAGGAGCCTGGTGCGCTACATTCCATGGGGTCGCAAAGAGTCAAAAAATCAACTTCCCAGCGTCGTGGAGTAAGAGGTTCGAGCCGGGTCTGCTCTGCCTCTGAGCCAAAGCGCTCCATCACCACGCTTTCCTGCCGGTCAGTTGTCTCCATTTGTGGAATTGAATCAGAGTTTTATTACCTTCAAATTGCTGGACACAAGCATTCTAACAGCATTTCAGACACCAGGGCCCTGGAAATCTCATTTCTGCTGGTCCAGGCCCTCCAGGGAGCAGCGCTTTTTCACACTTTCTAGGTCCTTGGAAATGCGCTTCTAGAGGCCAGTTCCCTGGCTGGGAGACCTTTCCAGGTCATACCCTCAGTCACTGTCCCTAATGAAGCTTCCCGAGCCTGGTGTCTGTCTTGAACCTGAAACCAGGAACAACTGCTTCCCACTGGTGTCCAATAGGGAAGTTGGGAACAGAGTCCTGAGGCTCAGTTACAAAATACTGAAAGCAAACGCACACAAAGTAACCCAACAGGGGCTTCTCTGGCTGCTCCAGGAGTTAGGAACCCACCTGCCGACGCCGCGGACCCGGGCTCCACCCCCGTGGGGTCCAGGAGGGTCCCACAAGCTGCCACCACGAGGCCCGCGGTCTAGGGCCCGCGCTCCGCACAAGGGAGGCCCCGGGTACGCAGCCCGCGCCCCGCGAGGGAGAGCAGGCCCCGCGCCCCGCAACAGAGGAAGCCCAAGCGGCAGCCGAAAACGCGCTCGCCAGGCAACTTTTGCAGAGTCTGGCAAAGTGTCCAACCAACCGTATCCCGCTCCTTTTTCGGGCCGGCTCATTGCTCCCTTCACGTTTGCGGAAAAGCCCACCCCGTTTCGCTTCCCGGATTGGCTCTGCCTAACGCCCTGTGTGGATTTCTTCTTTTCCCAAGAATTGTAAACCGCACAACAGAGCTGCTCTCTCCTCCTTTGTATGACAATTCACTGTCTAACGCACGTCCCTGAGATCTAAACTCGCTCGGGAAAAATTCTCTTATTTGAATGGTTTCCTTCTCTCTCCTGTAGTCTGTTTACCAGCTAAACTAAGCCAGCACCTAGGTTTAATACATTTGCCTACCCGCCTGCTTCTCTCCAGACCTGTGCACTAGCTTTTCCCTCTGTTGAGAACTACTTTTCCCCATGGATTTTTTTTTTTTTTTTCAAAAATTAAGGTAACATTGGTTTACCACATTATATAAGTTACACAGGTGCAATAATATTTTATTTCTATAATAATATTTTATTTCTATATACCCTGGGCTTTCCTGATGTCTCGGTGGTAAATAATCCACCCTCCAACTCAGGAGGATGCCAGTTTGATCCCTGGGTCAGGAAGATCCCCTGCGGAAGGAAACGGCAGTCCACTCCAGTATTCTTGTCCGGGATAGCCCATGGGCTGAGGAGCCTGGCAGGCTGCAGTCCACGGGGTCGCAAGAGTCTGACACAATTTAGTGACTAGAACAGTGACAACACATGCCCTATGGTGTGATCAACAGCAAGAAGGTCCCACCCATCACGATAGGGTCGATCNTATGAATCTGAGGGGTGACATTTCTTATTTCAATCTTGAGTTGTGGAGCACTTCATTTTTTAATAAATTCTAAACCTGGCGTGCTGCGATTCATGGGGTTGTAAAGAGTCAGACACGACTGAGCAACTGAACTGAAAACTGTTTAAATGAACATAATGAATACCACAGTTTACAAAAACATGAACTTCATCAGTTGGGTGTAATGACGGAAGTCTTTCATGTCTGATATTTGAAAAATAATAAAATAAAGAGAGAGACCTCTTTCTATTTACTCTTGTTTGACTGAAAGGAATCCTAACCAAATAAATTCTTCTAAAAGGAAAAAGCCTCTATCAGTCTAGATCGACTTTTCGGGTCACTAAATCTTATGTGAGGCATGTGAAAATATTAATAACTCATCAGTCACTTCCAGCCAAATGAATGAACCTGTAAGGATAAACTAATTTACTTGTGCAGCAGAAGCCTCTGTCTTATACATCGCTTGCCTACCTCAAACCCCTACCACTAGACTATGAGTTATTTGTGAACATGGGTTGCATTTTATATTTCAAAAAGGTATCCAATAAATATCTGCTCATTGAATGAATGAACAAATTTATTATTAGTAACATCTTAATACAATGAATTCAACATTAAAAACTTATGGTATGTTACAGGATAATCATTACCATATTATAGCATGTTAAAGAGCAAAGAGTCCTCCCTGGTGGCTCAGATGGTAAAGCGTCTGCCTGCAATGACGCTTTAGTTAACAACATATTTTTAAATGCTGAGATTCTTGAAAAACTAAACTTTGAAAACAAATTAAGATAAGCTCTATTGGAATCTTTTCATCCAATAAGCCAATACTGAAAGAAGAATCTTTTCAGGGTATCCAGGACACTGAACTGCATGTTCTAGTGCCGTGTTTTGTTTTTTGTGAGTCAGTACTACAAAGCTAAAATACACCCAGAGTAAATTAATAAGAAAAATCTACACAGCTAGAGCTTTGTTGAATTAGAATTCCTGGGCTCCCAATAAGGGCTAAATCCCAAAGGGATCAGAGTCAAGTAAATAAAAAATCCATCTGAATTTTATCAGAGGGCAAAGTTTCAACTTTGAATACCCCAGCAACCAAGGATGAATTATGTATAAGATTAGTAAAGTGCCTTCATCCACGCCCCAGCCAGAGAACATTCATCTATCTCACCGTGACTGAAGGAAAAGCAGCAGTGTATTCGCCTGCCAAAAATAGTTGTGGCTATACTCTAGATAGAAGTTTAAGAATACTGAGGGATTAAAATTTAATAGTAAAGCTGCTGCTACCTGGGAGTAAAAGCTTGAACTCTGGCATCAGAAAGAAATAGGGACTTCAGCATGCTGAATAGATGAAAACAAGAGCTGGCAAGTGCCTAATAAAGACTGTAAGAGTATGTTCCTTTCTTAAATTCTTCCCCAAACTGCTTCTTTCTCTGCATATCCTATTTATAATATGCAGGAGTGCTCAATGGGAATATAGCCCTTTTCTACACTTTGAATAGTACATATACATTTCATTTCCAGAATGCTTGAAATTACAGGATGAGGTTAAAGGGTAATTATGTGGTCTGAATTCTCTGAATATCAGTTCTCTTAGTTTTGTCGAACATCACCTGAAGCCCAAATAATTTCTTTTCTTGAAGCTGGCAGTCGAGACAGACATAAGGCAATCTTAATATTAATTAGAGAACTAACAGAGATTATTTTTTCCTCAAATTCAGATAGAATACCATTAATAGCTAATCTTTCACTGAGGCCTTATCAGCATTAAAGGAACACATTGAAGTTTCCAATGTATTATTACAACTGCTAGAAGTACATCTGTTACCTAAAAATCCCACTTTAGAAAAACAAAACAAAAAAGCCCCATGAGTTATGTTATTTTAGACCAAAAGTTAATTCTGTTCAATTAAACTTCCCCTCACAATCCTTGACAAACTTCACCTTTGATTTTGAAAACAGATTGATGCTGGAACATAAGATACAGCTTTTAGTTTATATTAAGCAATGAAATTAAAAAGATGCTTACTCCTTGGAAGGAAAGTTATGACCAACCTAGACAGCATATTAAAAAGCNCACAGGAGATGAGTCTTCCATCCCTGGGCTGGGACGATCCCCTGGAGAAGGACATGGCAACCCGCTCTAGTGTTAGTGTTCTTGCCTGGAGAATCCCCCAGACAGAGGAGCCTGGTGCGCTACATTCCATGGGGTCGCAAAGAGTCAAAAAATCAACTTCCCAGCGTCGTGGAGTAAGAGGTTCGAGCCGGGTCTGCTCTGCCTCTGAGCCAAAGCGCTCCATCACCACGCTTTCCTGCCGGTCAGTTGTCTCCATTTGTGGAATTGAATCAGAGTTTTATTACCTTCAAATTGCTGGACACAAGCATTCTAACAGCATTTCAGACACCAGGGCCCTGGAAATCTCATTTCTGCTGGTCCAGGCCCTCCAGGGAGCAGCGCTTTTTCACACTTTCTAGGTCCTTGGAAATGCGCTTCTAGAGGCCAGTTCCCTGGCTGGGAGACCTTTCCAGGTCATACCCTCAGTCACTGTCCCTAATGAAGCTTCCCGAGCCTGGTGTCTGTCTTGAACCTGAAACCAGGAACAACTGCTTCCCACTGGTGTCCAATAGGGAAGTTGGGAACAGAGTCCTGAGGCTCAGTTACAAAATACTGAAAGCAAACGCACACAAAGTAACCCAACAGGGGCTTCTCTGGCTGCTCCAGGAGTTAGGAACCCACCTGCCGACGCCGCGGACCCGGGCTCCACCCCCGTGGGGTCCAGGAGGGTCCCACAAGCTGCCACCACGAGGCCCGCGGTCTAGGGCCCGCGCTCCGCACAAGGGAGGCCCCGGGTACGCAGCCCGCGCCCCGCGAGGGAGAGCAGGCCCCGCGCCCCGCAACAGAGGAAGCCCAAGCGGCAGCCGAAAACGCGCTCGCCAGGCAACTTTTGCAGAGTCTGGCAAAGTGTCCAACCAACCGTATCCCGCTCCTTTTTCGGGCCGGCTCATTGCTCCCTTCACGTTTGCGGAAAAGCCCACCCCGTTTCGCTTCCCGGATTGGCTCTGCCTAACGCCCTGTGTGGATTTCTTCTTTTCCCAAGAATTGTAAACCGCACAACAGAGCTGCTCTCTCCTCCTTTGTATGACAATTCACTGTCTAACGCACGTCCCTGAGATCTAAACTCGCTCGGGAAAAATTCTCTTATTTGAATGGTTTCCTTCTCTCTCCTGTAGTCTGTTTACCAGCTAAACTAAGCCAGCACCTAGGTTTAATACATTTGCCTACCCGCCTGCTTCTCTCCAGACCTGTGCACTAGCTTTTCCCTCTGTTGAGAACTACTTTTCCCCATGGATTTTTTTTTTTTTCAAAAATTAAGGTAACATTGGTTTATCACATTATATAAGTTACACAGGTGCAATAATATTTTATTTCTATAATAATATTTTATTTCTATATACCCTGGGCTTTCCTGATGTCTCGGTGGTAAATAATCCACCCTCCAACTCAGGAGGATGCCAGTTTGATCCCTGGGTCAGGAAGATCCCCTGCGGAAGGAAACGGCAGTCCACTCCAGTATTCTTGTCCGGGATAGCCCATGGGCTGAGGAGCCTGGCAGGCTGCAGTCCACGGGGTCGCAAGAGTCTGACACAATTTAGTGACTAGAACAGTGACAACACATGCCCTATGGTGTGATCAACAGCAAGAAGGTCCCACCCATCACGATAGGGTCGATCCCCTTTACTCATTTCATCTCTTCCCACCACACCCGCCACAATCCTCTCTCTGGGAATCATTATTCTTTTCTCTGCATCTAAGTGTTTGGTTTTTTTGGTTTGTTCATTTGTTTTCGTTGTTTGCTGGAATTTTTGCATTTCTCATTTGAGTGAAATCGTATGGTGCATGAGGACAGGGAGAAAAAGGAGACTCCTGCACTGCTGGGAGGAATGTAAGCTGGTGCAGCCACTAGGGAAGACAGTGGGAAGGTTCCCCCCAAAATTAAGAACAGCTACCATATAATCCAGAAATTCTGGGTACTTATCCCAAGAACATGAAAACACTGATTTCAACATACGCACTCTTACGCTCATTAATTACAATAGCCAACGTCTGGAAACAACTCAAAGTGAAAGTGAAGTCGCTCAGTCGTGTCCGACTTGAGACCCCGTGGACTGTAGCCCACCAGGCTCCTCTGTCCATGGGATAGCCCAGGCAAGAATACTGGAGTGGGTTGCCATCTCCTTCTCCAGGGGATCTTCCCAACCCAGGGACTGAACCTGGGTCTCCTGAATTGCAGGCAGCTTCTTTGCTGTCTGAGCCACAAGGAAAGAACCTAAGTGCCCATCAGTAGATGAATGGATAAAGAAGATGTATGTATGTATATATAAACCCACATATATGGTGGAATGTTTTTCAGCCATAAAAAGAGGAAAGCTTGCTATTGGCATTAGATGGATGAACCTTGAGGATACTACGCTCGGGGAGACAAGTCAGAGGGAGAAAGACAAACACTCCTGCGGATCTGGGGGCCGCCTCCTCACTCCTTCAGTCCTCTGCGCCTCCGTCGCCTTCAGACTCGTGCCCCGACTAGGCTGTAAGTGACGCGTGGCCTGGTGCCCGCCACCAGCTTCCACTGCCCTTTGTTCCCGCTTAACGTCTCCTGAGTCGCCATGCGTTGGTCTGGGCTTTGTCTGCTCTCTCAGCTAGGATATCGGCTTCCCGAGAGCGGGGCTGTCCTGGTCTGTTCTGTGCCCCGCCATGTCCCTGGAACCCAGCGGAGCCGCAGGCTGTGTGCCGTTCCAAGCGCTCACTTTAGGCTGAGAGCTCAGTACACATTTGCGTAAATAAGTGATCTCCAATTGTAGTGTAGACATCGAGTCGACATTCCCATTTCCGTCTCTGTGCCCATTCTCCCAAGGGAGGCAAAGGACGCTCGCTGCTTTGTCTGTCCTCCAGGTCTTGCAGCGAGGGATGTCATCTAGCTGAGGAAGGAATTTTGACCCTCAACATTTACATCAAGCCTTCCTTGATGTGGGGGTGGCAGGAGCCCCTTTCAGAGTCTGATGCAAAGGATAAAACTTCTCTTTCTGGAATGTTCTGCGTATGATCAAGGTTGGGTGGCAGAGCTTCACGAGTACCCCCCAGCCCTCTGCTGCCCGCCTCCCGGCTCCAAATGTGCCTGCCCCAGAGCTAATATTTGTTGAATGCATGAATAATGTATATTATCAGTTGTCAGCTATATACCAAATGTATTCATTTCCTAGGGCTGTAACAAAGTACCAAAATTGGGATGGCTTAAAACACAGAAATTCATTCTCTCATAGTCCTGCAGGGTGGAAGTCCAGAGTCAGTATGGCTGGACTGAAACCCAGGAGTGGGCAGGACACGCCCCCCACCCTACCCGGGGAGGTCCTGGGGAAAAATCCGCTCCTTGCTCCTTCAGTTTCTGGGGGTTCCCGGCATCCCTCCATCTGGGGTTGCACCTCCCAGATCTCTCCTCCATGAGCACGTGACCTTCTCCTGTGTAGGAGCAAAACCTCCCTCTTATGCACGTTCTCGGGCTCACCTGGGAGTCCAGTGGTTGAGAATCCGCCTGCCAACGCAGGGAACACAGGTTTGATCCCTGGTCCAGGAAGATTCCACATGCAGCGGGGCAGCGGAACCCACGAGCCACAGCTGCCGAAGCATTCACACCCGGAGCCCCTGCTCTGCAACAAGAGACGCTGCAGTGAGAAGCCCTCTCAGGGAACGAAAACCAGCCTCCTATCACCCAACTGGACACAGCCCGCGGAGCCACGAAGGCCCATCACAGCCCCAAATCAATCAATTAAGATGTTAATACATTTTAAAAATGGAGTATGTGGTGCAACCAGAATTCACAGACGTTATTTTAAGCAATACCTGTTATTGCATTTAGGGTTCACCATGGAAATGTGGGGCGATCATCTTTCCATCTCAAGATCATTAGCTTAACCATGTCTGCAAAGTTCTTTAAAAAAAGAAACCTTTATAAGGCAACATGTGCATGCTCCAGAGACTATTACCTGATATCCATTAGTATTATTCATTGAGGGGATCNAATGTGGGGCGATCATCTTTCCATCTCAAGATCATTAGCTTAACCATGTCTGCAAAGTTCTTTAAAAAAAGAAACCTTTATAAGGCAACATGTGCATGCTCCAGAGACTATTACCTGATATCCATTAGTATTATTCATTGAGGGGATCTCTCTTTCACCTGCTACACCAGATAAAGAAAATCACGGCATAAATGAAAGCACACAGAGAACTATTTGGGGATTTTCACTGAGTACTGAATCCGAGTGTGACTAAATTTCCGGTGTTCACAGTATTTAAAATAAGGAAGCCGGAGGGTGAAAGACAGACACCCTCCCCATCCAACTGCCCCTCCACCTGCCTCCACCAGGCGTTGTTTGAAAGTCACAGGAGGAATTTCAGGTTGCCTGGGGACCAGACCCAAATGAGAGGGTGCAGCCAGAGCTGTTTAAACGGCTCCATAAGCGAGTGTGTCCACTGCTGCCAATAGGCAGGTGAGAGCCAGTTTGTCTTAATGCACCGGTGCCCGTTTCCATTGCGAGTTAACAGTATGTAAAGTGTTCCCACCTTCCCAGTGCCCTAGAGGCAGCTCCGAAAATAATCTACCTGCTGTAAACCTGGTGACTGTTGAGGAGGAGAAATAGGATTTAAAGCCGTAGCTCCGAGGCAATACCAGGAGCCTGAGCAGAGTCATCAAGACTGAGTGGAAAACCTTTTCTGAGAAGGGCGGTTGGATTTCCATCAGCTGCCCCCCTTCCCTGGGGTGTTAATTAAAATAACCGAGAGCGCGCTAGGCTAGAGGGTCACAGTTGCCTTTTCTTCTTGGCAAGTTAATGGGGCCTCATTGTTGTTTGGTCTGTAAGTCATGTCCAACTCTGCAGCCCTATGAACTGCAGCATGCCAGGCTTCCCCGTCCTTCACTATCTTCTGGACTCTGCTCAAAACCCATTGACTTGGTGATGCTATCTAGCCATTTCACCCTCTGTCATCCCCTTTACCTCCTGTCTTCAGCCTTTCCCGGCATCAGGGGTTTTCCCAATGAGTCAGCTCTTCACATCAGGTGGCCAAAGTATTGGAGCTTCAGCATCAGTCCTTCCAATGAATACTCAGGCCTGATTTCCTTTACAGTTAACTGGTTGGATCTCCTTGTAGTCCAAGGGACTCTCAAGAGTCTTCTCCAACACCACAGTTCAAAACCATCAATTTCTCAGTGCTCAGCTTTCCTTACAGTCCATCTCTCACATCCATACATGACCACTGGAAAAACCAGAGCCTTGACTAGACAGACCTTTGTTGGCAAAGTAATGTGTCTGCTTTTTAATATGCTGTGTAGGTTCTTCAAAGTTTTTCTTCCAAGGAGCAGGNTGCTCAGCTTTCCTTACAGTCCATCTCTCACATCCATACATGACCACTGGAAAAACCAGAGCCTTGACTAGACAGACCTTTGTTGGCAAAGTAATGTGTCTGCTTTTTAATATGCTGTGTAGGTTCTTCAAAGTTTTTCTTCCAAGGAGCAGGCATCTTTTCATTTCCTTGCTGCAGTCACTGTTCATAGTGATTTTGGAGCCCCAAAAATAAATAGGGCTTAATATTTATATAGTATCTACCTGGTCTCTTAAATAAGTGTACTATGCCAATACTTTGGCACCTGATGCAAAGAACTGACTCATTGAAAAAGACCCTGATGCTGGGAAAGATTGAAGGCGAGAGAAGGGGACAATGGAGGATGAGATGGCTGGATGGCATCACCGACTCAATAGACATGAGTGTGAGTAAACTCCAGGAATTGGTGATGGACAGGGAGGCCTGGCGTGCTGCAGTCCACGGGGTCGCAAAGAGTCCGACACGACTGAGCGACTGAACCGACTGGCTGATGGATGCCATTGTATTCCGCAGTGTTGACAACTGTCACGTATCTCTAATTCCTCTAAGTGATCAAGCAGATGGCTTTCTTATGTCTCTTATGTCAAACACGTGAAAGACTTCTCCAGGAGGCTCACTGGGTCTAGGCCCTGAGCCTGGCACCAATATTTGACAGACGAGAAACAGACCCTCCGCTTGAGGACCCCACAGCCTGGAGCAAGCGAGAAATTGTACATAGTTGGAATGTGACCTTTCCAGACGCTTGGAATCCTTGTTAGAGCCCAAGTGGAGGGCAATCAGTCTTCTGAGGAACAAGATGCTCCAGAAGCCTCCTGTGCTGTGAACCTGTGTGAGGCAGGAACAAGGTCTGTGGCGGCGCTGAGCCATGCTGCCGTGTGGGAACCTGAGGCCGAAGGAAAGAAACCAGGGGTCCTGACTCTTAGCTCCTTAATGATAACAGTCATCGAGGTGGCCCTGGCGGCCCACTGTTAACACATTGTGCTTCCACCACTCCCAGAGTGCATGGGTTTGATCCCTGCTTGGGGAATTAGCTTCCCACATGCCTCGTGTCGTGGCCCCAAAATAGAAAACAAACGAACAAAAATAATAACAGTAACCTTGACACCAGGCTCAGGCCACTTCTTCTTACCGTAGGGCATTGGGAGAAGATAATGAGAGGGTAACAGGCAGGAAGGCCAGGGGTCTCCAAACAGAGGAAAAAGCCTGCAAGTGTCAGACATTTTATCTCTCTTAAGAGGCAGGAGGAAACAGACTAGTGATATTTTTTCCTTCTCTATACAAATTTAGGAGGAGGTTTCTCCTAAAATTCTGTGTTGCCATAATGACACCTGGTTTCACTTGAAGTTAACCAT
>SJYV01046737.1:12006-87681 GCA_006410875.1 Neotragus pygmaeus | reverse complement strand
TTTCTGAATGTTGAGTTTTAAGCCAACTTCTTCACTCTTCTCTTTCATCAAAGGCTCTTTAGTTCCTCTTCACTTTCTGCCATAAGCATGGTGTCATCTGCATATCTGAGGTTATTGATATTTCTCTTGGCAATCTTGATTCCAGATTGTGCTTCATCCAGGTCAGCACTTCTCATGATGTACTCTGCATATAAGTTAAATAAGCAGGGTGACAATATACAGCCTTGATGTACTCCTTTTCCGACTTGGAACCAGTCTGTTGATAGGGTAATAGGATAAAGAAAGATCTTTGGCAAAAAAAAGAAAGATACATTTTCCCAGCAGAACTCTAGAATAGCACTGTTATGGATGAATTTTGTCCCCTCCTCCCTCATTCATATGTTAAAGTCCTAACCCACTACTTCAGAATGTGACACCATTTGGAGATAAGGCCTTTCAAGAGGTGATTAAGTTAGAATGAGTCTGTTATGGACCCTAATGCAGTGCGAGTGGTGTCCATTTAAGAAGAGGAGATCAAACCCAAACCTGCACAGGATGACCACGCGAAGACGCAGGGAGAAGATGGCCATCCGCAAACCAAGGAGCGCGCTCACAGGAGAAGCCAAGCCCCAGCACTTTGATCTTGGACTTAGCCTCCAGAACTACGAGAAAATAGATTTCTGTTGTGTGAGCTACCAGTCTGTGGTATTTGTGTGTATCATTTGAATCAGCAGTTCTTTCTCCAGGTACAGACTTTAGAGAAACTCTCACAAATGTAAGAGCGGAGAAGAAGCACACTGTGTCTCTGCAGTGCTGATTCTCATAGCAAAAAAAAAACTTAGCTGCAATTTAAATAGCCACCATGAGTGGGATAAAAAAATGCATTGCACGTATTCCTCCAACGGTCTATTACACTGCGGTTAAAGGGAATGAACTAGATGTGCAACAACCTAAATACATTTCTCAAAATTTATTGCTGAGTGAAAAACAGCTAGTTACAGAAAGATAAAGCCACTGTGATAGCATTTATCTTANTAAATAGCCACCATGAGTGGGATAAAAAAATGCATTGCACGTATTCCTCCAACGGTCTATTACACTGCAGTTAAAGGGAATGAACTAGATGTGCAACAACCTAAATACATTTCTCAAAATTTATTGCTGAGTGAAAAGCAGCTAGTTACAGAAAGATAAAGCCACTGTGATAGCATTTATCTTAAAATGCTGAGAAACTAGGGAAGGGGTTTCCCTGGTGTCTCAGCGGTAAGGAATCTGCCTGTCAATACGGGGGACATGGGTTCGATCCCTGATCTGGGAAGACCCACAAGCCACGGTCCAACAAAGCCCATTGCCACGACTGAGCCTGTGCCCCAGAGCCCGGGAACTGCAACCGCTGAGCCCACGTGCCACAGCCACCCGAAGCCCGAACGCCCTGAGCCGGAGCTCGGCAACTAGAGCCAGCACCGCGGTGAGGAGCCCGCACACCGCAGCCGAGGGAAGCCCGCGGGCGACAAAGGCCAGCACAGGCCTCCGCAGGAGAGGAATGAGCTGCAATTTTACCACTGATATTTGTTTTATCAGAAAGGAACCATAGCAAGTATGACAGAACGTTAACATTTGCTGTTTGTGAGGGAGAGGTGCCTGGATGTTGTTATCCTCTGCTGTTTTCTATGGTTTATAAAGTTGTCAAAAAAAAAAAAAAAAAAACCCCACAGTAGATGGACTGATGAAAGAAATACATAGAATAGAAGAGTTTTATTGCCAAACTGGAATACAGAGAAGAGCAATCCAGTCAGACATTGAGCAAAATTCCAGGTATTGAAAAGTGGGAGACAAAAAACGTGAATCAATTAAGGTAGAACCAAGAGTTCCAACCTCTGTCTCAAAGAAAATCCAGAAGGAGAAATATATAGAGAAAATACTAAAATAAACTATATCCCCAATTTTCAAAGCTAAAGAGAGTATCGAGTCTTTATATTTTAGTATGAGGTCAAAAAGCTATTGAAAAGAAACATGGGGAGAGAGCCTGGAGGACCCAGCACTAGACATGTTAGTAACAGAGAAAAAATCCCGACAGAAAACACTTCAACAGTTTATCATCAAAGAAAGAAGAAACAGATGGGCATCAGATTTCTCAAGTCCAATGAGTACACAATTCTGTAAGTTATAGTGCCACAGAATTCTATGAGCAAAATGTTATCTAAGAAATTAATTTTAGGTGAGCAAGGACCTAGGAGGCATCTCTCCATGAACTCTTTCTGAAAGATTCTCTATAGGATATACCCCAACAGTAGAGAAAATGAATCCAAGAAAGAGGGAAGTAGGATGCAAGCAACAGTGATCTACAAAGAAACTAGTAAAGCCCCAAAGATCACCAAATGTATGGCTATGAAGCTTAATGAATAGCTGAGAAAAAATTCCAACTGTTCAATTCAAAAAGTTTTCAACAAATCTTGGGAATTGGTGAAAGGCGAATTCATGGAGAAGGAAGAAGACATGATAAAATGTTGAGATCTAGCCTTCTGAATGGGGATAGACAATATGTATTAATTGCTTTTCAACTTCAGTGGAAATACATACACTCAGCTATGCTAAGTAAAATGTAAAAAATAAATGCTTGAAGAAAATAATGAAATCAGAATGTCTATTTAGCAAACTGCTGCTGCTGCTTCTGCTGCTAAGTCACTTCAGTCATGTCCGACTCTGTGTGACCCCATAGACAGCAGCCCACCAGGCTCCCTCGTCCCTGGGATTCTCCAGACAAGAACACTGGAGTGGGTTGCCATTTCCTTCTCCAATGCATGAAAGTGAAAAGTGAAAGTGAAGTCACTCAGTCATGTCTGACTCTTAGTGACCCCATGGACTGTAGCCTACCAGGATCCTCCATCCATGGGATTCTCCAGGCAAGAGTACTGGAGTGAGGTGCCATTGCCTTCTCCGATTTAGCAAACTACTAAAGGGTAAATAGTAGTAAAGGAAAAAAAGAAACTAGTCCATCTATTACAGTTTGACTCCTTCTTCCCCCTACCTTCAAAGTGAAAAAACAAATGCTCAAAACCAGAGTGATTCTACAAAAGTAACTCAGGTTTGATTTTAATCACCTAGCAGCTGTTTCTTCAGTAACTGCATAAGAGGAAATCCCTAAGCCAGTGGTTTTCAGGGTTTGTATAAATAGAGATGGCTGGGCCCAACCCTCAGAATTTTTGATTCAGTGAGTTTGGTATGGGGACCAAAAATTTGCATTTCTAACAAGTTCCCAGGTGATGTGGTCCAGAGACCATATTTTGAGAACCACTGCCTGTGGTGAATGAATCTGCCCCCATTACACAAAACTGTGAGTATTTGGTGATTTTCTACTTTCTTTTTGTGCTTACTGAAGAGCACAGTTCTGGGACCCAGTGAAGGGAGGGCTGGTCCTACAGATTTCTGATTACCAAGAAGAGGTAATTTCTGATTTAGAAGAATGTTGTTCAAGAAAGCCTGCTTCTGGAGACAGGAGCTTGATCCCTGGGTTGGGAAGGTCCCCTGGAGAGGGAAATGGCAGCCCACTTCAGTATTCTTGCCTAGGAAATCCCAAGGATGGAGAAGCCTGGCGGGCTACAGTCCACGGGGTCACAAAGAATCAGACGTGACTGAGTGACGAAACAGCAGGAGCAAACTCTCCAATAATCTGCATAATTCCATATTAACACCCTAGGGCACGATGTCCCAGGGTAATAAATTATATAAGCACAACTTTTCTAGCCATTAATACATATCTGGCTTTAACACTGTTTAAAAAAGGAAGAAGAAGAAAGCCTGTTTCTGATGAAGGAATGTCCTAAGTGAGAGTGAAAGTCGCTCAGTCCTGTTGGACTCTTTGCAACCCCATGGCGTTCTCCAGGCCAGAATGCTGGAGTGGGTAGCCTTTCCCTTCTCCAGGGGATCTTCCCAACCCATGGATCGAACCCAGGTCTCTCGCATTGCAGGCGGATCCTTTACCAGCTGAGCCACAAGGGAAGCCCGAAATGGCCTAAAGTAATTCTTTAAAACTAAGTAAAAGGAAGAGGAGGGCAGTCGCAGAAGCCAGCCCATTCACGTGGAAACGCTGGGAGACCATGCCTCGGAACAGCCTTCTCTCATTTAACACTTCTCATTTAACACTTAGTAGGGGCTGGGAGCTGGGAACTTATAATCACCTTGATAGCCAAGAACCCTAGTAGGAAGAGAACGCCTCCTTTCCATGTCACCAGCCAGAATCCCAGGTTTGACTCCCATTGGCCAGTCTGCAATCAAGTGCCCATCAACATCGAGCCAATCCACGCCCAGAAGGTGCTCTGCTTCTTCAGATCTCTGCTCTGATTGGCTAGACCAGCTCACAGGGGTGTGGCCAGCCCCGCTCCAATCAGAATTATTGAGCGTGGGGGAGGCCGGGCTCCACAGAAGAGTGCGGTTACGAAAAGCAAGGGAGGAGCCCGGGGCGACGAAAGTAATTGGCGAGCCCAGGGCTGTTTTTATCTTGTCAGATTAATAGTACATTAAACAAAATAAGATAAATACAATTACTATGTAATTTCATGATCATTTCCTGAAGGAAAGACCATTTTAAACATGGAACAAAAACAGAATAGAAATTATCCAAACAGAGAGTTCTCTTTTATTTAAATGCAGGTAGCTTTATACAAAGCTTGATACATTCTCCTCTTTTCACAAAAACGTCGCTCAGGTAGAAAATGCATTTAACTTTCCGTGTCCCCAACTCCCACCCACCAACAGGCACCGTGCCTAGAGGCTGCAAAAATATTTTAATTTCTTTTAAAACTGAGTTAAAATAATGAAAGTTGCTTTAATATATGATCATGAATCCGAGCTATATTCTACTCATCTTTATGCCAATGCAATCATACAATATAATATAATTTTTTTTTTTAATGGAAGACAATGTGCCTCGGACCCAGGAGAGTTATAATACAGTCCTACCTGCCTCTCCTTCCCTCAAAGCCCTTTTGACATTTCTGAAGGTGAGTGTTTTGTTTTGTCATCTCCAGAAAAGTCAGCCGTGCCCCCGTGCTGGCATCACTGTGTAACCCTCCCCGAGGAGCAACTGAGTCTCTACAGGGCTTCCCTGGGTGGGGAGGGGTGCCTGGTAGTCCAGCGACTAGGACCCTGTGCTCCCAGTGAAGGGGGTCTGGATTTGATCCCTGGTCAGGGAACTAGATCCCACATGTTGCTGCAACTGAAGATCCAGAGTGCTGCAGCGAAGACTGAGGATCCTGCATGCTGCAAGTGAGACGGGCACAGCTAAATACATAATCAGAAAACAATTATTTTTTTAAGGCTTAATGGGGACATGGGGCAGCTACCAGTGGTAAGACAGGGGCAAGAGATGGCTTGGCATGTGCTGGAATGGAATTCCCTCCACAATCTTATTCCTCGAATTCATTTCTCTTTCTAATACCCCTGCCTCATTCCCTGGTATTTCCCTCCATGCCAGGTACAGGCAAGCTAAGAGCAACTTGTCCAGGCCTCTTGAGTTGGCTCTCCTNAATAAGATAAATACAATTACTATGTAATTTCATGATCATTTCCTGAAGGAAAGACCATTTTAAACATGGAACAAAAACAGAATAGAAATTATCCAAACAGAGAGTTCTCTTTTATTTAAATGCAGGTAGCTTTATACAAAGCTTGATACATTCTCCTCTTTTCACAAAAACGTCGCTCAGGTAGAAAATACATTTACTTTCCGTGTCCCCAACTCCCACCCACCAACAGGCACCATGCCTAGAGGCTGCAAAAATATTTTAATTTCTTTTAAAACTGAGTTAAAATAATGAAAGTTGCTTTAATATATGATCATGAATCTGAGCTATATTCTACTCATCCTTATGCCAATGCAATCATACAATATAATATAATTTTTTTTAATGGAAGACAATGTGCCTCGGACCCAGGAGAGTTATAATACAGTCCTACCTGCCTCTCCTTCCCTCAAAGCCCTTTTGACATTTCTGAAGGTGAGTGTTTTGTTTTGTCATCTCCAGAAAAGTCAGCCGTGCCCCCGTGCTGGCATCACTGTGTAACCCTCCCCGAGGAGCAACTGAGTCTCTACAGGGCTTCCCTGGGGGGGTGACTGGTGGTCCAGCGACTAGGACCCTGTGCTCCCAGTGAAGGGGGTCTGGATTTGATCCCTGGTCAGGGAACTAGATCCCACATGTTGCTGCAACTGAAGATCCAGAGTGCTGCAGCGAAGACTGAGGATCCTGCATGCTGCAAGTGAGACGGGCACAGCTAAATACATAATCAGAAAACAATTATTTTTTTAAGGCTTAATGGGGACATGGGGCAGCTACCAGTGGTAAGACAGGGGCAAGAGATGGCTTGGCATGTGCTGGAATGGAATTCCCTCCACAATCTTATTCCTCGAATTCATTTCTCTTTCTAATACCCCTGCCTCATTCCCTGGTATTTCCCTCCATGCCAGGTACAGGCAAGCTAAGAGCAACTTGTCCAGGCCTCTTGAGTTGGCTCTCCTCAGCCCCTCACCACCAACTGAGACCCTCAGTGGTGAGCTGACTCCCACATTCACGTAAGAGAGAAGGGAAGCTTGAACCCAAGCTTGAACCCAGGCCAACCCAAATCCAGAGCCAGGGCCTTAAACGCTGCCCCACATGGCTTCCAGCTTTTCTGAAGCCCCGGCTTCCCTGTTCCTCCTGGAGTGGAAGGGAAGGCAGTGGTCGGTGGGGTGCGGTGGGGTGGGTAGAAGTCCCTTCTTCTGATGCCCCTTATCCTTTGTCCTCCACCAGATGGGTGTATTTCATGGGAAAGAACACACTGTCTTCATAAAGCAGTTACTCATAAAGTCAAAATTTCCTACGTTCTCAGACTGATTATTTCCAGGCATATTTTTTTGTTGTAGTTTCACCTGTGATTTAATTTTTTCTGTCTAGTGACTCCTACGGCAAGCTCCCATTAGCTCGGAAAGCGATCTACCCACTCAGCTGAGCTTGACTCATGCACCATATGTTTATCACATGGCTCTGGGCGCTCACATCTTCCCCCAGACCTCATCCGTGGGCCTCTAGGGCACCAGCAATGGCATCCTGAATTCCCTTCCATTGGTGCCCCTTCCCGGCTGCCTGCACTCAGCCTGCTATAATTAAACAAACAGGGTTATTTGTGACATCCTGGTTTACACAACAAGCTATTTTCTCTGATTTTGCTATGGATGGATTTGCTCTGCTTACATCAAACAAAAACAGCTCGCCCCAAAATGCAGAGTGAGCAAGGCAGAGGAGACCGGGCCGGCAGTTGCCTCGTTCCCTGGAGGCCACATCCAGCCTTGCCTTTCCCAGACTTCCTGCCTCAGGGGGAGCCCAGCCACGCGACTCAGGGGCAGACGGCCACGGAGGGTCAGAGTTCTGAGCGGGAGGAGACACAGACCCACGGAGAGGTCAGACAGGAGCTGACTGGTGGATTCCGGACTAAACAGTCTAGGGGAGCTGTAGAGGTCTTCGGGGTTCCGTCCGCAGGCGTGTCCTGGGCAGGACCCTCTGGCCTCGGTTTCTAGACAGCCGTCCCTCTGTAGGCTTCACTCTGCGGCCCACGTCCCCTGGCAGGGCTGGGCTGGGGCTGGGTCCGTGCCCGCCGCCTCCTCCGTCTGCCTGCAGGAGGGTGGCACCCTGTGCCGCAGCAGCAGGCCTTCTGAAAGGCTACGCGCTTCCTGCCGCTTGTCAGTGTAGATAGACGGAGCCTCGCTGTCTTCCGGAAGAGCCCTCAGATGGCTCCTAGGCCCTTCTAACCCTCCCGAATCCTGCCCTGTCCACCTGTGCCCTGCATCTCGCCCCGCTCCGCACCCCAGGAACAGGCGCGTGAGAGCTTTGCAAATGCACGCTTTGGACAAGCCCCTCTTCCGACCGTGGACAGACTCTCCAGCCCGCTCGGCGCGTTTCCTCTCGAGTCCTCTCTTCACTGGGTTCCTCTCCACCCTTGACCAGCCCTCCTCTCTGTGTTCTGTCTGTCCACACCCCCGTCTGCCTCACAGGCGGTGGCCCGGGCCCCGGCGGCCTTGCTCTCTGTCAGGCCCCAGGTTTTGTCCACACGCCCGACACATCGCAAGTCCTCCAAGATGTAGTCTAAACCAATGAATGACTCTCCTTTGTGTCTAGCATCTCCTGCAGAGTAGCTGGCTCTTTTTGCAAAGCCCAGGTGTGAAAGCAGAGGCCACGTTGTTGCTCCCTGCTGGAAACAGCTCAAAGGTCCATCCCCAGTAGAAGAGATGAATACATTGTGGCAGAGTCAGAACTAGGAAGGGTTTGCGCTCTGCATGACCGCCTCCCCAGACGTGGCTGCATTTCCCAAATGGGGAATGAAATGTACCACCGGACTCAAAGGAGGGGAGCCTACAGGATCCTATTTACATCAGGTACACAGAGGGGTAAAATAAACAGATGCTGTTAGCAGTCAGGAGTGGGCTTCCCCTGGAGTGCGGTGGTGAGCGGATGTGGTCTGCCTCTGGGTCTGGGAGCTGGGCACTCAGGAGCATGCAGCCGGAGAGGTCCCTGAGCTGCGCGCTGGAGTGGGTGCCCTTCTCTCTCATGTATCTAGGATTACATATCACACATACATACCTTGTCACGAGGGCTCCCAAATGGGAAGGCTTGTGACACCCCATCTGTGGCAAGCCTCAGCTCAGTGGCCGGGCCAGTGGACAAGGAGGCACTGTCCGCTCTTCCCGATGGCCGGCCCCCAGCCCCTTTGTCCGACTCAGCGAGGCTTTTGAGATTACCTCTCAGGGCTGACGTCACAGCCAGCCAGGACCCTGATCCTTCTCCTCCTTTCAGGGCTTCCGGCATTTCCAGGCCAGGAACATTCGTTTGCTGCTTTCTGCTCCTGATTTACCAGCATTGTGAGAAGCTGGCTGAGAACACGCTGCAAGGTGAGTGACGAAGGGGAGCATCATGATACAGGGCAGGAGGAAGCCCAGGAAGCCCTGCTGCCCCCAGGCCCCCGGCCACACAGCCGGGGACAGGACCGGGAGCCCTCTGGGCCTCAGCCTCTGCCTGCTGTAGAGTGAGGAGGCGCTGGCATTTTGGGCAGGCTGCGGGCCCAGGAGGCAGCAGGGGCCCAGGCAGGTGCCTGGAGACGGGCCCTGTGCGCTCGGTCGAGGCTTAGCCTCAGGAGCCAGGCAGCGCTCTGCTCCCTAACCCTGTGGTGTTCTCTTGCTGGGGCTGCCGGAACCTCATACCCCAGTCCGGGGGGCTTACACCACAGACTTGTCCCACGGTGCTGGAGGTTAGAAGTCAGAGATCAGAGAGCGGCTGGCTTAGCTCCTTCCGCGGGCCCTGAGGGACAATCTGTCCCAAGCCTCTCACCACCCTCTGGGACGTTCTTGATCTGTAGGAACATCACACGAGCCCCACCGCTTTGTGCACTCGGCATCCTCACTGAGTACATATCCGTGTCCCAATTCTCCCTCCTCATTAAGGCACCTCGTCGACTTCCCCGGTGGTCCAGTGGCTAAGACGCTACACAGGCCCCAAGCAAGGGCCCGGGCTGAGTCCCTGGTCAGGGGACTAGATCCCACAGGCTGCAGCTAAGACCCAGTGCAGCCAAACAAAGAAAAGGGGGAAAAGAAGACACCAGTCGCAGTGTGTTGGGGCCCAGCTCACTCTAGTGTGACCCCCGCTTAGCGAACTGATCTCCAAGGTCCTCTTCTCAAGCGAGGTCACAGTCTCAAGTGTTAAGTTGTAGTCACTCGGGCGTGTCCGACTCTTTGTGACCCCATGGGTTGTAGCCCACCAGGCTCCTCTGTCCATGGGTTTTTTTAGGCAAGAATACTGGAGTGGGTTGCCATTTCCTTCTCCAGGGAACCAGGAATTCCACATATGAATTTGGCAGGGACACAGTTCAACCTGGGACAAGGTAATCAGCCACTTCTGACCTCAGTCTCTTTCCCTCTAAATGACTGATGATCTTGAGGGATGAACAGCTCAAGACGCCTGAAGGTCCCTCACGCACAGTCCTGGGTGCTCCGCAGAGCAGGGACGCAGTCCTCAGTGGAGGCGCCGAAGCCCAGCCTTTCCTCCTCCTCCCCCCTCCCCGCCTCCCTCTGGCCCCGCTGAGCTGGCAGAGCGATCAGGCTTAAGCTTACGCGCTGAACCCAGGGAATTCCCTGGTGGTCCAGCAGTGAAGACTCTTCCTCGCTTCCGATGCTGGGTCGCAGGGGCTGTGATTTCCATCCCCGGGCGAAGAGCTAAGATCCCACATGCTGCACGGCCAGATTAAAAAAAAAAAAGGCTGGATCTATTTTCTGAAAGGAAGCTGGCTGCTGAAGTCTGTTCGGGGGCCTTGCTTTTGTACTCCTGAAACGTGAACACATGTGTGACCCACAAAGCGGCCTCACCATAAAGATACAGGATGCGACGGCTGCCTGGAGGGTGACCGCTCTTCAGCACCGATCAGGACCGCAGGCAGGGTGCGGCATGAACAACGGCACCCACCTCTCTCCCCTGCCAGCTCCTGCTCATCGGCTTCGATTCACAGGCTGTATAATTCATGTCATTAATTTTTTTCCATTCAGCACGCTGCCAATTTCTTCTCATTTTGTTCCTGGAAATCTCTTGTGTGTGTGTCTTCTAAATTTAAAATAAACACACTGTACATAATTGGATGCTAACCAGACAACACTGAGCAATCATACATTTTCATTGATTCCACAGATGTATTCGTCTCAAATATGAGTGGGAAAGGTCTCTGCGTGTTCCGGTGGAAACGTTAAATGGCCAAGTTTCTCTCCAGTTCTTCGATAGCAGTATCAGTCTTTAGATGTTTCCTGTTATGATCTTACTGGAATGATGAAAGTCTCTTGCACCAGAAATAGACATCCAAATTGTTCCAGTTGCTACCGTTTTTGTGTTCACAGGGTTGACTGGAAAGAGAGTTAAGTACAGGACTCGAAGGACCAGATACCTGCCCTCAAATCCAGCGCCAGGAAAGCTTGTTGTCCAGTCTCTGCCGCGTCCGAACCTTCCTGACCCCACAGACTGCAGCACACACAGGGCTTCCCCGTCCTCCACTATCTCCCGGAGCTTGCTTAAACTCATGTCCATTGAGTCAGTGACACATCCAACTGTCTCATTCTCTGTCACGCTCTTCTCCTGCCTTCAGTCTTTCCCAGTGTCAGGATCTTTTCCAACGTCAGCTCTCTGCATCAGGTGGCAAAAGTATTACAGCTTCAGCATCAGTCCTTCCAAAACATATTCAGAGTTGATTTCCATTAGGATGGACTGGTTGTATCTCCTTGCAGTCCAAGGGACTCTCAAGAGTCTTCTCCAGCGTCATAGTTCAAAAGCATCAATTCATTGGTGGAAAGTAGGGAATAGCAAATTAGCTTTACATTGTGGCCTTCAGCCATGCAATGAAGAGATTGGCCCAGACCTTTTAATTTTTTTTTTCCCCAAAGCACGGGGTGCACCGTTGAGAGGTACTCAGGATGACTTTGTAAGGACAGGAAGGTGACATGAAGAAGCAGAAGAGCTTGTGGAAGAGGGAGAAACAATCTCTAAAGCATGTATTCGCTCGCTGCCACTTCCCGGCTCTCCGGCTGGTGGGTGGGGCCAGTGACTGGTCCTGCGGATGAGCCGTGAGCAGGCATGGTGAGGCGCACTGCTTCCGATCTGAGGCACGGGGAGCACACAGTTCTCCCAACTCTCTTCCCCACGCGTGGCGAGGGAGGCCACTGCGTATGCAGGGTGCAGCTCAGAAGGGCAGGGCCCTGGTCAGCCTGAGACCGCGAGTGACCGGATAGAGCAGGGCCTCCGTGGGCCCGCGTGGGACACGGAGCAAGAGGAACAAGTGAGCTTTCCTTGTACCAAGACATGGGGCTTCCCGGCGGCCAGTGCAGGCGATGTAGGAGGCGTGGGCTCGGTCCCTGGTTGGGCAGATCCCCTGGAGGAGGGCATGGCAACCCACTCGAGATTCTTGCCTCGAAAATCCCATGGACAGAGCGGCCTGGTGGGCCACAGTCCACGGGGTTGCAGAGCTGGGCAGGACTGAAGCGGCTTAGCACAGTGAATACCAAGACATTGAGATTTTTTAAAAGGTGCTGCGTATTCCAGCCCGACTGATCGATCTAAAGTCATTCTCACTTGTTGTCATGGAGAAAGTCTCTGCTGTGGACGGCAGACCTTTAATAGTCTTCTGACGCTTGCACTCTCAGTTCCCAGCTGAATGATGGCAGACTTTGGGCTCAGCGTCTTCAGCTGGCGGGATCAGCCCGGGTACTGGCCTGCTACTGGCGTCAGAGCAAACACCACCGACTGCTCATCGTCAGTCGTGACCTCATGGGCTGTAGCCTGCCAGGCTCCTCTGTCCATGGGATTCTCCAGGCAAGAACACTGGAGTGGGTTGCCATTCTTTCTCCAGGGGACCTTCCAACCTAGGGACTGAACCCAGGTCTCCTGCATTGCAGGCGGATTCTTCACCATCTGAGTCACCAGCGGAGCCGTGGCCTGCGGGGCTTAAGCAGCTGAAGTTTGCTTCCAGTTCGGGAGGCTGAAGTTCCAGACCAAGGTGTCAGCCGGGCTGGCTTCTCCGTGGCTTGTAGGCGGCGCGTCTTCTTGTCGTGTGTTCAGTTGCTTACGTCTTTGTGTGTTTGCTGTTTCTCTGTGTGTGTCCTCCTCTTTTCATAAGGACCACAGTCAGATTGGATTGCGGCTGAATTTAAGTTAATTACCTCCAGAGTTCTGCTCAAAATACAGTCACATTCTGAAGCACTGGGGGATCAAGCCTTCGACATAAGAACTTGGAAAGGGGATCAGTTCAGCAAATAACATCCAATTAGATTTTAAGGGTAATATTTAGTGTTCACTGCTTTTGGAAGGGTGACAGTTGCTTTACTAACCCCTTGCTGGTTTTCCATTTATGACTATATACACATTTTTCTTAAAATATAAACATATTTAAGTGGTAGAAAGGCTGATTTCAAGAAGTCTCTAAGAATTAGTAGTATGCCAAAACTTGTCATGAGAGATGCAAATGACTGCATTTTGGGAAACATTACCCGGGTGAGTTCTAAAGCCCGTCCCAATTCTGAAGATGTTTTTCTTGTACAATTTACATTGTATTCATTTTTGCATCACTTTAATGAAGTACCTATTAATTGTCTCATTGGTGTTGGACACCAGGGTGAGTAGAAAGTCAAAAGAATAGTGATATGAAAGCAGAGAAAAAAAATTCAGTTCTGCTGCATGGAAAATCAAAAAGCCTTCCCAGAGGTGGTGACAAGCAGGATATTTTGGATTTCTCAGACACACACAGATGCACAGATTGCAAACTTTTCATACTTGATCGGAGTTTTCTAAACTTCGAATGTGTGCATAGCCCTGTAATAGACTCTACCAAGAAGATACTATAACTTTAACAAGTGAGAGAAAGCTAATTAGTAGCAAAGAAGACAGCGCTTAAAATTCGTGACTTACACTTCAGGTTATAATTCCCCAGAGATGAGTTTAAACATATTCAGGTTTTTCTCCCCCCTTGATTAGGAACCTTACATTTTCTTAGAGTCTAGCCATCTGGTCTGAATACAGATTGGAAAAGTTCAGTCATAATTGTGAAAATATTTTCTTAATCAAATGTAACCACAGAGGGAAAAAACTGTCTTTGAATAATCTCCTCCGAGGACAGAGAATTTATCTGGGGGCGGTTCATTCAGTGACCTCATCATTGGCCCTGATCTAGCCATGCAGTAAGTGTTGCTGTTCACCTGCGAAGTTGTGTCCGACGTTTGCAGCCCCNCAAAAAGGCAAAATGGTTGTCTGAGGAGGCCTTACAAACAGCTATGAGAAGAAGAGAAGCTAAAGGCAAAAGTGAAAAGGAAAGATATACCCATTTGAATGCAGAGTTCTAAACAATAGCAAGGAGAGATAAGAAAACATTCCTAGGTGATCAGTGCAAAGAAAGAGGAAAACAATAGAATGGGAAAGACTAGAGATCTCTTCAAGAAAATTACAGATACCAAAGGAATTTTCCATGCAAAGATGGGCACAATAAAGGAAAGAAATGGTCTGGACCTAACAGAAGCAGAAGATATTAAGAAGAGGTGGCAAGAATACACAGACGAACTATACAAAAAAGATCTTCACAACCCAGATAATCACTCAGCTAGAGCCAGACACTCTGGAATGCGAAGTTAAGTGGGCCTTCGGAAGCCGTGGACTATAGCCCACATGCTCCTCCATCCATGGGATTTTCCAGGCAAGGGTACTGGAATGGGGTGCCATTTCCTTCTCCAGAGGATCATCCCGACCCAGGGATCGAACCCAGGTCTCTCGCATTATAAGCAAGATGCTTTTCTGCCTGAGCCACCAGGGAAGTCCTAGGAAGCATCACTATGAACAAAGCTAGTGGAGGTGATGGAATTCCACTTAAGCTATTTCAAATCCTGAAAGATGAAGCTGTGAAAAGTGCTGCACTCAATATGACAGCAAATTTGGAAAACTCAGCAGTGGCCACAGGACTGGAAAAGGGCAGTTTTCATTCCAATCCCAAAGAGAGGCAATGCCAAAGAATGTTCAAACTACTGTACAATTGCACTCATCTCACACACTAGAAAAATAATGCTCAAAATTCTCCAAGCCAGGCTTCAACAGTACATGAACCTGTACTTCCAGAAAAATAATGCTCAAAATTCTCCAAGCCAGGCTTCAACAGTACATGAACCTCTACTTCCAGATGTTCAACCTGGATTTAGAAAAGGCAGAGGAACCAGAAATCAAATTGCCAACATCTGTTGGATCATCGAAAAGGAAGAGAGTTTCAGAAAAACATCTACTTCTGCTTTATTGACTATGCCAAAGCCTTTGACTGTGTNCAGTTCAAAAGCATCAATTCTTCAGCGCTCAGCTTTCTTTATGGTCCAATTCTCACATCCGTACATGACTTCTGAAAAAACCATAGCTTTGACTAGATGGCCATTTGTTGGCAAAGTGATGTCTCTACTTTTTAATATGCTGTCTAGATTTGTTATAGCTTTCCTTCCAAAGAGCAAGCATCTTTTAATTTTGTGGCTGCAGTCACTGTCTGCAGTGATTTTGGAGTCCAAGAAGAGAAAATCTGTCACTGTTTCCACTTTTTCCCCTTCTATTTGCCATGAAGTGATGAGACCAGATGCCATGATCTTAGTTTTTTAAATGAGGTACAAATATTTATTGGACTCATACTAAAGTGAGACCTGTTCTAGATACGGTGGGGAATCAGATTGGCTAGGG
Source organism: Neotragus pygmaeus (assembly GCA_006410875.1). NCBI lineage: Eukaryota > Metazoa > Chordata > Mammalia > Artiodactyla > Bovidae > Neotragus > Neotragus pygmaeus. Next base: position 72,451 of record SJYV01046737.1, on the reverse strand, counting down.
GCCCTCTCAGGGGGCTTAAACTCTAGCTGGAGAGACTGATGATCAGCAATTAGGTAAATGAAAGAACAGCAGTTAGAATAGATGCTCTGACAGGATTACGATGAAACGGGGATAAATGGCAAGGGGGGTGGGTGGAGGTGCTGCTCTGGGTGAGGAGGCCAGGAAATCCTCTCCAAGGGGCTTTTTAAGGTGAAGAGTAAGTGGCAGGAAGAAGCCAGTGGGAAGAGTGCTCCGGACTTAGCAGAGAGCTGGGGAAAGGGCCTAAGGCAGGGGCGAGCACGCACGTTTGAGGAGCAAAAAGCAAGCTTGCTTCTGGGGCTTCCCTGGTGGGCCAATGGTTAGGACTCAGCGCTCCCACTGCAGGGCCACAGGTTTGATCCCTAGTCTGGGAACTAAGATCCTGTATGCCATGGGCTTGGCCAAAGAAAGAAAAAGCAGGCCTGCTTCTACAGCGCTGTGGGCAGGACAGAGTGGTGGGAGTGGAGGTCAGGGGGCAGGGCGGGCCAGGACTCAGTCTGATCATTACTCCAGCAGAAGGCACCAGATGCCACTCTCCAACAGCCCCCAGCATCATCTTCAAGCATGCTCTCTCCTCTCATGCTGACCTCCTGGGCTTTAGCTTATTTATTTTCTCTTAAAAATGTATTTAAGTCATTTTCCCTTCCAACCAAGATGTGCAATCTTTTCCTCTCTAGAGAGTAGTCTGCTCTAAACATGATTTTGGAAAATAGCTCATTTGTTTCATTTCTATTAGTGAAGCAATTACTCCTTTTTTTCTATGACAACTTCCCCGGTGGCTCAGAGGGTAAAGAATCTTCCTGCAATGTGGGAGACTCAGGTTCAATCTTGGATTGGGAAGACCCCCTGGAGAAGGGAATGGCAATCCACTCCAGTACTGTTGCCTGGAGAATCCCACTGNCTTTTTTTCTATGACAACTTCCCCGGTGGCTCAGAGGGTAAAGAATCTTCCTGCAATGTGGGAGACTCAGGTTCAATCTTGGATTGGGAAGACCCCCTGGAGAAGGGAATGGCAATCCACTCCAGTACTGTTGCCTGGAGAATCCCACTGACGAGGAGCCTGGCAGGATATGGTCCATGGGGTTGCAAAGAATTGAGTGATTTTGAGTGACTAATATTTTGCTTTTCACTGTACGTTTAACGAGTGTATTGTTATTTTTGTGGAGAAGATGGTGCTGATGGAACCGTAGTCGTGAACTGCTATCCAGAATCGCGGGGGTTTGGTACGAGCAGCTGATAAGTTGGGAACAGGGGTTGCGTGTTGCCCCTTCGTTTCTTCAGCCTCTAGTCACCCGTTTCTCTCCATTCCTACTGCCGCAGCCGGAGCCAGGCCTCTTTATTTCACAGCTGGATTATTGCAACAGTTGGTCCCTATGCCTCTGAGCTATTTTCTTTCTCATTTCTTCTATGTGATACAATCAGTTTCATCTTCCTAAAACACCTCTTCAGTCATATCATTCCTCCACTAGCCAACCTACAACGGCTCCCCTCTGGCTCTCAAATCAGGCTCCTCCGTCTGGCACCCACCCTCACAAATGTAGCCTTTCAGATTTGTGTGAGTAAATACGGCATTTCTTTCAAGGCAATGTGTCTCGGGTTCCAGCAGAACACCCTTGATTTGTGGAAAACCTTCCTCATCCTGAAAATGCCAGTAGCACCCATAAGCAGCCATAAAGAGCGGAGAAGCAAGCTAAATTAATAGTCTATAAAATCAAGCAGCTCTTTCAAAGTCACCGATCAGTTGAGACAACAGGATCCCCACACACGGTACAACACAGCTCCTACCAGGTGTCTGGCGGGTGGGGTTGTGGGGTACCCCAACCCCGCAAAATTGAGTCTGAAGTTCAATTTACACAAAGCAAATATTCCACTCAGTTAAGAGGTTGACTGTATGAATGAATGAATTCATGTGTGAATCAGGAAAACGCTGAATTCATTTTGAAAATATATGTTCTAATCGAAATCAAAGTCAAAAGATATTTGGAAACAACCCACATATTTCAAGTGCAGTGTGAGATCTCTGATGTAGCCATTGAAGCCCCAGTAAAGTTGAAAGACTGAGAAAACACAGAGATTGATTGCAGATAAGAAAGCATTTAAATGAGAAATTAATATCGAAGTGAGAAATTGATATGAAAGATACTTTAAAAACCCCATGCATTTGGATATTAAGTGCCTGCTTTTAAATGATGGGTGTGTCTGCGCTGCGTGCTCAGACGCTCAGTTGTATCTGACTCCTTGCGACCCCATGAGCTGTAAGCCATCAGGTCCCTCCATCCGTGGGATTCTCCAAGCAAGACTGCTGGAGTGGCCTGCCGTTTCCTCCTCCAGAGAGACCGCATCTCCTGTGTCTCCTGCGTTGGCAGGCAGATTCTTTACCACTGAGCCACCTGGGAAGCCCGGGGTGTATCTGCTGCTGCTACTGCTGCTAAGTCGCTTCAGTCGTGTCCAGCCTGGAGAATCCCAGGGACAGGGGAGCCTGGTGGGCTGCCGTCTAAGAAGCCGTAATAAGGAAAAATACAAAATATTTGTAACAGAATGAAAAGAGGATTTATCAGAATTTGTAGCATGCAGCTGAAGCTGTTCAATGCAACTAAATACAATGTGGAATCTTGAATAAGGCTTGAAAACATAACAGACACCAGCATAAAATTTTGTGAAGTTTGTTACTCATCATAACACAACTGTTATAACAAATATGTCTCCAGATTTCAGCGATTTGACAAAACAGTTTATTTCTTGTGAACAGAGCAGTGAGCGAGTATCCCAAGCTGGGTGCTTCCAGGTAGTGGACAGCTCTCCTCCAGGGGGTCAGTCAGCGTCCTCTTGTCGTCAGCTTCATCTGCTGGGCCAGGGCGAAGGGCCAGCAGGGGCAGGCACACCTGCTTTTTATCAGTCCTGGTCCAGAAGTGACCCCGCCACTGGAGTCAGGCCCNTGGTGGACAGCTCTCCTCCAGGGGGTCAGTCAGCGTCCTCTTGTCGTCAGCTTCATCTGCTGGGCCAGGGCGAAGGGCCAGCAGGGGCAGGCACACCTGCTTTTTATCAGTCCTGGTCCAGAAGTGACCCCGCCACTGGAGTCAGGCCCACTGGCAAGAGCAGCGGCAGCTGAGCACGCTGGGGAGCCGCGCAGTGATCTGGGAGCTGCGAGCTGAGTCCGCCTTCCCGGAGCATCCCAGACTATGGGGGAGGGATCACATCCTGGAACATCCCAGACTATGGGAGAGGGACCACATCCCAGAGCATCCCAGATTATGGGGGAGGGACCACATCCCGGAACATCCCAGACTATGGGAGAGGGACCACATCCCGGAGCATCCCAGATTATGGGGGAGGGACCACATCCCGGAGCATCCCAGACTATGGGAGAGGGATCACATCCCGGAGCATCCCAGATTATGGGGGAGGGACCACGGGCTTTGATGGACAGCTAGGAGCTCCTGCTATATAGCTCTAGGCTGTTAGCGTCAAGACCAGTGATAATTTGGTCTTCAGGCTAAATATTACTTGTTATGGGAGTCAGACAGGACCTGAAAGATAAAAACAAAGCTATTATGTCACCAACAGTTTNGAGGGACCACGGGCTTTGATGGACAGCTAGGAGCTCCTGCTATATAGCTCTAGGCTGTTAGCGTCAAGACCAGTGATAATTTGGTCCTCAGGCTAAATATTACTTGTTATGGGAGTCAGACAGGACCTGAAAGATAAAAACAAAGCTATTATGTCACCAACAGTTTCTTTTTTTCCTCGCCCCCTTCATCCGGTTAGCTCCTACTCATTCTCCAGATCTCAGCTCAGTCGTCGCCTCCTCTGTGAAGCCCTCCTGGCGTCTCTGCTTACGCCACATTTCTGCTTTCTGTGTGCTTCTAGCCCCACGCACGCCTTGTTGTAATACGATTCACAGGGCAGTTTACTTCTGTGCGTGTACACTTGTGAGTAGATGAATGTCCATCTTCCCTGTTAGACTCCGAGTTCTATGAGGACACGCAAATCAACTGTTTTTCCATCACCTGCTTTTTTTCCTAGTGATCTAGCACAGGGCAGCAGGCATGCAGGAGGTGACTCATTTATAACTACTGACTGACTGAATGAAATAACATTCCTTTTTCATTATATAAAGCTTGGAACTACAGATGTCTAACAAGAAAACAAATTTTAAAAATCATCTGAAACCTCCTCTGTTAGTTATTGCTGTGTAACAATTCAAAAAATCAGAGTGATTTGCAACAACAAAGGTTTACTTCCCACTCAGAGGTCTGCGAGTTGGCTGCTGTGTCTGGGCACAGGCTTCGAGTCAAATCCAAGTCTGTCCTCATCTGTCTTGACCAAGATCTGATCTTTTAAGACCAGCCACTGCCCAGGGCAGGTTCTTCTCACGCTGCCAGATGGGAATGCAAGTNGAAAGACTGGCAGTCTTGATGCTTGATTGTGAAATCTCAGGAACTCTTCTAGCTTAAAAAAAAGCACTTTTGCACTGATAAGCTGTTTTCACAGAGGCCATTCTGATTAAATACAGCCTGATTGGAGGGAAGAATTTGTTCACTATCTGCAATTGGCAGAAGAGTTTTTCTGTCAATACAAAAAAAAACAGGTTGCAGAAATATGAATAGATGGTTAAAAACTTTTGAAGGATACAAAAGTGAATTGATAAATTGAGGAAATTACACCTTAAAGAAAAAGCACTTAAAGGTACCATCACGGCATGCCTAACTAGATAGACCTACCATGAAATTCTTCTCTACTCTGTTAGGAATAAAAAATCTGAGCTTCTTAAGTTTTACTAACTAGGGGAACTTAAGTTGCAGTTTTTCCATGTTCAGTTTTATTATTTATGAAATACATTTTTTTCAACTTATAGAGCTAAATGTCAGTCATGATTATTTATGACTTAGATAAGGACTTTTTGGTATTCCAGTATTCCATTACTCTGTGCTACTTTAAAGGGATGAAATATCACTGTTATTGTTGTAATATCATTTCAGGTACTCTAGAGGNCATGATTATTTATGACTTAGATAAGGACTTTTTGGTATTCCAGTATTCCATTACTCTGTGCTACTTTAAAGGGATGAAATATCACTGTTATTGTTGTAATATCATTTCAGGTACTCTAGAGGTGATTTCTCCAATATCTCTTCCTCTTTCACCAATGCTTCCCCTCTTCCACTTCTATTCACCCCCCAACCTACCCATCATTGAGCCACTCGTCACCAATCTCTCATCTTTATATTCAGTTCATTGCAGTTCAGTTTAGTTGCTCAGTCGTGTCCAACTCTGCAATGCCCTGAATTGCACCACACTAGGCCTCTTTGTCCATCACCAACTCCTGGAGTTTACTCAAACCCACGTCCATTGAGTCAGTGACACCATCCAGNACCTGCTTAATGGCCAGACCGCCCTCTACAAAATGTCCAATAGATCTCGGATTCAAAGTTCTGTGTGGAAGCCACTGCCTGGAGTCTGCTGAAGAAGGCTTTAAGACTGATGTATGCATGCTCAGTCACTTCAGTCATGTCCAGCTCGGCAACCCCATGGATGGTAGCCCGCCAGGCTCCTCTTCCACTGGATTCTCCAGGCAGGAATACTGGAGTGGGTTGCCATGCCCTCCTCCAGGGATCAAAGCCGCATCTCTTGTGTCTCCTGCTTTGGGTCTTTACCACTAGCACCAGCTGGGAATACTAATGAGACTAGTCAACTTGCATTTACCTGAAAGACGCACTCAGCTATCCTGATGAAGTATGAGGTTATTAACCGGCCTTCAATGTTCTCATCATGTACCACTGAGTTCTATTTATAGATCGCACAAGAAAATCTTTCCTTGGACATGCAATTAAAATTTGAGAAGATGCCGGAGTCTTAGAAGCTGTGTGTGACACACCAGGGTTGCCACATTGAGAAGCCTGGTCGTTTCCTTCAGGTCAGGACTGAGTCAGCTTGTGGGTGGTTGGAGAACACTCAGGGAGAAAGTGGCTAATTTGAGCAGATGACCTAAGACTTATGAGTTACACATATTTAAATTTAGGCTTTGTGGGAAGGGAAGGCGTTGCACTTCCTTATGACTAAAATTTTTATTTAACTGTACCAGATAACAATATTGAGTTAGAGATAAGATTACAGCGTTTACACCAGAAGTTTAAAAGCTAAAGAAACATTCAGAGAAACAAATCTGATCGAAGGGAAACCATAAACAAGCCGCCCCAAACCAAACCCAACAGAAGCAAAACACGCTGTGATTTCTGCTCACAGCGGGGCTCAGAGCACTCGGGTCCACGCCTTCTGTTGCTGTGGCGGGATATTCTGTGTGGGCTTTTCCTAAACGTCTGTGTCACCCTGTTCCCGTTCTCTGTCAGCATGAAGAGTGGACCCTGCCTCTGCAGCCCTGCCTGGAATTGTATGTGGGGAAAAGGGACTGTGTTAATTATGCACAGCGTGGAACCGTGATAACTCTGCCGTGGGTCTGGTCATTGCAAGCATCAGCATGAGAGTGACCCCGCCACCACTCAGGAGACAGAACATCTTTTCCACTCTGGCTTCACAGGTTGAATAAACCGTCACTCTGTTCTTCCAAGTGGGTGTGCAGCATTCATTCCACTGGGCCCTAGGGTGTCCAGGGCTAAGTCCATCAACTCTGTGCCACTGGGAGAGACCGGAACAAAGCCTCTCCAGGGAGCAGAAGACACAAAAGCCAGCGTTGCCGGGAAACTGAGGGAAGGACCACAGCGGGCGTGATTCTAGCCTTTGTGTTTCAATGTAAAGAAAAAGGGAATGCCTACCTGGCTTCCTTTCGCCTTACAGACTTCATGCAGAATGTTCCCTGTGGCCCAGGATAACCTGACACGATGCAGGAAATTCAATTCTGGAATGTGTGGCCCCAGTTTTTCTCAACTGATACAATCCAAACCTACCACCCCCGACACCTGCAGTTTAGAATACCAACCAGCCCTGTGATGGAGTGCTGGGATGGGTGGGGGAGGCCCAAGAGGGCGGGGACACACGTGTCCTTACGGCTGATTCAACTTGTCCTATGGCAGAAACTGATACTACATTGAAAAGCAATTAGGATTGGCTTAGTTGCTAAGTCGGGTCAGACTCTTTTGTGACCCCACGGACTGTAGCCCGCCAGGCTCCTCTGTCCAGGGGATTCTCTGGGCAAGAATGCTGGAGCAGGTTGCCATTCCCTTCTCCAGGGGATCTTCCTGACCCAGGAGTTGAACCCAGGTCTATCTGCTTTGCAGGTGGACTTGTCACTGATTGAGCCAGCAGGGAAGCCCACTCCAATTTATAGTAAATCAACAAGGAAAAAGCAAACCAAGAAGTGATTGGAGCATAGCCCGTATCTCCAAATAGCTGGCTCTGTGGCGGCAGAGGCCTCGCTCCCTCCCACGCGTGTTTCAGCAGAAGCACTTCTGTAATGGAGCCCGAGCGTAAAGTGAGTCCAGCACGCAGAGACAGGCCCTGGGCTGCCGCGCGGCCAGCGCGCAAGACAGACTCTGGGCTGCTGTGTGGCCAGCGGCTTCTCGGAGCCTTGCTTTGGCCGTTTGATGCTAGATCACCTCTATGTCTTAGAAGGGAAAACTGGAAAACAAATAATATTGCAAACGGCACTCCCTGAGACCCTCTCCATCTCACCTCATCTGGGAGCACGGTGCTGCTCAGTGCTCAGCGGCCCCATCCCCACCCTCACCCAGACCTCCTCCTCCTCATGATGCTTGCTCGTCAGACGCCGGCCATTTCCCCACAGGAATGAGGTTTGTCTTGCTCAAGTATGACTTGGTCCTCTTTTACCTGAGGGGGGAAAAACCCAGAGCTATTAAAATTAAGAAATTCCTGGAACTTCCGTGGTGGCCCAGGGGTTAAGGATCCGCCTGTCAACACAGGGAACACGGGTTCAACCCCTGGTCCGGGACAGTCCCACATGCCGAAGGGCAGCTAAGCCTGTGCTCCAGGACTGCTGGAACCCCGGCCCTGGCGGCTGTGCTGGCCCACGGGAGAGCCCGCGGCGAGGAGCCGGCGCCAGCGGCCAAGGGCGGCCCAGCTCCCGCAGCCGGAAGAAGCCCGCACGCAGCAGCGAAGGCCCGGTGCCGCCTACAGCGAACGGCTGACTAAGTAAATAACAGAGACGCCTCCGCTGGCGGCGAAATTGCTGGACCATCGATGATAAAGGGAAAAAAGCACTGAGTAGGAAATAGCTATGCCCATCAAGATGCTATGCCCAAACTGTATCATAAAAACCACCTGTTTATCATCACCATCCTAAATGGGTTTTCTCCACTGTTTGATTAGATTCTGTTTGATATACTCTTTCAGCATAACCTTCGGCCTGTGTCTCTTCTTTGATGCTGTCTACTAGGGTGGATTTGATGTTTTACAAAGACTTCATGTTTCCTCTGTATCATGAGAACAGGTGGCTTCATCCGTTCTCAGAAGAGTTCATGTCCACAGCCCAAGCTTTCTCTTACCAAAGTCGGGGAAAGCGGATGTTTCTGCTGAGTTTCCCAAAGAGGGGAAACTTACGCAACATTTCGCCTGCCAATAGCAGAGGAGCATGTGTCATTTCACAGTGGAAACAGTATTTTCAGTTTACGCCCTGCTATCTTCTCTTCTTTGTTTTTAATTTTTTATTAACGTGATGACAATGCTGTGTTTGCTGTAGAATTTGTACAGAATTTGGTTCACTTACACATATATCTATTTATCTTTGGGTTCTTTTCCTGTATAGGTTATTACAGAATGCTGAGTAGACCTCCCTTGCTATACAGTAAATCCTTGTTGATTATCTGTTTTATATGCACTAATATTGGTATATATATGACTTAAAAAATTTTTCTTGGAGTATAGTTCCTTTACAGTGCTCTGATAGCTTCTACAGTTAAGCTAAAAGAGTTAATTAACTTTACTCACTGATTTTTACTTAACAATAAAAAGACAGGGTGTTAACTACTTGTGTGTATTGTTCTAAGGGCTTTACAAGCATTCATTCTTCCACCCCCATGAGAAAGTTCATTTTTACAGAGAAGAAAACAGGGGCCCAGAGAGGCCATGAAATGCCCGCAGGTCACACAGCTATTAGGAGTGAATGGAATACCTGACTGTGGACCAGACAGCCTTTCTTTCTCTATAGGATGTGGTTTTAAACCACTAATCCATGTGCTCTGAAGAACTTCAATTTAGTTCAGTTCAGTTCAGTCACTCAGTCGTGTCCAACTCTGTGACCCCATGAATCACAGCATACCAGGCCTGCCCGTCCATCACCAACTCCCGGAGTTCACTCAGACTCGCGCCCATCGACTCAGTGATGCCATCCAGCCATCTCATCCTCGGTTGTCCCCTTCTCCTCCTGCCCCCAATCCCTCCCAGCATCAGAGTCTTTTCCAATGAGTCAACTCTTCGCATGAGGTGGCCAAAGTACTGGAGTTTCAGCTTTGGCATCATTCTTTCCAAAGAAATCCCAGGGTTGATCTCCTTCAGAATGGACTGGTTGGATCTCCTTGCAGTCCAAGNCACAACCCTTGCACAGATTCCGCCTGCAGTGAGGATGCTTCTGAATACAAATTGTTTATGTGGGAAGATTAAAATGTCGTGGATACTTTATTAGTTTTTTGTCATATGCTATTTTATAGACTACAATAAACTGATATTTTAAAGTATAACTACATTATAGAAAGAAATGAATACATTTATTGTACTTTAAATTTTTGTTATGTTTTTGTTATTTACTTTGTTATACCCACATCAGTAAATAGGTTCATATTTGTAAGTTGCCCCTCTATCTAAAATGTTGGCTCAAGGCCCTGTGCTGATGTTTGAGTTGCTATGTGAAATTCCCGTGTGATACAAATCATGACCTTCTGCATGAAACTGTTGTCTAGCTGGAGCTCTACTGACTTCGATGTTCCACTGGACATTTCCCTTTTTTCCCCCACACTTCATACATCTGCATAGTTTATTATACACATCTTCTGCTTGTAAGAGGAAGACAGGGGAATGTTTGTAGCTGAAAGTTCCCGAGCAATCTATCTCTGCACTAAAGACACAAAGATGAAACGTGGTCTGCACACAGTCTAGAGGGGAAAACAGACCCGTTCCTTCAAATCGTAATTATTGAGCACACGTTAGCACACTTTATCCACACAATAATAAATAGCAGTATTATCCTCATTTTAATAGATGAGGAAACCGAAGCAGAGGGCTTTGTTAATTTGCCCAAGGTCACAAAAATGGTAAGTGAAGAAGCTGGAAGAAACTTGGATATCAGGCAGCCTTGGTGACACCTCATAGAAACAGTGTTTTCAGCTAACAGTGTGAGTGATGCCCTGACTTCCAAGGTGGCATTTTGAGGGGGTCGGGGGGAAACAGAGTCTCAAGGTTGGAGGAGGCCTTTGAGGACATCTGGACCAATCTCCCTCCTGGGCTCAAAGTCCCCATTCAGATGCCCTTACAGGTCAGGAAGGCCTGCTTTCTGCTGAGTGCAAGGAGCATCTCCTGCAGAGCTATATAGCCTGGGGACTATACCTATATGAAAAAAAAATTTAAAAGACATTACCTAAGACTATCTTAAGAATATCTAAGAATATTTAAAGTGTTTACAACATATTGTTGAAGCTGAAACTTCAATACTTTGGCCATCTGAGTTGAAGAGCTGACTCATTAGAAAAGACCCTGATGCTGGGAAAGATTGAAGGCAGGAGGAGAAGGGGACAACAGAGGATGAGATGGTTGGATGGCATCACTGACTTGATGGACATGAGTTTGAGCAAACTTCAGGAGTTGGTGATAGACAGGGAGGCCTGGTGTGCTGCAGTCCATGGGGTCACACAGAGTCAGACAGGACTGAGCGACTGAACTGATGTCCATCAAGTTGATGCCATCCAACCATCTCAATCTGTCGTCCGCTTCTCCTCCTGCCTTCAGTTTTTCCCAGCATCAGGGGCTTTTCTAACGATTATGAAGCAGGGTGCCCAGACTGATCCTGTTACTGTATGTCTGTGAATGGGTCTGGGTAGGTGTGCTCATGTGTAGTTCTGTCTGTATGTGCATATGGGTNGGACAGGACTGAGCGACTGAACTGATGTCCATCAAGTTGATGCCATCCAACCATCTCAATCTGTCGTCCGCTTCTCCTCCTGCCTTCAGTTTTTCCCAGCATCAGGGGCTTTTCTAACGATTATGAAGCAGGGTGCCCAGACTGATCCTGTTACTGTATGTCTGTGAATGGGTCTGGGTAGGTGTGCTCATGTGTAGTTCTGTCTGTATGTGCATATGGGTGTGTGTGTGTGTGTGCGCGCACGCTAGGCTGAAAGTAAACACCTCAAATGAGCAGTTTTTTCATAAACAGCATGGTGAAATTACGGATGACTGTTTTTCTTTGAGTTCTTCTGTATTTATCATATTTTCATCAATGAATATGTATGACTTTGGNGTGTGTGTGTGTGCACGCTAGACTGAAAGTAAACACCTCAAATGAGCAGTTTTTTCATAAGCAGCATGGTGAAATTACGGATGACTGTTTTTCTTTGAGTTCTTCTGTATTTATCATATTTTCATCAATGAATATGTATGACTTTGGTAATTTGAAATAAAAAAGTGTTTAAAAAAGCACCAGCCCATTTGCCATCTGACAGGTGGGAAACTGTTCAAGCTTAGAGGAAAACAATTGCTTTAAAGGTTTAAAATTAATATTTTTTAAAAAATCAGATTTGAGTCCAAAGAGTGAACTACAGACGAGATAATCAAGGTGACCCCGTGGTTCCAAACTCTCTGTGCCATTTTAAACGCACGTGTGTGTGCTCAGTCCTGTCCAACTCTGGGTGACCCCATGGACTCTAGCCCTCCAGGCTCCTCTGTCCACGGGATTTCCTGGCAAGAACACTGGAATGGTTGCCGTCTCCTCCTCCAGGGGATCTTCCTGACCCAGGGATCGAGCCCAAGTCCCTTATGCCTCCTGCATGGGCAGGTGAATTCTTTGGGCATCATCTGGGAAGCCCATGTACTTTTAAAGAAACGTCACTCATTTCAATTCACTATTTGCGAAAATGTTTTTTGAAACAGTCTCGCCCAATTTTGGATCACCTTGATTTAAATGAACGCCTTTGCGTTTCAGTTTGCCATTTTCACCAGGCTCTCGTCTGTGATCAGAGGGCCCGCACCTGCCATTCTCCATCAGGCTTAGGACAACCGTCGATGAAACTTCAAAAATACCTAATAAAATCTGATGAACTGAAAGACTTAACTAATCAGACGTGTGGGGCTTTGTCTTTTATGGGAAAGATCAAGGGAAGAGAAAATAAAATATTAGGGATTAGGCTCTCAAAACCAACAAAGAAGTCCCTGACGTCCAGCTTTCCACGTGTGCTGTGTGGATTCTCCTCTTTCAGACAGATCTTAAAAATCCAAGCGAAGAGAAACTCCCCAAAGCAAACAAAACTAACACAGCCCACAATCTCTTCACTCCGATTCAGCCACCATTTGTGATTCTGTACAGATGCCAGTCTTGAAGTAAAGTGAAGTGAAATTGCTCAGTCGTGTCTGTTTGTGACCCCATGGACTGTAGCCTACTAGGCTCCTCCGTCCATGAGACTCTCCAGGCAGGAGTACTGGAGTGGGGTGCCATTTCCTGCACACGCAAGACACAAGTGCACACACACAGAATGTCCACTGAGAAAGAGGCACAGGCTGAGAGCTGTGAGTTGTTTTATTTGGGGGCAAAATGAGGACTCCAGCCCTGGGGTCGTCATGTCAGATGGCTCCGAGGTACCAGCTCCACAGAGGTGGGGGAAGGCCAGTATTATGTGTGACTGCAGTGAAGGCGGAGGAACTGCAGTCAAGTGCCCGCCTTGGCAGAGGCTTGCTGCTGGTCCCAAGGAGAAGATGGCACTGTTAATGATTTCAGCGCTTTTCTAGATGCGAGGAGATGCATGAACTTGGGCTCATAAAATCTCCTGGAAATCTCTGTCTGGAGGCCTGTCCTCCGGCTTCTCCCAGAGCGCAGAGCGCCTCGTGTCTGCTCTCCACCCTGAGCTCCTTTCCGGGGATATTAAGTGTCATTGATGGCAGCGGTTAGTGACTTGATCCGGGTTAGGCAGAGGGTGAGTGACAGTTTTCATCTAGCAACACAGGCGTGCGCACACAGCCGGTGGCAGGGTGACAGCCGGGGCGCCCCCTTCCTCGTGGAGGTTTGTAACTGGAGTAGTCACACTTGAAATGTGGTGGAAATTCCTAGTTTCTGGGGGTAGACACATCGTTTCAGCTTTGGAGCAGACTTCACTAATATTTTTAGGAAAAAGTCCCAGTCTGGGCTCATTACACAAATGTAAAGGCACTAGAGCTTCCCAGTAGCTCAAGCGGTAAAGAATCTGCCCGCAGTGCAGGAGACCTGGGCTTGATCCCCGGGTCGGGGAGATCCCCTGGAGGAGGACATGGCAGCTCACTGCAGTACTCTTGCCAGGAGAATCCCATGGACGGAGGAGCCTGGCGGGCTGCTGTCCACGGGGTCGCAAAGAGCCGCACACGACTGAGTGGCCACCACCACTATCGCGGGGAGTGGCCGAGGCTACTGAGCGCACAGGCCGGGTCTGCACCGCTCCCGGCGCGGGGGATCAGCTCAGCAGCACGCAGGCGCCTGGACGGCGCAGAGCCTGGGGGGAAAGGCGGCGTGAGCACGGCTGGCTGAGCGCCTTCGCCTCCCTGCTCACTGGAAACCACCACGAGAGTGTTAATCTGCCATCAGTTCAGTTCAGTCGCTCAGTCGTGTCCGACTCTTTGCGACCCCATGAATCGCAGCACGCCGGGCCTCCTTGTTCACTACCATCTCTCGGAGTTCACTCAGACTCACGTCCATCGAGTCAGTGATGCCATCCAGCCATCTCATCCTCAGCCGTCCCCTTCTCCTCCTGCCCCCAATCCCTCCCAGCATTAGAGTCTTTTCCAGTGAGTTAACTCTTCGCATAAGGTGGCCAAAGTACTGGAGCTTCAGCTTTAGCATCATTCCTTCCAAAGAACACCCAGGGTTGATCTTCAGAATGGACTGGTTGGATCTCCTTGCAGTCCAAGGGACTCTCAAGAGTCTNTGAGTCAACTCTTCGCATGAGGTGGCCAAAGTACTGGAGTTTCAGCTTTGGCATCATTCTTTCCAAAGAAATCCCAGGGTTGATCTCCTTCAGAATGGACTGGTTGGATCTCCTTGCAGTCCAAGGGACTCTCAAGAGTCTTCTCCAACACCACAGTTCAAAAGCATCCATTCTTCGGCACTCAGCCTTCTTCACAGTCCAACTCTCACATCCATACATGACCACAGGAAAAACCATAGCCTTGACTAGATGGACCTTAGTCTGCAAAGTAATGTCTCTGCTTTTCAATATGCTATCTAGGTTGGTCATAACTTTTCTTCTAAGGAGTAAGCGTCTTCTAATTTCATGGCTGCAGTCACCATTTACAGAGAAGAAAACAGGGGCCCAGAGAGGCCATGAAATGCCCCCAGGTCACACAGCTATTAGGAGTGAATGGAATAGCTGACTGCGGACCAGGCAGCCTTTCTCTATAGGATGTGTTTTTAACCACTAATCCATGTGCTCTGAAGAACCTCAGTTTAGTTCAGTTCAGTCGCTCAGTCATGTCTGACTCTTTGTGACCCCATGAATCACAGCACACCAGGCCTCCCTGTCCATCACCAACTCCCCGAGTTCACTCAAACTCATGTCCATCGAGTCAGTGATGCCACCCAGCCATCTCATCCTGTTGTCCCCTTCTCCTGCCCCCAAACCCTCCCAGCATCAGGGTCTTTTCCAGTGAGTCGACTTTTCGCATGAGGTGGCCAAAATACTGGAGTTTCAGCTTCAGCATCAGTCCTTTCTCCATAAATTTATATCTGTATGCTTACTAGGAAAGCTAAATAATATTAACACGTAATTTAGATTGTTCATCCAACATTCAAGAAACCTTTGCATGTAACTCAAAGTGAAAGCCTGAGAAACGGGCAGGCACCGAAACGACGGAGTCAAACGCTGCCTCCGGACCCTGTTCTCTGCTCTCTGTTCATCGGCTTCTTTGAAGCATTCTATTTTGCCTGTCAAGCATTAAATTGTACTTTCTTTATCAAAGACATTCAAAGGGTAGAAAAACGGCAAATCAGAAACAGGAAAGAAGATATCTGTGCTCTATTTAGCAGGCGGAACCCCAGTCGCACCGGCCCACGGATTTGTCATTTTCATCAAAAGTTAATAAACACAAAAAGAATTTTAGCACCATAAATCAACAAGGATTTCACTCCACTGAGCAAGTATAATATCCAATCTAAGGAAAGTAATATTTCACGGATGGGGAAAAATACAGTCGTTCTTTATGTTCCTAATGACAAATGGAAGTCTGCAGGCTTTAATACCAAATATTGAACTAATACCGAACAGGTCATTTGTCTGAGGGAAAAAAGTGTAAATAAAATTAGAGCCCAGTGGGCCTTGACAGATTTTTTAGTTTACAGTTTGAAGTCTCTAATTATTCAGTATAAAATAGACCCCTTTCTTTTTTTTACCAGTGAATATTAACTTCAATAGTTAGAAGTTAGTGCTCATGGTATGCAAATATTTCCAATGGGAGTTTTCATGGAAAAAAGTAGAAGCTGCCTTTAGTTTTCATTCTTGCATTAAAATTATTGCATTGGCCAAAATGTTTGTTTGGGATTTTTCCACAGTATGTTACAGAAATACCCAAATGGAATTTTTAGCCAATGCAATAATTAAGAATAACAGTTACATGAAGTCACCTGTGTTGACTACTCACTGCATAGCAAATCCTGTATTTCACTGGTTCTTCCAGTTATTACAGATGAAGTCAAATTTATGGTTTGAAAAAGAGCAGCCGATAGAGACAAGGATCAGTGTAATAGAATTGTGTTTTTAATAGTAAAATATTTTAAGCAGTCCCTGAATGAAAAAAGTATATATATTTTAAAGAAAGCTGTTAGCATTACATTTTTACTGTTCAAAACTAATTACATGAAAATGTGCTGTGCTACTGGAAAATAGCTTGTCCTGTGCTAAGTCGCTTCAGTCGTGTCCAACTCTTTGCGACCCCGTGAACGGTATCCCGCCAGGCTCCTCTGTCCATGGGGTTCTCCGGGCAAGAACATTGGAGTGGGCTGCAGGCCCTCCTCCAGGGGGTCTTCCCGACCCGGGTCTCTCGTGTCTCTGGCATTGGCAGGTAGGTTCTACAATAATTAATCATTTTCTGGCATTCATCACAAGAATGCCTGGTGAAGAAATAGGATGGTCACATTTTAGGCTGGAAAGAAAACCGCCACTGGACATGTGTGGCCGCTGCCCAGCCCTTGGGACCTTCCAGCGCACTCGTCTTAAAGACCCTGAGCTCCTAAAAGCTCCAGTAAAGCTCTCTGTTGTGCGTGGCATTTCCTTTCGCGTAGTCTCAGCTTTTAGACTAAAGACCAGATCCTTCACTTGCCCCTTTGTGTTTTTCTTGTTTTGTTTGTTTTTACTCTTTTCCTGATTTGATCCCTAACGAAAATACCAAGAAGATCTGTGGCAGCACGCCACAGTTTAGACAAATCCATCACAACAATGACCACGTTTCATCTTCAAAACAATTCTGTGAGATCAGTGAGAATAAAGTAGCAGAATTCTTTTTTTTTTTTGACATTAAAAAAAAATTTAGTTTTAATTGGAGGATAAACGCTTTACAATACTGTGTTGACTTCTGCCATGCATCAGCATGAGTCAGCCAGAGGGATACCCATGTTCCCTCCCTTTGAACCTCCCTCCCACCTCCCACACCTCTAGGTGGTCAGAGAACACCTGTTGAGCTCCCTCTGCTATACCCCCCTCCCCGCCCCGTCTCCCTACATATGTTACTGTGTGTGCTTCCAGGCTGCTCTCAGCTCGCCCAGCCTCTCCGTCCCCCACCGTGTCCACAAGTGTCTTCTCTATCTGCATCTCCACTGCTGCTCTGCAGATAGGCTTCTCGGTGCCATCTGCCTAGATTTCATATGTATGCTTTGATATAAGAAATTTGTTTTTTCTCTTTTTGACTTACTTCGCTCTGTATAATACATTCTGGGTTCATCCATGTCATTAGAACTGGTTCATATGCCTTCCTTTTTATGGCTGAGTAACATTAGTCGTAGAATTCTTAAGGATAGTGGTGGAAACAGTAAGGATCAGGTCGGTCGAGTGATACGAGGCAGACAAGGCAACCCACATCCCAGGGTGTCGCATCCATACCCACATCCCTCTCGAGTACCACGTGCCTCCTCCTCCTCCATCTCTGCGGGAGAGAAGTCTTCAGAGGATAATAGCTACCCTCTCAGTGGGCAGTCAGTTTGTACCGTAGAATCAGACAAACCTCAGTTTTAATCCAGATTCTGTCCCTGATGCCTTTTGTGACTTATGTTCAAGGTTCTCCAAGTGTGGACTGGCTCTAACAGAGTTCGGATCAGGTGAGAACTTCTTGTTTCTTGTTGTTTTTCAGTAGCTGACTCTTTGTGAACCCACAGACTCCAGCACGCCAGGCTTCCCTGTCCTCCACATCTCCTGGAGTTCGCTCAGACTCATGTCCATTGAGTCAGTGATGCCATCCGACCATCTCATTCTCTGTCATCCCCTTCTCCACCCGCCTTCAATCTTTTCCAGCATCAGGGTCTTTTCCAATGAGGCAGCTCTTTGCATCACATAGCCATGTTATTGGAGCTTCAGCTTCAGCCTCAGTCCTTCCAATGAACATCCAGGACTGATCTCCCTTAGGANTCTGTCATCCCCTTCTCCACCCGCCTTCAATCTTTTCCAGCATCAGGGTCTTTTCCAATGAGGCAGCTCTTTGCATCACATAGCCATGTTATTGGAGCTTCAGCTTCAGCCTCAGTCCTTCCAATGAACATCCAGGACTGATCTCCCTTAGGATGGACTGGTTGGATCTCCTTGCAGGCCAAGGGACTCTCAAGAGTCTTCCTTGGCATCACAGTTTGAAAGCATCAGTAAAATAGAACTTGTAAAAGATGCAAACTCTCAGGCTCCATCTCAGCTCTTCTGAGTCTGTTGGCAGCCAGGGTCCTCGGCCTCCTGAATCAATAGAAGTTGAGGCTGGACAGGAAGCTCAGACGGGGCTTTACTGGGGCCCCTCCTGCGGCAGGAGGGAGTGAGGACCAGCACCAGGCACCCTTGCCTGCTCGCTCCTCGAGGTGGGCCGGCTCCTTATTTGAGGTGATGGGTACGAGTGTGTCTAGGGGTCAAGTCAGGGTGGCTTAGGTGTTTGGCCCAGCCCCTGAAGTGGTGCTGTGCACAGGAGACGCTCACGGTTTTGTGCCTGGATCTCCAGAGGGGCCAACTCGGGGTCTGGTCTTTTTGTATCCCTGCAGTCCAGACTTTGCACTCACTGCCCAGGCACACTGTGGATTTTAGTTCTGTGCAGTTTCTTGTATTCTGTTGCTGGAGGAGACGTGTGTCCAGGAGCAAGTGCTGCAGCAGAGGATCCGAGGCCCAGCCAGTCCCCATCAGCTCCGGGGAGGGAGCCCAGTGCACCTAAAAAAGCCTCCAGGTGATCCCACCCACGGTCAGGTTCGGAAACCAGCAGAATATGTGGGCCGAGGCACGTCACCACCGTCAGGTTTGTGTTTCTCTTTAAATTGGTCAGTGATGGCTGTGATACACAGCTCTTAAGAGTTTTTGTGTCTGTGAGTGTGTTAGTCACTCAATCATGTCCGACTCTTTGGGATCTCATGGACTGTAGGCCGCCAGGCTCCTCTGTCCATGGGATTCTCCAGGCAAGAATGCTGGAGTGGGCTGCCATTCTCTCCTCCAGGGGATCTTCCTGACCCAGGGATGGAACCCAGGTCTGCCGCATTGCAGGCAGATTCTGTACCGTCTCAGCCACCAGGGAAGCCCTTATGAGTCTGGGGGCAATGGACAGGAAGCAGCAAACACAGAGCAGACTGGCGCTTTAGAAATGCGGACATTCCCAGGGCACTGGGTTGCGTTAAAAAGGCTAATTCTGTGAATGACTCATTCAGCGAGTCTGGTCCTCGGTGAGCAAAGTGGCAGCCTCTGCTGGACGATGCATCATTTCTAGACCTGGAAGACGGGACCACTTCTAACTTATGAATCAAATGGATGGTCCTTTGTGGCTGTTTTCAAAGTAATTAGTGGCTGCCGTGAAAAGAAATCAAAGGAAGTCAAGTGCCTTTTTTGCTTTTTTTTTTCTACTTGGGACTTTAGTAAAAGTTCAGGGAGGAGGCATGCTCTCTGTGTCTCCAGCATTTTATTGGTTGTTTGTTCATGGGATTCTGGCAATTCTGTCATCATACCTTTGCTCAATGGCCAATTTTAGTTCCATGTTCTTTAATTACATAAAATGTATAGATTTTAATATGCTTCAGTAAAAGTCTTCAGTTTTTTTTNTCCCTCTTCCAGTGATCAGGCTGGGGGTAGGGGGTCAGCCATCACACCAAGGAGGGGCCGCCTGCCCCCGTCAGGGCCGGCAGGAGGCTGGGGTGCTGTCCGCCCTGGGGCCTCCCGGGCTCTAAGCATAGACCCCGAGCGGGGCTTGGAACCCGTGAATCCCAGTGGGGTGCGGAGCCCTTAGCTGCCAAGGCGGCCGCTGCTCTTGACTCTGCGTTCTTCCCCTGGCCCTCAGCAAAGCCTTGCTAAACACCTGAGTTTGGATTAAGGCAGATGGAGCAGCTAAGGAAGGAGGGTGGGTGAGGGACGGTGGGGGAGGTCCTGTTTGGAACCAGCAGCTTAGAAAAGAGAGCTACCTCTCCAAACAGCTGCTGGGGGTGAGCTGCCCGGCTTAAAAGCCGGACTTCCTGCAACAGAGGACGCTGCCGGAGAAGCAGCGAGCAGGTCGGATTTGTGACCCTTCCCATCATCCCCTCGCTCTTCCCAAAACAACCTTGGACCAGAACCGGAGGAGTGGATTTCCTGTGATCTTTGCAGTCAGGAGGCTGGAATCAGTATAATCTGGTTATAAAAGAAAATGTAAACTGTTTTTGTGCTCCAGCTGGGAAGTGGGTAGCAAGTCCTCATAATATGCATATTCTTATTTTTAAAAAGAGGGAAATATATTGTATTTTATAACCTGATTGTTTCACTTAAGAATATGTTAGAAAAGTTTTCCCATAGCATTAAATGTTCTTTATAACATTAAAAAAAATGGTTGCCACATTTTAAAATGCATGGATGTACGTGATTTATGCAACCAATTTATTTTGTGTCATTATTAAAGGGATACTGCGATGAGTATCTTTACTGCTAAATCTTTAAATACACCCATGACCAGCTATTTAGATTAAAACCCTTGAAGCAAAATTTCTAGGTCAAAGGATCTGCACTTTTGACATTTTGTCATGTTGTCCTGTCCAGAGATTGTATTTCTATTGGCAGCCCTGAACCCTTAGCAATTCTGGGCTATTGTTCCTATTAAAAATTTTGTGACTTTTGATGGCAAAATGAAAAGGGCATTTCCTGGTAGTGGTGTATGCCTTCCCAGAAGCAAGCAGTCCAGGGGTATATCCTCTGTGGAGAATTTAAAAACAGTAATGAAAGATGCTTTTTCATCACCACCATGTGTCAGCAGTACTAAACGTTATCAGGGATAAATACACTTCAGAGACAGGTTTTTTTGGCCTCATTTCTACACAATTGCTATGGTTATTGTTGCACTTTGATACATTCTGTCTTATCTTAAAATTTAGTCAGTCAGTCAGTTGAGTCGCTCAGTCTTGTCCGACTCTTTGTGACCCCATGGGCTGTATATAGCACGCCAGGCCTCCCTGTCCATCACCAACTCCCAAAGCTTGCTCAAACTCATGTCCATTGAGTCGGTGATGCCATCCAGCCATCTCATCTTCCTTCGTCCCCTTCTCCTCCCTCCTTCAATCCCTCCCAGCACCAGGGGCTTTTCAAATGAGTCAGTTCTTCGCATCAGGTGGCCAAAGTATTGGAGTCTCAGCTTCAGCATCAGTCCTTCCAATGAACACCCAGGGCTGATCTCCTTCAGAATGGACTGGTTGGATCTCCTTGCAGTCCAAGGGACTCTCAAGAGTCTCCTCCAATACCACAGTTCAAATGCATCAGTTCTTCGGCGCTCAGCTTTCTTTATGGTCCAACTCTCATGTCCATACATGACTACTGCAAAAACCATAGCTTTGACTACACAGACTTTTGTTGGCAAAGTAATGTCTCTGCTTTTTAATATGCTGTCAAGGTTGGTCGTAACTTTTCTTCCAAGGAGCAAGCATTTTTCAATCTCATGGCTGCAGTCACCATCTGCAGTACTTTGGAGCCCAGAAAAGTAAAGTCTGTCACTGTCTCCATTGTTAATCTTAAAATTAATAAATGAAGTCTGGCACTGTTTCCACTGTTAATCCTAATCTCAAGATTGGGGCACTCTCATTATTCATCCTTCGCAATGACTCGCGTTCTCCAAGGCGGTTACTTCGGAGAAGTCCCACTGCTCCTGCTTGGGTCCTGATTCCAGTTTGGGATGCTTGTCGGGCAGTCACTCAGGCTCCTTTCAAGATTACCTTCATGATGGCTTGAAGTCCTTTGAGTATACTTGGGGCACAGTTCCTAACCCCAGCCAAGTGGTTGGGTTTGAACCAAAGTCTGAAATAATGATTTGAAATAAATAACGCTAGCACAGAAGTTGAATGACTTCATTCTGCTGTGACCACTTGGAATTTGTGTGTGCGCCTCACCTCAAAAGGAGACAAAGTACAAACAGTGCGGGGTGCTAGTTTAATTCTGAAAGTGCAAATGTTAGCTCACTGAACTGAAATACGATCTTTAAAATCTTTGAAATCTGTTCTTTGTAGAAATGAAAGAACAGGTCAAGAAAATAAAACGTTACCGAATACTTACTTACTAGACAGTTCTTTCCATAAAGCATCATTAGCTCACACTGTCAGGTAAAGACAAAAACTGCTGAATAAGCAGTCGAGCGTTCTTCCTTCTGGGCGCTGCAACAATTACGGTTTTGAATTTCACTTGCGTGTCATCCATACAAAGTCCAATTTCAAAGCGTCCAAGTCTGTGCTTCTCTTCTGACCATTGTCACTGTTCATTTCTTCCATGACTGTCACTGAGAAGAATTTTGTGCTATAACGGGGGTTTAAGAAACGGTCTGCTTCAGGTTAGGCTGGGTATACCCCGACCACGGCCCAGTGCAAGATCCTTTGCTGGAAAAAATGATTAAGAGCTTCAAGATGACCAAGCAGTAGAGCCTTGAGCCAAGTCTAGGGGCGCTCTGCAGTGGGCCCATGGGCCCGTGGACCCCGCACACCCGGGACGCCCCCCTGGCTCTGAGTGCCCGGCGGGCTGGGCACACCGCTGTCCGCACCTTGGCTACCCTCCCTGACGACAGGCGAGGCCCCGCGTTTGCCGCCTCTTCCCGCAGCCGTCAGCGCAGAGCTGCATCTCGCAGACTGGCGCCAGGGCCCTTTAGAGGCCCGTCATCCTGAAGTGGAGCAGGACCCCGTGGGGCTCCTGGGCACGGCGGCCCATGTCCCGCGTTTCCTGTTTATAGGAACAGGCTCCAGCCTCCAGGACCTTCCCTGAGTTCCAAAGGGCAGCTTCAAAGATTTGCTAATCAAGGAAGAGAGGCGACTCAGAGACAAGGGAGGAACCGCCAGGACAGCGAAGCCTTGGGCCAGCGTCTGGGTTCTGTCTCCAGTTCAGCTCAGNAGACCCGGGTTCGATTCCTGGGTTGGGAAGATCCCCTGGAGAAGGAAATGGCAAACCACTCCAGCGCTCTTGCCTGGAAAATCCCATGGACGGAGGAGCCTGATAGGCTACAGTCCATGGGGTTGCAAAGAGTCGGACACGACTGAGCGACTTCACTTCACTTCACTTCTGGTATAATTACCTCCTCTTTCTCATCTCCCCAAACATCATTGCTTTGGGTGTTTTATCTTAATTGCAATTTGTTGATTCTTGTCCTGCTTGCTTCCAAAAGGGAATTGAGGCAGTTTATTTTCATACTGAAGGAACAATATAACAAGCAATCATGAAGCAAAAAAGAAGAGAGAAATGTAAAAAGAGATCAGGGGGAAAAATGTACCGAGAATCCTGGGCTGAGTGAAGTTACAGTAATGGAACCCAAGCTTCCTTGTCGTCTGAAAACAACTGAAGTATATACACCATGTATATTTCATTGTATACAAGTTAATTGGGGGTGAAAACAAACAAAACTCCAGCTGATTCTTGGCTCCGAGCTGCTGTCTCGGGGGCTTTGATTCCGTCCTTGAGTAACACAGGACAAAACTTCAAATGACATGTCATTCTCAAACACAAGAAGGGATCCCTTATTGACAGTTTCTTATATCAATTCTCAAAATAAGATGAGTGCATAATAAAACAAGTTTCTTTAAAGAAATTAATAAAGCTGTCCTATAATAAATAAAGTCAAGAATGCCAATACTTTAAAAAATTTTGTTCATAATACTAACGATGTGATTAGTACGGATGCATGATGACAGATTATGCCCAATGCCTTATTTGGTTTCTTTTTTTCCCGAAGAGTGGAATTAGGAAGCGTTTTTCCACCACGGCAGCAACACTGGCCACCTGTAAAGGCGTCTGAGTGGTTGATGGCTGGATTCGTTCCCTAAGGCGGCCACTACAAAGCACCACAACCAGAACAGCTTAACTACAGACTGTATCGCCTCACAGTTCCAGAGGCTAGAAGTTCAAGAGCAAGGTGTCTGCAGGCCACGCTTCCTCGGAAGGCGCTAGGGAAGGCTGTGCTCCAGGCCTCTCTGCTAGCTCTTGGAACTTCCCTGGCTTCCAGCAACAAGCTGCCGCCTTCACGCAGCGATCCCCCTCTGTGTCTGTCTCCACACGTTCCCGTCTTGTAAAGACACCAACAGGAGCCTCCCTGGTCGTCCAGGGGGAGACTGCACTCCCAATGCGGGGTGCCTGGGTTCGATCCCTAGTTGGGGAACTAGATCCCACGTGCCACACATGAAAAAAAGGTCCCACATGCTGCAACTAAGACCCAGCACAGCCTCATAAATAAGTAATTTTAAAAAGACACCAGTCATGTTGGATTACGGGCCTACCTACTCCAATACGACTTGACCTCAACGTATTCCATCTGCAAAGGCCCTTCGTCCAAATAAGGTCACATTCTGCAGCGCTGGGGGTTGGGACTGCAACAAATGAATTTTCGAAGGATGCAACTCAACTCGTAACTAAGGCCAAGGACACGGGTGAACCCTGAAATCAAGTCACAGCAAGCAGACTGTTCTCTTTAAAAGTTGACATGTCACTGACTGAAACCAAATCAAATTCTCTTGTCAAGGCTGGAGGAACCTTATGATTGAAACTGCAAGATTTCTCTCGGAGCCTGGAAAAAGAGAAGGCCAAACAGGAATCTGCCATGCTTACCCAGCCCTGGCCCAGAGAGCGAGTCCAGCAGCCTGGCCTCCGCGAAGCTGCACAGAGCGTCCACCAGTCTTTACCTTGGCTTTGATGCAATCTCTCTCTCTCACAGACTTCTTGGTTCTAGTTTTGAGATCAAATTCACTACTTCGTTTTTTCAGTGACCCTAACACACAACCAGGAGAAGGCAATGGCACCCCCCCAGGACTCTTGCCTGGAAAATCCCATGGGCGGAGGAGCCTGGTGGGCTGCAGTCCATGGGGTCGCAGAGTCGGACACGGCTGAAGCAGCTTAGCAGCGGCAGCAGCAGCAATACTCACCCGACAATATGGACCTAGGGTCAGTGTTCCTCGGACTGCAGAGAGTGCAGACAATGCCCCAACAAGGACCCTGCTGTCCGTTCACCCTCTGCAATGAGGTTTATCCATCAGTCTTCTGTGACCTTGCTTAACGGTAGTCTGTCCCCCCACCCCTGGAGCAGCTGCCAAGCCCAGCGATGAGTTCCTTGGAGATGCTAATTCAGAGAACAGTTAGAAAAAGGTACGGCTTTTTCTTACCTTAGCGGTAGAGGGGGAGGGGAGGACATACAGGCCCGGGAAGAGAGCTTGTGGAGCAGGTGGAGAGAAAACAAATCTGAGGGTTGAAGTGGAGAGATGGGGCCTGTATGCTTGGCAGTGGACGCAGGGATGTGGCAAATGAAAGCCTTTAAAACAGCACTGGCTGCGAGAAAACTGGGAGGAGAGGAAAGGTGATGTGAGAAGTACTCATAAGGCACATATGTGGCTTGTTTGTTGCCGTTTTTTAAAGAGATACAAATTAAAAACTGGCATCCTTAGGGGTCTTGTGCGTTGCCTGCTTTTCGTTGTTGCTCCTGCCTCTTGGCTATTTGATGCGACTTCCTTGAGAGCAACTCGCAGGACAGTGCAGTGCAAGAGAAACAGCACCTGAGCCACACACGTGGCTTAAAGTCTTCCAGTGAAATAGCCGCTTCTAGAAAAGGAGAAAAGTGCAAGCGACTTTAGTGAAAAGTGCAAGCGACTTTAGTAATATATCCAAATATTATTGCAAAATGTAATCAATATTATATATGGTATTAATGAGGTATTTCACACCCTCTTTTTTCACACAGAGATTTTGAAATCCAATACGCTTAGAGCATCGGAGAAGGCAATGGCACCCCACCCCAGTACTCTTGCCTGGAAAATCCTGCTCTGCTGGCCACAGGGAAGACGGAGGAGCCGGCTGTGGACGTGGCCAGGACAAGCCACACAACAGCACCCTCGGTTCGCCTGAAAGCCCAGAGCTCTCCTGGGCAGGTGGGGGTGAAGCCGTGTTCTCAGAGGCTCTTGGACGCGTTTCCAGTCCCCCTCCTGCCCCCCGCCCCTGGCTCCGTGCGCCACAGCTGGAGGAGCCGGCGCAGGGCCCCCCGTGGAGCGTCTGGGCTGGGGTTGCAGCCCCAGTGCCCACACCTCCATCCATCCAGGAAAGACGCACCCAGGGAGCACTGCGTGCCCGGCGCCCTGGCAGGCCCGGGGCCAGAGCCACGTGCAGGGTGAAAGGCTCGCCCTTCAGGAGAGGGCGGCACAGACAGACCAGGAAATCAATGGCTCCGAGGAGCCACGGTGAGTGCTGGGACCCAGGGATGTGAACCACAGGCAGAGACTGTGGNAGAAAGTGAGGGCTTCTCATCCTCAGACTGGACCCGGTTCTGACCACCACTGCCTCGTATCCAGAAGAGAGAAAGAACAGACAGAACTCGGAGTATTTACTCTGGACGAGATTTAGGGAGGAAATTATTCAAAGGTATAGATGGCTGCCGTGTGCATGGTGATTCACATTTGCATCTTGGTGGCCTCTGCAGTCCTAGGAACTCCAGTCAGACATTTCAGGGGCTGGAATTGGTCTCAGTATAAGGACAACTAGTGTCTGAAGACAAGACCATCTGGGGTCAGTTGATACGGTTAGTCATCCCGACTTCATTTAATGGCTAATCAGGAACATTGCTAGAAAAGAGGCTGTGAATCTAGTTTTTTTCTCCAACTCTTGAAGAGTCAGTTACAGATGACTCAGAGAGGAGAGAATAAATGGCCAGTAAATTGAGAAATCATGTAACTGTGCTAGTAATTAAATGAAAATTCAAACAGTAGTAAATTGCCAATTTTATCTAGATTAAAAAAAACAGCAGTAAAATACTACCTTTGTCTGGTAGGAAAAATTAAAGAGAAAAATGAATCCCCATACTGGTAAGAGTGCAGCGAAATTGGGCTTTTCATTCATTGTTGCCACGGATGCCATTTGGGAAGCCTGTTGTAACATGGATCACACTCTGTTCCAATAGGCTATGTAACCGAAAGACAAGTTGAAAACATGCAAGTAGGCACATGTCTGAAAATCTTCACTGTGGTATTAATAGAATAGAGAATCCGCCCACCAATGCAGGAGATGCAAGAGACTTGGGTTCCATCCCTGGGTCAGGAAGATCCCCTGGAGTAGGAAATGGCAACCTGCTCCAGTATTCTTGCCTGGAAAATNAATCTTCACTGTGGTATTAATAGAATAGAGAATCCGCCCACCAATGCAGGAGATGCAAGAGACTTGGGTTCCATCCCTGGGTCAGGAAGATCCCCTGGAGTAGGAAATGGCAACCTGCTCCAGTATTCTTGCCTGGAAAATTCTGTGAACAGAGGAGCCTGGTGGGCTGCAGTCCGTGGGGCCACAGAGAGATACAACTGAGCATGCAGGCAAAGCAATGTGAACAGCGAAACGGAAAAACGGGAGGTAACAGTTGAAGACAGCAGGCCTTCCACTCGGTAGAGTGCTACGGATCATCTACAAAGACAGGCTTTTTTGCTATAGCTGTAGGGAAAACGCATAGGACATCATGTGACGTGTGTCCCTCTGAGGAACTGCCAGCGGTGAAATTCTACAGACGTGACGGCAATAAGCACGCATCGAAGAGAGGGATATGGTCCACTCGAGCCCAGGCCTGCCACGAGCCAGCTGCGTCACCTTGGGCGAATCCTTTGATCTGTCTGCACTTCAGCTGCTGGGTCTGTAAAACAGGGAGTTTGGACTTAACGATCCCTAACGTCCTTTCCAGCCTTATGATGTGACTGAAATGGGCCCATGTCACGAAGGAGCTGCGTCCCGGTGGGTTTAAGGCGTCAGCGACTGTCTTGTTTTCAGACTTCCTCATCACACAGTGCTTCTTCCAGGTTATCTATTTTTAGAAATCAGCTTTTAGATGAGTAACACATGAGAAAATATAGAATTCCTTGATCCTTCTCAAATAAATTGCTGCATCTTGAAGGAGATTTGATCATATGTTCTATAAGTACTTTTGATCATATGTTCTATAAGTACGTCTATAAGAACATAAGTATATGTTCTATAAGTATGGAGTACCATAAAACGTCAGAAGACTATCCCCAAACGCCCCTGAATGATTTCAAATCAAGATACGATTGCTGTATTATTTATAGCACTCTACTGGAAAGTTTTATTCATGCAAAACAACAGGAAGAGGTGGGCATCGAATGAACTGATTTATTCGCTTATATTTGAGTCTTTTAAAAAACAGTCCTCGGCAAGTTCCTGAATCCCTGGTTTTTATCGTAATCGATTTAAAAATGGTCAAAACACATTTTTGTCTGTGCAGTTACAGCGAGGCTTCCCAGGTGGCTCGGTGGGTAAAGAAGCCGCCTGTAATGCAGGAGGCAAAAGAGACCGGGGTTCGATCCCTGGGTCGGGAAGATCCCCTGGAGGAGGGCATAGCAACCCACTCCAATATTCTTGCCTGGAGAATGCCACGGACAGAGGAGCTTGGCGGGCAGCTTGTCCATAGGGTTGCAGAGTCAGATACGAGAGAAGGGATAGAGCACGCGTGCAGGTGCCCAGAGGACCGTTTAATTCCTAGGAGACCTGAGAAGCAGGGTGACGGACGTGAGCTTTCAGATGATAAACAGAAGCCTTCTAATCATACCAGACTGTCTCTGAAACTGCTCTGTTTGGAATTTTCTAGAAGGATGATGGTTTCTTAGTGCAGAAGCCTTCCTTTCACAGGCAGAGCAGTCAAAAGGAGGTGAGGAGGGCGTGCAGGGGCCCTGGCACCGCCCGCTCACGCAGCGGGGCAGCCTCGACGTGCTCGGGCACCAAAGCACCTCTGTGGGCCCCGAGCTACCGGGGGTGGGGCTGAGGGGTCCTGTCACTGCTCTGACGACTCACACAGCTTTGAAGACAGCGATGCTGGTCTTTTCCAAAGACAATCCATTTTCAATTGTCCAGGAAGAAGTTTTAAAGAGCAGAAAGAGGCCACATCTAGATTATCGAAAGGTTAGAGGAGAACTTGCATGCTACTCAAATGTGCAAAAAAGGCACCTCTCCAGCAAGTAATTACATCCTCAAGGCAGAGTCCAGAGCCTTGTATAGTTTTTGCTCAAAGGCAACCCAGGTCATTAGATATATAGTTCCCCAGCGCATAGCACCGAATCGCAAATGCTGCTATTAAACCATGGGATGAAAATCACTTCCAAATGTAAGGAAGCTTCAGGAGTACTTTTGATTTCTTCTTTCTTCACCCTTAGGCCAAGCTGCTTTTAACATTAATACAATGAAGACACTGGTCATTCCTTTGCTTCCCTCTTTTCAGGGGAGAGGAAAGCAGCAGCTGTGGCCCCACTTTGATGGGGGCAGGGGACACAGATGGAGGGGCAGGGGAACTCCAGGGAAGGGGGTGCACGGCACGCGCAGCAGCGGCTCAGAGACAGGCCTGGTGCCGTCCTCCCAGGCCAGCCGCCCGCTGAGACCCTGGACCCGCTGCAGCAAGACCGTCGCCGCCGAGCCCTCGGAAGCTCTTCTCCAGGAAGGCGGGCCCCAGCTCGCCTGGGGGCCTCCTAAGCACCCGGGCGCGTGCCCTTGTCAGCAGCTCAGCTCCCCTTCTGTAGCTTTACGTCCTGCCGGACGGGCCCTCCTTGTCTTTGTGGTCCAGCGGCCACCGGGATAGAGTGGGTGCTAAATGAATGCCCCNCCCAGCTCGCCTGGGGGCCTCCTAAGCACCCGGGCGCGTGCCCTTGTCAGCAGCTCAGCTCCCCTTCTGTAGCTTTACGTCCTGCCGGACGGGCCCTCCTTGTCTTTGTGGTCCAGCGGCCACCGGGATAGAGTGGGTGCTAAATGAATGCCCCTTCTGGTTTTTTAAATTCTGTCTATTCATTCGTTTAGGGCCGTGCCGGGTCTCGGCTGCCGCGTGCCGGCCTCCGCTGCTCACGCTGAGCAGGGGCTCCTGCAGCCACGGTGCTCAGGCCTCTCACTGCGGGGGCCTCTGCTGTTACGAAGCACGGGCTCTGCAGTGCGCCCGCTTCGGTAGCTGTGGGATCTTCCCAAACCAGGGATCAAACCCGTGTCCCCTATTCTTTGCCGCTGGGTCACCAGGGAAGTCCCTGAATGCTTCTTGAATTAAAAGCACTTGCAATACCCAATGCGGTGGATCTGACTTCGTGGCAGTTCTCTTCTATCGTCATTCAGTGTGACTGCAATTCCGTCTTGTTCACCTATCTCCTCTCCCACTCACACCATCTTATAACAGACCCCACTGGGATCTTCACTGCAGGTAACAAACACCTACCAGATTTTTTCCCCTCTCTTTTGTGAATGGTCAACGTCCCCCGGAGGTCAGAACTGAATTTTGGAGGTGTCATCAGAAGCTGCCTGCCAATGCAGGAGACGCCACAGACTCAGGTTCGATCCCTGGGTCAGGAAGAATCTCCTGGAGGAGGAAATGGCAACCCACTTCAGTTTTCTTGCCTGGAAAACTCCATGGACAGAGAAGCTTGGCGGCTAGTCTAGGGGCTTGCAAAGAACTGGACATGACTGAGCATGCAAGTCCTCATCTACCATCTTGACAGAGTTCCCTCAGGTATTCTGACACCCTATCTGGGCGTCTTGTCTGCAGACACCTTGAGACTCACTTATGGAGTGTCTGGTATGGGCGTCTGTCAGTGGGTGGCCACACTTTGGTATTAAGCCTTGCCTGACTTGAGCAACTACCCAGAGTTCATCAGATTTGATCCAAATGACTTTCTGTTTTCCCTCCCAATCAATTTCCGATTTCCCTCCCAATCAACATCACTGCTCCAAAGGTGGAAAAACAACGCAAGGGGACCGACCGGGCTAGAACCTTGGCAAACCCACCAGATCCTGGGGTGATAGTTTGAGGTTTTTTGGGAATCCAGCCCAGCAGGCCCTGCTTGAAGTGACCTTCCAGTAACGCCTTGAGCACAGAAGGGACAGCCTGGGCACCTGCAAGGCCCGTGCGCGCGCAGCCCAGCTGGAGGCGGCGGAGGTCTGCCAGGGCCAGCGCTGCTGCGAGATCTACGGGTTAACACAGCCCACTGGGAAACCATCAGAGAGGGGCAGAGCTCTGCTAGCCCGCCCTTCGCTCTCCTCCCGCACGGGTCCTAGCGCCCTGGCCCTGGACTCGTCCCAGCCGCTCTCCTCCCACCCTGCGCCCTCGCGGAGGCCCTCAAGGTCCCAGTCTCAGGGTTTGGCAACTTGTCTGCAGAAGCCCTAAGGACCTGGGATAGGCTGACAGGCTCCAGCCCCACTGAACAACTTTAGTATATTGCTTGACAACTTCCAAATGAAAGGCAGGCTGTCTGAACCACAGGTTCCTGGTGGGAGGCCTGCTGTCTGTGACTCTTTAGGTCACACCTAGACCTCTCCTGAGACCACAGGTGAGCGCGGCCTTCAGCTGCAAATCTGTGTGTTTGCAAAAGCTGTGTGGTTTTCTGTTGAAAAGAAGAGGCTGGGCTTCCCAGGTGGTGTGGTGGCGAAGAACCCGCCTGCCAATTCAGGAGCAGTGGGTTTGACCCCCGGGTCAGGAAGATCCCCTGGAGTAGAAAACGGCAGCCCACTTCAGTATTCCCGCCTGGAAAAGTCCATGGACAGAAGAGCCCGGTGGGCTACAGGCCATGGGGTTGCACAGAGCACGGCTGGGCGTGGCTGAACACAACTCGAAAGGCCCGGCCAAGGGCCGCGGAGGCTCTACGCCAAGCCGCGAAAAGAACGGCACCCACAGCCTGGCGCGGGCGCAAAGTGCAGGTGACCTTACTGCCGAGCGTTCGCGTGCGGAGACGCAGGGCACACACTACCACGCAGCGCTGCCTTCAATTGATGCAACTCAGTCATTTTTATTGCAACTGGAAGACAATACATCACAGAAACTTTATGGTAGGTCTGGGGGGAAAGTGTTATTTACAATAAATGATGAAATAGTTTGTCTTTGGCAATATGATTACATACGAAGGATGCGAAATGCAAGTATGGATGCCTCCAAAGCAACACCATCAGGTCCCTCAAGGTGGGCGGGCTGTGCCTGCTTCCACTCTCTCTCTAGGCAACACAAGCGCGACCCAACGCCACGTTCTCCTTCACGGTTCTCCCTTTCTGTTCATGATATTGGCAGTTTCATACAGAATAGAACACCGACGAAAATTGGCTTTTGAAAACTTATTACTCTAAATGAATAAATTTGGCCATGGAGGTCTATTGGCCAGAGGTCAGATGACCCCAAGTATTGAGAGTAAACCTCTTGTCTTCTGATTGCTTTACCACTGTTATTTATTTTTCTGTAAAACAAAAACAGAACTCAGAAATGTTACAGAATCAGAGTATAAAAAAATGTACACGTGTATGATGCTTCCCAGACACACACGGATACTTGCTTCCTCCACATTGTCCCCATGGCAGTGTAAGCAGTGAGTGTGAATGACAGCGGGTTACTGAATCAGTTGTGTCGGTGGCCCGACACACGCACTCAGGCAATGCTGCACGTTTAAATAACTGAACTTGTGCCGAGAGTTTCATCTAACAAAAGGGCGGGGCTGGGAGCTCAGGCCACAGTCAGGGAAGGAAGAAAGACACTTTCTGGGTTTGCTAGACACACCATAGCGAAGTCTCTGCGAACCCAATATGGAATATTAACTCTTTGCAAAAAGTAGGGAAGGCTGTTCTCAACTGTTGCAAAGGAAGTGGAAAACACTGCTGTATCTATTCCAAATAAATAGTCTTGATTCCAGCGCTAACAGAACGAACAGGAAGGGTACTTGTGAGCACGATCACAGTTAAGTCAGAAGTGATCTTTCACCCAGGTCTGATTTCAAAAGTAGGACAGAACGCAGCACCATAGACGTGTTGGTTTCGGCCGTTAAAAGATGGATCGTTCGAAACATCGGATTTTCCTTCCTTAATTTTTGGTCAGTGACGCTAGCACTTGTTTGCTGAACTGTGGAAGAATTGTAAGGTCACACACATTATTCATGATAAAGCAACGGAGTCTGTGCTTAATTCAAGAATAACCAGTAGGGGGCAGAGAGAGCAGCTGGCCACCGTCTCCGGCGTTCTCTCCAAGGAAGGGGGGTTGACAGGTGGGTTCACAAAGGCAGGCGGGTCTACACAGAACACTGCAAGCCCTGTGGACATCCTCACGGGGCTCTAGGGACGGGAACACCACACAACGGATATACTTTGATTTACACATTCCATTACAAGGAGGGAAAAAAAAAAGACACAATTCCAACTTTGTAACTGTGTTAACTGCAATATAAACCAAAGTCCCGAGTTTTGGCAGGTAACTAAAAAGAGGGTTATCACTTAGGTTATATAGCAAAAGTGTTGATGTATATTATATATAGTAGTATAAATAATAAAAAAGTATTAAATTAGATCACAGTGCTGCGTTATGTGCATAACAGTGTTTGATATAGTACTCGAGCTGGGACCTACGACACGAAGGACTGAACTGTCAACACTGGTTAAGTCACGATCAAAAGGGGACACAGAGCTCAAATGTGTTCTTTTGGTGGCAAAAAAAAAAAAAACCAAAACCAAAACCAAAAATCTTGAAGATGAAAGAAAAATACTCCTCTACAGAAATATAAAAAAGAAAATGGCAACATCTGGGCAGCTGTGATCCACCAGAAAGAAGCGAGTCCCAATCTGAATCAAGTTTAAAGGGAAAGAGTCACATTGAGTTGAATCCAACCCCCATGGAAAACCCTCCCATGCAGTCACTTGTCCAGAACTCCGATTCCTTCTCGGAGAGCTCTTGGATGAGATGCTGGGGGCCCACACGTGTGGAGTGCGGGGCGGGGGTCACTGAGGTGGGGGCTTGGTAGCATTTGGGCCCCAGGACTGAGCTGGACAAAGGCCATCTGGAAGGTCTTCACCCTGCAAAGCCCACAGCCCGAAGCTGCCCGCCCTGGCTGAGATGTGGTATTCACGGCCGCGCCCAGCCAGGGCCAGACACCCTGTGCCTCTCCCAGGGAAAAAAAACCCAGCTCTTGGGAGAAGCTTCCCACACAGTCCTTCCGAAAAATGCAGCCCCAAGACTAAAATCTGCCACAGCTGTTTTGGCCAGGGCTTTTTCCAACCGTTGTCGGTGGGGTGGGTTCACTTTAGTTTCAGATAGACAATCTGACCAAAGAACTCTTGAACATGTGTGTGTATATATATATACTGCTTAGAGACAGGGGAGGAAAATAGCTTAGGGTGTATCATAAGGCTGGGAAAATCGATGATGCAGACCCTTTCCACAAAGTACTAGGTAAAGATAAGAGACTACTGTAGTAGCATAAAAATAACTTTCCATGTGTATAGCATTTAAGGAGAAAGAGCACAGTCTCCGTCTCTTAAATGTGTCCTAGGACCGACAAGTAAATGCGGATGTCACGGTGCGGACGTGTTCACGGGTGTTTCTCCAAAGCATCTTCAAATATTGCTATAATTCCCCACCGTCCCCCCCCCCCCCNAGACGCTGGTTTGGGGAGACGGAGGGTGTGGAGGTACTCCCTTCTCTCTAGGCCCAGCACAAGCGCGCGGGCGCACGCAGGTTCAGCAATGAGGCCGACCTGCGCAGGGCTGGCGGTCTTTTCTTCAGCCCCTCTCAGCAGCAGCCCAGAGGCAGAGGACGCACGGCTTAATCTCTGCCGCCGTCCCGGCGCCGGGGCTGCGGGCCGGGGAGGGCTCCGCCACGGCCCGCACGGCCTGTTTCAGTGATCACCCCAGTCCCCTCCTCCTCCCTCCCCATCGCACCTTGAGAGCAGGCGTCTTTATGCCTGAAGATCCCCTCCCGTGTGGGCGGAAGATCACCCTCTCTCTGAGGTCCCTCCGATCTCCCCAACTCTTTTCTTTCAGGCAAAGGTAACAGGAGCTTCTTCCGGGCTGCGCGCCGGCACCCGGTGGTCTGGACGCCGTGCGCACAGCCTGGAGGGCTTGCTCCAGGTGGGGTCGGGCGCCCAGGCGGCGCCGCTCCAGGTGGGATCGAGGCCCAGCGGTAGGGACGCCGAGACGGCGTGGGGGAGCTTCTGGGGCTGGGCCTTCCCAGGCCCGCGGCACTCTCCCATCCGGGCACCCTAGCTCACACCCTCATCCGATAAGGCCCAGTCGTGTGTTTCCCCTTCTCCTGGCGAATTTGCATAATCATTCACTGCCTTTTCCCCTAGAAACCAAATCTCGGTCCTGGTTTTCTCAAGTCAGCGTCCCTAATTCTCTTGATTCTATCATACACACTCACGACTCAGTTTGCCCTCAGATTATTGCGTCACGGTAAACATGCACAGACAGAGAGAAAGGACACACTTTTCAACAGAGAATCAGAGGGGCCGGGGCTGAAGTGCAGACAAGGCAATGCAGAGCGCCGCCATCCAGGCCCTACCAGAACATGAAGAGATTTTTGTATTGCAGAGTAAGCTCCCCAACAGTCAGAATTTGTCCCTGAAGAAGGTTAAACCTTAAACACCTGCTTCAAAAAACCAAAACAAAATAATTGGAAAAAAGGGGGAAAAAAAAAAAAGAAAAGAAGAAAAAAAAATAAAGGAAAGAAAAAAAAAAGGAAAAAAGAAGAAAACCAAAAGAACCTCTAAGCCTAAGGGCTTAAAAATTAGAGGCATAGCCTTTTCTCTATTTTCTATATTTATATGAAAATAATTCATGCTTCATGCTAAATACATTATTTACCTTACAAGAACTTTGTTATTTTTGAATTAAAAAAAGTTTGTGTTTTTGTGATTTTTTTTTTTTTTCAAAGGAATTCCATGCATTGTGGATCAGAAATTTCTGTTGGCTACACGGCTGAATGTGGAAATCATTTTGATTTTTGCAAAGATGAATACTGACTGACGTTAACTGCAAACTCCACTTTGAGGGCAGTATAGGAGTTCTGTTTTTCTTTTTTTTTTTTTTTGCCATGTTTTACTTCAGTTTGTCCATCAGTGTGCCTTCCATCTTTTAAAAATACACCACAATACTAACGGCAGGTCCGAAGCTTTTTGTTTTCGCTTTTGGATCAAATGATTTTGACCATTATTTCCTTGACAGCTATGGTAATTTCTTGGAACTTGATTTTCACTTGGGCAGTTAAGAAGACATAGCTTGTTTTTTGCATCGGTTTTTTTTTTTCCTCTCTCGTGTGTGTGGAGTGTGTGTGTGCACAGGTGCATAGGAGCAGGACCAACCCTCAGGCTTATGGCTTGTGGAACCTGCTTTTCCTTTAATACAGAACAGAATCCAGTGATCAGCAACATTGTTACAAACTGACCCAGTTTCTTCTCGTGAGCCACCGAGACCTGGAGAACAAGGGCGGTGCGGCGTTTGCCTGCGGAGACGCTGCTGGGCTTCGCGGTTCAGCAGCACAGAGGACCGCGACCACCCTGCGCCCAACTCCCACTGCACGCGTGGAGCCACGCCAAGGCTTCTCCTGGCATCATCCGATGCCCCAGTGCCACGAGCCTGGGTCTGCTCCTAGGGGGCCAGGGGTCCCTCCGTCTCCCCAGGGGCCTTACGTGGGCTCACTCACTGACCCCGCTGGGTGCACACCCTGACCTCTTAACCCTAAAGGTTGGGCCTGCTCTGCCGTGACCCTGCGCTCACGCTTTCTAGCGCCGGGCGTGTGTCCCCGCGGCATCGCGGCATCCCCTGTGGACTCAGCCGCGGGGTTCTGAGACAAGCTGGAGGAAGCAGTGGTCAGTTTGGCTTTTTCGGTTTTGTCTTCAGGTAATGAAAAGCTTTTGTAAAACGGCTGAGTGTCAATATGAGTTCTATGGCTTCAATCTCCTTTAAACATAAAATTCTTAAGGGTCCAAAACCAAGGGGGGGGGGGCAAATTAAAAACAAAAATAAAAGGAAAGAAAAGAAAGAAAACCAAACCAAAGGAAAAAGAAAAGAAAAAAAAAATAAATTGCTGATATTGCCACAAATCATTAGAAATCTCCTGACATGCTGAAACCAAATGGCCGTAAGTTCAAAACAAATCAGTGACTTGTTTTTGTTAATTTTTCGCGGCTTCCTTTTGCTCCTTCTGCCCCTTTGCCGTCCGATTGGTGATGTTGTTCAGGCAGGACCGGATGCCCGCCAGGTGCAGGAGCGAGCCCGCCGCCTCCTTCATCTCCTCGTCGTCGCTCTCGGGGGGCTTCTCCGTGCGTCTCTTTTTGAGGGGCAGCGTGTCGCTGGGCACCCTGCGCGCCTTGCCCACGGGCGGCCGCTTCCTGTGCGCGGGCGCGGGGCCGCCGTCACCCGGGGCCTCCCGGGGGCCGCGCGGCCGGCCGTCCTCCTCCGGCTCGCTGGGGCTCTCGCGGCCGGGGCAGCTGCCCGCGCGGCCCCCCGCGCCCCCCTTGGCGGTGGGCTCGTCGGGCTCGTCGGCGGAGCAGGACGAGGCGCAGTCGCTGGCGGGCGAGGCGCTGCGCGCGGCGGCGGCCGTGGCGCTGCTGTAGGTGTGGTCCTCCTTGGGGTCCCCGCTGACCACCGGGGAGCCGCGCGCCGGCTCGCTCTCGGCCCGCAGGCGGCAGCCGGGGAGGCCGTTCCTGCAGGCGGGGACGAGAGAGCACAGGTTAGACCCCCGGAGCAGCCCCGCAGAGGCCGTTCCTGCAGGCGGGGACGAGAGGGCACAGGTTAGACCCCCGGAGCAGCCCCGCAGCCCCCCGTGCGCGGAGCAGACGCAGGGACGCCCGGCGGTCTGCCAACAGGCGCCGGCCCGAAATCCCGCCGACCTCCCGCCGTGGACACGGCCGCGCCACGCGAGCGGCGGAGGCGGCAGAGCAACGCGCTCTCGCTGTGACGGCGGTGGAAGCACGCTCTCCTGTTACACCGTGAGAATCAAGCTGTGCCGGGTTCACGTGGCCGCCAGCGCGCGGTGGAGACGCCGCCGGGGACACTGGCTGCGTCCTTCCGAGGACAAAGGCCCGCCGTCCTCTAAGGCGGCGCCCAGAGTCTGTCAGCAGGCTGAAGCTGGCGCTCAGGGGGGCAGCTCCTCGCGGCCGCGGCCCTCCCTCACCCACTCACGCCGCCCCCGTGTGGATGCGCGGCCCTGGGGTGGGGGTCCCCGGGGTGGACAGCCCAGGCGGCATGAGACCCAGGCCCTCACAAGGACGCTGCTCACAGACGATCAGAGCAGCAAGGCACGGTCACACAGACGCGACACCAACCAGCTACCGAGCACTGACCTGACCACCGGCCAGGCGCCTTACTGCATCTGCAGAGATCGCATTCAACTCTGTGAAGCGGTCCTACGAGCGCCTTACGCCATAGATGCTAGGGGCGAGGTCTGGGTGAGTTTGGTGATTGACTCAAAGCCGCACAGCTCACAGGAGAGCAGGGAAGGGAAGGGAAGCCCTCCCCGAGCTCTCAGCTGCACCGCCGGACCGGCTCCTGCTCTATCCTGCCCTGCTCTGTGCCCAGATCACCTGTGTGTTCCCAGCAGAGCCCCACAGGACCGTCACACCTCCGAGCACGTTGTCACGCCCGTGTGTCCGAGCAGGGAGCGGACCTCACTCGAGCTTTCTTTTTGGCAAAAGGGACACAGTGTCTGCACCCCCGCCCCGCCCCGCTTCACGGGGCTGTGGAATGTGGGGGACCGCCAGCCGATGTCCGGACCGGAGAGGCCCGTGATGCCTCTGTGGGGTTCGGCCACACGCTGTGTGGACAGGCGTGGATCCTGTCTGCCGGACACATGGGAGGGGCCGGCAGTGAGGCAATAGCGGAGGCACACTCAGGGAGGGGGGGGCACTTCCGGCTGCCGGGGGCAGAGAGAGGGCACGGAGGCCTGGGGNAGCATTTTGCTCCCATGACCTCTTTTGGTCTTCATAGGAATCTATGAAAGGGGTGGTGGTGTCAGGCCCTTTATACAGATGTGGAAACTGAGGCTCAAGAAGTGCAATCACAAACCCAAACCTCACAGAGAGTCAATACCAGACCATACCTGCCTTCGTCCTTGGAAGTGCCAAGTGCTGTCTTGCTGAAACACGGCAGCCCTGGAGGGGTGACCTAACTTTGTCCCCCTTCCCAGCCCCTGAAGCCGTGATGACTGTGCTCAGAAGTCCAGGCTGCAGATCTGGGCCCTGTGGCCAGGGCTCTGGGACTTGCTCTGTTTTGCTTGGGGAAGGAGGTGGTGATGGTATTTTCTGTCCCTGGCACCTAGGTGACCAAATGTCCCAGGGGACTGAGGCAGATAGACCCTGGGTGGGTATTGGGACCAGCCTCAGGACTGGTCACACGGAGAGAGCTGCTGGAACAGAGCTGGGGCTCAGGTCGCCCTGAGCCTGGGCTCCTCCCTGTCACTGCCCAGCCCTGGATCGTAGAGCAGTGGAGAAGGTGGCGCTTGGAGCCTCAGCCCCTTCCCTAGGTCTGCATCACCCAGACAAGCCAGCCAGTGTCTGTGCCTCAGCCTCCCCCAGCAGCTCCCAGAGTTCCGGCAAGGACTCGATGAGCTAACTCATACAGCCCGGCCCACAAGGACCACTCAGTCGCTGGGCCCTACTGCTGCTGTGTCCTCATCTGAAAAATGGGAACGACCACTCTGCTTCAGAATAAACAGTATAGAGCCTTCAGGCCACTGTCTGGAACCCAGCAAACTCCGAGTTAACCCAAACCGACCTTCATTTGGTAGTTGCAGCCTTGGGTTCACTTTGGAGACACGGGGTGAAAGGAACATTGGCCTGAGTGTCTGAGCTCTGCCATTCAGCTTACTTTGCTGGGCCTCAGTCTCCTCATCCATGAATTGGGTACAGTAACCGCTCCCAGAGGCTTCTTGGAGATCAGGGGAGACCCGCTGCTCAGAACAGGTGGGCCAGGGGGCAGCACAGAGCGAATCTTTGCCTACCTGCCTATTCTCTCTCCTGCTGTCTCTTCCACCCCCATTCAGACCCCAGCCCCCCTACGTCAGGCTGTGGGAGCCAGCTGCTTACGACCAGAGCCTGCCTGACTTCAGCCACATCCAGATGGAGGTCATGAGCTACAGTGAGGACCCCCGCCCCCTCCTGGCCCCGGAACCCGGAAAGCAGCAGCCAGGAGCCAGCGGTGGAGGAGAAAGTGGCCCCCGTGACCCTCAGGCCTGGCTGGAAGCCGCCGTGGTCATCCACAGGGGCTTGGACCAGGATGAGGGAGAAAGAGACCCAGGGCAGGGCAGACGCAGGTGAGTGTGCAGAGCAGAGGGGTTCTGGGGTGAAGGAGGAGGGGGTGTGGGCCACTGAGGGTGATGGGGACCCTGGGCAGGAGAGAGGCTGGGGACACCCTGAGGAGACGCGTGGGTCTGGGCTTAGTCACCTGGGCCTGGTTCAAACCCCAGCTCCTCTGCTGTGTAACCTTCAAATGCTCCTCACCTTGCCAAGCCTCAGTTTCCTCATATGGGGATAATCACTCCTATCTCAGAGGAGTTTGAACTCTCACCATGAGGAGCCAGGCAGGGAGCCAGAGCACCTGAGTTCAAATCCAGGCTCTGCTGCTGATGTGCTCTTGGCCTCGGGCAGGTCACTCCATCCCCTCCCCCACCCTGTCCCCAGCCATTCATGAACGGGAACATGAATATTCCTCATTCAAGCCTGTAGTTACTCACCCACCAGCATCCCTGGGCACCTACTTCCTGCCAAGCCTTGACAGCCCCACCCTGCGGAAGCCCCTTGTCCACTGGGGGGAAGATGAAGGAACGGAAGGTGACGGCCAGTGTGACAGGGGCGGTAGGCCCAGAGGAGTCCCTGAGTGGTTGGAGAGGCAGAGGAGTGATCTGGTTTGGATAACATAATAATGGTCCATGTCTTGAGCACCTACTATGGGCCAGGCCTCATGCAAAGTGCTTTGCACTCATTATTTGCTATAAACCTCAGGGAGAACCATAGGAGCGAATGCTGGTATTTCCCCCATTTTACAGGGGAGGAAACTCGGGCCCAGACAGGTGAACTCACCTATCCCGGGCCTTGCAGCTTGTGGGTGGGATTCAGACCCTGGCAGTCTGACTCAGGGTTCCCCTCACCCTCTCCGCCTTTACCCCTGCAGCCCCCCGACCTGTGCCCAGGGTCCTGCACCCTTGGCTTCCTTCCAAGATGACCTGGACGTGGGCTCCAGTGAGGGGAGCAGCCTCAACCCATCTCCACCTGAGGAAGCGGAACCTCAGCCTCCACCTCTGGAGTCCTGGACCTGCAGGTGCCAGCTGGACCGCTTCCACGACTTTGCCCTGATTGATGCCCCCACGACGGAGGATGTGCCTCCAGAGAAGCAGCGACGGGAGGCAGCCGTGCCTAGCTCCCAGCAGAGGTCCCCAAGGACAAAAGAGGAAGAAGAGGCTTCAGACACAGGCACAGAGGGGCCGGCACAGGAAGAAGAAGACCTGTACTATGGGCTTCCTGACAGCCCCGGGGATCCCCTCCCAGACAAGGAACTGGGCTTTGAACCTGAGGCCCAAGGCTGACATGGAATTGCTCCCAGGCTTTCAATCTGGCTCCACCACCAATCTCCGTGTGACCTCACAGGGGTTCCATTTCTCTAACTGCAAAATGGGGTTTGATTTTGCAGACTCTCAGTGGGCCGAGAGCATTTTGAGAACCACACAGAGAGGAGATGATTACATTACTGGGCCATTGCTGTTTAGATTAATACTTTTTTTGTGGAGCTTTGAAGGTAATAGGATTTGTTGAGAAGATTTGCAGCAGCCAGGGCCCTCAGGTGCCTTTATAGCCTCACCCCAAAGCTGGCTTCTGACCAGGAACCCTCCTGGTGCTGCCCCTGGGTCCCTCATTCCCTGTGAAAGGCCTTCAGGGTTCTCATTTCTGCTGAGTCTTTTGGTCCACTTGATGGATGGCGAAATGGGTCTTCATTCAGAGCTGACATCTGGTCCTACATCCTCCCTGTAGCTTCTGTTGTTCTGGGATCCAAAACCTCCCATGAGTGACCTCTGCTGACCTTCCGACTTTCTCCTGGTGAGCCCACACCACGCTCACCCTGTGCCTTATGCCCTTGCCAAGCTGTCTTCTCCACCAGGATGCCCTTTGTCCCTGTCTGCCTGGCACATTCAGGCGCATCTTTCAAACTTCTGCACAGACCTCCCTCTTCTGAAGGTTCTTTCTGATGTCGCTGCTTTTGAACCAAGTTAGTCCTGGCCCTTCCACATCTATCTTGGAGTGTGGCTGCCTGCTCAAGACCAGTGCCTTTGCTTCACTTGCCTTGGTCTCTCCTGTGCTCAACTGGTGGTCCCTGAGGTTGTACAGAAGTGACCAGAACCCAGAACTGACTCTCAGACTCCTGACTTAACTCATGTGGTCCCAGTGGCATTTATGGAGTATCTACTGTGTGCCAGATGGTAAGCTGGGATCTTTAGGCGGAAAGAGACATGACCTGATGGCAGTTCTCACCCTCAAGGGGCTCACAGTACTCTGAGCCTGGCATCTTATAGGTTAGACACAG
The DNA here is from genome assembly GCA_006410875.1 of Neotragus pygmaeus. Taxonomy (NCBI): domain Eukaryota; kingdom Metazoa; phylum Chordata; class Mammalia; order Artiodactyla; family Bovidae; genus Neotragus; species Neotragus pygmaeus. The sequence goes on along the minus strand of SJYV01046737.1, from coordinate 30,338 downwards.
ACTGCAGAGCAGAAACTGAGATGGGAACTGAGGGGTTAAAAACTGTCCCAGCAGAGTGACACCCACAACCTCTGCGGCCACGGGGCCCAGCAACAAGCAGCTCTGGCTGTCTGAGCAGCCCCTGAAGGTATGGCAGCATCACCAAGTGGTGTGAGCAGCCCCTGAAGGTATGGCAGCATCCCCGAGTGGTGTGAGCAGCCCCTGAAGGTGTGGCAGCATCCCCAAGTGTTGCTTTCTCGGGCTGATCTCTGCAAAGTCCCTCTGGGCCCCAGCATGGGAGGTGCCACCTCAGCCCCGGCCCCCACAATCAGAGCTGGCACCCTGGGCCTCTTAGGAGGGCTGACCTTCACCTGGGCCATGCCTCTGGGTTGGGATTGGGGTCATGGCCGAGGGAAGGGCATGCCCCTGGCAGCCCCTCCGTCTCCTTTCTGGGTCATTGCCGCCTCCAGTAGGAAAGCCTCTGCTGTGACAGCTGTTCCTGTGCTCTGCTCATTCACGCAGAGGGGGGTGACCCGCATCAGAGAGAACACCAGTGGGAGGTTCAAATAAAAAAGTTTTCAGCATTTAGAATGGTTGCCTTCATTCACCTGCAGATTCTTTTATGTGAACCCCCTTCCCACACCCAGCGCTGCTTCCGCTGTCCCCCTCTGGGGCAGGGTAACCGAGGGGGATCAGTGAGGGGACTCTCTGGAAAGTGAACACGAGACGCAGCAGTGTGGCCAGTGGGACAGCTGTGCGGGTGGAAACTCAGGAGTGGCCCCTGCCTCCACATCACGCTGCAGGGCACCCCAGACCTCAGCAGAGAGCCGAGCGTCTGGCTGCCAGCCCAGCCCACAGAGAGAAACCTGTCCCAGGGAGGGGCCGGGACAGGGACAGGCAGGGACACAGGTGGCCGGGCCGGGCTCCCACCCCAGGCCAGATCTCCCTTCCTGCTGCGTGACTGGGAGACCACATGCCTGGCCTGCCCTGGCAGCCCTCGTTCCGGCCCACTGTCCCTGCCTGGTTAGACCTTTCACCCTCCAATTATCCCCTCAGGATGATAAATTACACATTCACCCTACTCTGTGACCTTGGGCTTGGACCTCACTTTCCTCACCTGCAAGAGGGAGGTGATGGATCCTTGTCTTTGCACTTTGCAGGGTTGGTGGGAGGGGTGGGGGTTTGCTGGGATCCTTCTGGAGTGCCCTGCAGGTGAGGGCCACCAGGAGCTCCCCTGTGGTGGTTTGTCATTTAGTTGCTAAGTCGTGTCGACTCGTGTCGCCATGGAATTTCCCAGGCCAGAATACTGGAGTGGGTCTTCATTTCCTCCTCCAGGGGATTTTCCTGACCCAGGGATCAAACCTGCATCTCCTGCCTCTCCTGCGCTGGCCGGAGGATTCTTTACCACTGCTCCACCTGTGGTTACTTGTTGGCTTTGTTACTCATTGCGGGCTTTGCAGGTGGCTCCGTGGTAAAGAATCCACCTGCCAATGCAGGAGACATAGAAGATTTGGGTTTGATCTCTGGGTCTGATCTTCAGGAAGATCCCCTGGAGTAGGAAATGGCAACCCATTCCAGTATTCTTGGTTGGAAAATCCCATGGACAGAGGAGCCTGGTGGGCTACAGTCCATGCGGTTGCAAGAGTTGGATATGGCTGAGCACGTGTACATTTGTTACGTCTTGCAGTGAGGGGAGAAACTCCAGGGGATCTGTGAGGTGTCTCTGTAAGAGGCTGTGAGAAGGGACTTAAGGGATATGGGCTTGTTCGAGGTGACTGAGGGGAGGGTCTATGGAAGTGGGTCTCTGCTCTAGACTGGATGCTATTGAGAAGTGGGGCTGATCCCATGATGGGGCGTCTTGATTAAGATCCTACATGAAAGACCAAGCTAAGGATGTAGCTGACAAAGAAGCAGAAGTCATGCTCCAGCCAGGAGAGGCTGTGTGGTCGCTGACGTAATTTGGACAGTGTTTCTGTTTGCTGTTCTCGGCCATGGCTACTGAGGGGTCTAGACGTGTCATGACCCATCACAGTCTCAGAGTGCTTATCTGATGCTGATGTTCTGTGAAATTATTCAAGTTCATCAGACCATTGGGGCCCAGGTGTGAGGGCCTCTGGAATGGGCCCTCTCGTTGGCTGATTAACTGGGAAGGCAAAGTCTTCATGCAGGTCTCTGGGGGTAGGGGTGGAGCCGAAAGGAGTGACCTTGGCAAACCCTGGGCTTTCCGCTCTCAGCCTCAGGCTCCAGATTGGCGTACCATGGCAGACATTCCTGCTTTTTCCACCCCCCGTCAGCTCAGAGGCACTTTTGGAAGTTTCCATTCTCTGGAGAGGGGTAGCCCCTGCCCTTTACTGGGGAAGAGTGATCCCAGGGACGGTGAGCTTGGGCTCTGTGATTGCCTGCTGTGACCTTGGGCATGTGGTGACCCTCCCTGGACATCTCTCCCTGTGTTCTATATGATTAGATGGAGGTAGACAAGATTTCTCTTCCACTCTTGGTCCATAAGCATGATGCCAGACACTCTCACACCAATTTCCCCATTTAGTCCCTGCAACGGCCCTGAGGGACAGATCTGTCAACCCCACATTGCAAATGTTTGCTCTAAATCCCAGACTCTCGAGTCAGAAAGACCTGGGTTTGCACTCAGCCTCTGGCAGTTCCTTGTTGTGTGAACTTGGATAAGTCACTGCCCCTCTCTGAGCTTCAACGTCCGCGTTTATGCAGTGGGGAAGATTCTACCAGCCTCTCAGGACGTCGTGAAGAATTAACGGGTATGACGCCTCCAACACATCATAGGTGCCTGAATAGTGTCCGTATCCTTCTCTCTCCTCATCTGCACAGTGGGGATTAATTCTGTCCCCTTAATAAACATGACGGTAGGTGAGTGGATTTGCCAGGGAGAACATGCGTGTGACAGCTCTTTGCACAGGGTACAGAACACGCCCAGTGTGCCAGGTGCTCNTGGGGGGGGGGTTCTGCTGCACCACGTTGGCCCCCTTTCCCACTGGCTCGCCCACCAGTGAAAACGTTTCTAGACCCTGGGATCGCGGGCATACCTGTCCCAAATGCTCACACCCCGAATCCCCCCACGGCGGGCGCTTCCCACCGTCACCATGGACTGTGCGCTGGTTCCCGTGAGGGGGTCAGCCCGCAAGGCAGGGCCTGGCCCCTGGGATGTCCTCAGGGCCCAGCGTGGTGCCAGGCAGGGAGGGGCCCACACGGGAGACACTAAGCAAGCGCCGGAGCAGGTGGGACTGTGCAGGGAGAGCAGGTGGGGGCCTTCCCGGACCCTCCCTGAGGAGGCCCCGGGAAGGGCAGAGCGGCGCTGTGGAGAGGGAGAGGATTCCGGGAGCAGAAGCGTCAAGGAAAAGGCAGGCCGCGCAGAAGGCGAGCTCTCCGCGCATCCGGGCGAAGGCGCACGGGCTGCTCCCGTGCCTCCTCCTCTCCCACAGGCTGACCCTTCTTCCAGGTAGAAAGTCTGCGGCGTCGGGTAGAGAGGGAGACGCGCCAGAAAGAAAGCGGCGGCTGCGTCTCACTCCGTCCACACAAGAGGTGGGGTTCTGAACCCGAGAGCTTCTTTCTCTCTCCTTTCAAGGACAAAACAAGCCTAAGCCATAATGGAAAAGAGTATCAAAAGGAATAATGTCTATACATATATGCTTGCATAGGGCTTCCCAGGTGGCTCGGTGGTGAAGAACCTGCCTGCTATGCAGGGGACCCAGGTTCGGTCCCTGGGTCAGGAAGATTCTCTGCAGAAGGGAATAGAGACCCACTAGTATTCTGGCCTGGAGAATCCCATGGTGGAGGAGCCTGGTGGGCTGTAGTCCATGGGGTCACACAGAGTCAGACATGACTGAGGAACTTTACTTTCACTTTTCACTTTCCTGCATTGGAGAAGGAAATGGCAACCCACTCCAGTGTTCTCACCTGGAGAATCCCAGGGATGAGGGAGCCTGGTGGGCTGCCGTCTATGGGGTCGCACAGAGGCGGACACGACTGAAGCAACTTAGCAGCAGTAATTTACACAGCACTGTAAATCAAATATACTTTAAAAAAAAAGATACATGCAAGTGTGAGAGCAGCGCACGGAGACTCTCTTAACGGCATCACAGGAAGCGAAGGAAAAGAAAGAAGCAAATCGCCTCCTGAGCCCGTGGATTCGAGGCGGGGGAGGGTTCCAAGACCCACAGCCTGCAACCCCAGCCCCACTCCACCGTCTCACAGACAGACAGACAGCACAAACTCAGGGAACCCTGTGACTGGTTTGGGGCGACCCTGCTGGTCCTCAAAGATGGCTCAAACAGGAGACTACAGTGTGTCCCCGGCCTCCCCGGGAAGGGAGCTTCCTGTGACGGAGACGGGAAACCAGCACACTGCCGATGCCTCTGGACGAAAACGGGCACGCAGGGAACTTCAGGGAGCTAGAGTTACAATATAAACGCATCTTCCTCTCACGTGACCCAGTCAGCTTTCTCTGAGAGTTTACGATGGGCTCATAGTCCATAAACTACACACACTCAGCAGGAAGCGGCAAGCTCCTTCAAGTATTAATCACTCGCAGCAGCGCTGTTCATGGCGGGGGTGGGCCGGCTGCACTGACCGATGTCAGACACATCCCGCTGCAGGCTCTGTCTTTGCAGGACGCCAACTACTTTACAAAGAAGAAAGCAGGCTGAACGGATGTGTTGGAAGAGGGAGAACTTCTAACCACCCCCTCAAATACCGTTCATCAAAATGAACATGGGATACATCTGAAGTGCCTGCCATTTTTCAGCTTCGTTTTCTAAGGAACGGTACTCGCGACATCATGTTAGCATAAATTAAAGCCGCCTGACTTCACTGGGACCCCACAGCACCATGTGTTATTCATCGCAAATAAAAACCTGGTATTAATCCTCTTGTCAAATCGGTAGGAAATACTCAACATGAAAGTTGAGAAATCACATTAGTTCAGGGTGAGAATGTGCACTCCTCGCCACCTGCGAGTTCAGGGATGGCTTCTGGGCAGACACGGCCGTCTTGCTGATGTTGGACTTGCGCACGATTTGCTCCGTCACCACAGCACCTCTGCGCGGCGTCCCCTCCCCTCCCCACCGGTGCACTAGAGTTCTCTCTGGAACTGGTGACTTTCCACCTGCAGGGGAGCATGTAGGGCGAAGCCGTCCTTCTTAGGGGTTTGCTTGGGAACTCTGGTCTTTTGCCAAGTGTGCAGAGAAGCAGGTGAGGTTAAGAGGATTACGGAACAGTGCGTGCTGTGTGGAGCTTTTGTCCACAACAGACCACAGGCAGAAAGACACAGAGGACGAGAGGCGACCGGACGCTTCCGTTCCCAGCTGGTGGCAGAAAAGATACTCGGAAGGCATTCTTCCAACTACCATACAAAAGACCCCAGGTAAAGGACAGCGATGTGTTTTTAGTCATTGCTGGGTTCCTTGGAAAATAAGGGGAGTCTTGGAGATCCATGTAAATGCCCACAGACCAAAAGAACTTCACACACACACAGATGAAAATCTTAAAAAAAGAGAGAAAATCTGAAATGTGAGCAGCAGGCATGTAAGGAAGGCAGGGCTTTGTGGAGCAAAAGTGGCCTCCAGCCCTGGGACAGGAGCCCAAACCGGGGAGGAGGGCGCTGCAGGGGGAAGCCTGGGCGGCTCCCGGGTTGCTGTGGCCCCTTCGGGAGTTAAAGCGTCCTCAGACGCGTTGCTCCCCGGGCTCCCAGCACAAGCTCACAAAGCAAAACCTCTCCTGAAGGCAGCAACCCATGCCGAGGCCATCAGGATGCCTGTGTATCAAGCTGAACCAAGTGGGAGCTCACACCCTAAAATCAGCACAGAGCCCGCTAGGAATGTATAAATGTAGAAACGCCACATGAAACGCACGGACCCTTGAATGGCGAGGCCTTCAGTGAGATCCTAGGCAATCAGCGGCGGACGGGGATGAAGGCCAGCCTGACCTCAGCTCCAGATGAACTGGAGGCAAGAAAAGCCTCCCTGGAGAGTTTTAAGCCAAGAGTCTGAAGTCTTGTGGGTGTGAGGCCAGAATTCTACCGTGTGGACCAGCAGACCCCAAGCTATATTCAGTTTAAAATGCCCAGTGGTGCCTACTAGAGGAAACACAAACCCTTTTTGGAAGAACGTACTTCAAACCCAAAAGAACTCTCACAGGTAAGACTTTAAAGAGCGCAGGTTCACAATTAAAAAAAAAGAAATCATTAAATACAAAAGAAACGCGCCACTGTAAGAGAAAACAGAAAAAAAAACCCATAGAATGTGAACCGCGAAGCTTGAAAAACTGCAATAATTAGACGATGTAACGTATGTACCAAAAAAATAAAAATAAAAGAGGGAATTGGCAAATATTAGAAACACTGGATTACTAAAACCAGGCAGACCTGGTTGATTTGGGGATGCCTCAAACAGAATTTCCAGAGCTGAAAAATATAATTCCTGAAATTAAAAGACTCAATGCAATTGAGTTGTGGAAAACAAACAAAAACTTAGTCAATTGAAAGATGGATCTAAAGACATTATAGGAAATGCAGCGGAGAGAGAGAAAGAGACGGGAGGCATGGAAGAGAGGCTGGGAAACACAGAATGCAAAGCGTCCAACACAAAGGCAGCTGGAGGCCCAGAGGGGGCGGAGAAATGCGGAGCGCCAACCCCAGAGCAGCAGCCGGCCCCTAACCAGGGGGAGGAGTTAAGATGAAGCCAGTGACTCAGGCGAGGCAGAACAGTAGCCTCAAAATGAGAGAGAAAAGTAGCTGTCCAACTACAACACTGTTGTCTGAGAACGAAGGCCCGGCGAGAGGCTGAAGGCAAAAGGAGACGAGGGCGGCAGAGGATGAGATGGTTAGACAGCGTCACCGGCTCCACGGACGTGAGCTTGAGCACACCCGGGAGGCAGTGAAGGATGGGGAAGGCCTGCGCACTTCACCCAGTCCACGGGGCTGCAGAGTTGGACATGACTCAGCAGCTGAACAACAGCAACAAGGAAGGAGGCAAAGTGAAACTATTTTCAGACAAAAAGTCAAGACTTTGATTAAAAGCAGATACTCCATGATAGAACTACTTAAGAGTATTTTTCAGGGAACAAAGAGTGGTTAGCAAAGGGGGAAGGCTGGGACTAAATCCACGTACGTCTGTATATAAAATAGAGACTCAACAAGGNTTTTTAAATTTAACTTTACAATACTCTATTGGGTTTGCCATACATCGACACGAATCCACCACAGGTGCACACAAGCTCCCAATCCCGAGTCCCCCTCCCACCTCCCACCCCACAACGTCTCTCTAGATCATCCCCGTACACCAGCCCCAAGCGTCCTGCATTCTGTATCAAACATAGACTGGTGATTCGTTTCTTACATAATAGTATATATTCTTCAACGCCATTCTCGCAGATCATCCCGTCCTCTCCTACTCCCTCTGAGGCCAAAAGTCCATTGTCTATGTCTGTGTCCTTTTGTTGTCTCACATACAGGGTCATCATTACTATCTTTCTAAATTCCATATATATGTGTCAGTATGCTGTATTGGTGTTTTTCTTTCTGGCTTACTTCACTCTGTATAATAGGCTCCAGTTTCATCCATCTCATTAGAACTGATTCAAATTTATTCGAAAAGAAGAAATTATAAACAAGAAACAAATAGACATTTTAGAATTTAAAACTATAATAAAATTTAAAAAGTCACTGGATGAGATTTCTAGAAGAATGTAGAAAACCAAGGAATGCATCATGGACCTGAAAATAGATGAACAGAAATGATATAATTTGAAAAGGCGTGAGAACACTACTTTTTAAAACAAGATATAAAGCTATTAGAACTTTCATATATTGCTGAGTTGGTATGAAAATTTGTACAGTCACTTTGGAGAAGAATCTGCCATCGTGTAGAAAATTTGAAGATATACACGCTCTGTTCCATTCATTCAACTCTGAGGATATATCTGTTCATAGAAATAATGTTTAGAAAACTTTAATATTGGTAAAAACACAAATGGCTATCAATATTACAATAAATAACTAGTGATATTTTTAGACGATGACATTTTATACATGTGAAAAGTAATAGTCTAGTGCTATGTGTAAAACAAGATAGATGAATCAAACATAATTCTGTGGTAAATAAGCAAGCCATAAGACATATAAAGTAGATTTCCATTTACTTAAAGTTCAAAAACAGGCAGAACATTTAGTTTACATTCCTAAAGGAAGCTTTCTTCTCAAAGTGGATGGAATATGAACAGTTTTGTTGTGTCATGTTTGACCAGGAAGAAAATTAACATTCCCTGTATTAGTTCCTATTATCAGAGAATCTTAAAATACAGTTTGCAATGCTCAACTCTGGAGTCAAAAAGCAAAGTCTATAAAATTGCCTTTCAGTCAATAATCAGTCCACCAGAAAATTTTTTATTTTTTTCAGATAATTCTGTTTCCCAGTCATATAGATAAAGAGGCTATATTAAAAACTCTATATCTCTGATCATTCATAATAAATGAACTTTTCTTACTCTCTAAACAGATTATAATCTTAAAATATTTAGAAGTACCAATGATGGCCAAAAAAAGAGAAAAGCAAAACAAAACAAAAAATGCTGTGTTATGTACCAGGCAAGAAGTATTGTAAAGATAAATAAGACATTGATGGATAATGACATTGTAAGTTTTAATTCATTCCAAAGCTTAATCCAGATAGCATGACTTCAGTTCAGTTCAGTTGCTCAATCATGTCTAACTCCTTGCAAGTCGGACTGCAGAACGCCAAGCTTCCCTGTCCATCACCAACTCACGGAGCCTACTCAAACTCATGTCCATCACGGTGATGCCATCCAACCATCTCATCTTCTGTCATCCCCTTTTCCTCCTGCCTTTAATCTTTCCCAGCATCAGAGTTTTTTGCAATGAGGCAGTTCTTCACATCAGGTGGCCAAAGTATTGGAGATTCAGCTTCAGCATCAGTCCTTCCAATGAATATTCAGGGCTTACTTCCTTTAGGATTGACTGGTTATATCTCCTTGCAATCCAGTTCAGTTCAGTTCAGTCGCTCAGTCCTGTCTGACTCTTTCTGACCCCATCGAATGCAGCACATCAGGCCTCCCTGTCCATCGCCAACTCCTGGAGTTTACTCAGACTCATGTCCATTGAGTTGGTAATGCCATCCAACCATCTCATCCTCTTTCTTCTCCTCCTCCCCCCTTCAATCTTTCCCAGCATCAGGGTCTTTTCCAGTGAGTCAGTTCTTCACTCAGGTGGCCAAAGGACTGGAGTTTCAGTTTCAGTGTCAGTCCTTCCAATGAATATTCAAGACTGATTTTCTTTAGAATGGACTGGTTGGATCTCCTTGTTGTACAAGGGACTCTTGAGAGTCTTCTCCAACACCACATTTCAAAAGCATTAATTCTTTGGCGCTCAGCTTTCTTTATNACGGCACACAGCCTGGACCTCGGTGCAGGGTGACAGTGGCACACAAACCGGAACTCAGCACAGCTTGATGGCAGCAAACAGCGTGGACCTCATCACAATCCGACGGCGGGATACAGCCCGGATCTTGTCACAATTTGAACACGGCTCCCAGCCAGGAATTCGGTGTAGGGCAACCATGATAAACAACCCGGATCTCAGCAGGTGGGAAAGTGGCACACAACCCGGAATTCGGCACAGGGCAACCGCGGCACACAGGCCGGACCTCGGCAAATGGCAACTGCGGCACAGAGCCTGGAACTCGTCACAAGCCGAGGGCGGAACACACCCCAGACCTCGGTGCAGGGTGACCGCGGCACACAGGCCGGACCTCGGTGCAGGGAGACCGTGGCACAGAGCCCAGAACTCATCGCAAACTGAGGATGGAACACACCCCAGGCCTCAGCACAGGGCAACCACGGCACACATCCCGAAACTCAGTGAAGAGTGACCAAGGCACACAGCACAGACCTTGGCACAGGCTGACCCTGGCACACAGCATGGACCTTGGGAGATGGCAACCACGGCACAGAGCACGGACTTTGGCACAGAGCAAATGCAGCACATAGCCCGGAATTGTTCGCTAGCCAAACGCAGAAGACAGCCCGTACCATGGCACAGGGTGACCTTGGCACACAGCCCAGACTTTGGCGCAGGGCGACCGCGGCTAGAGCCTGGACCTCGGTGCAGGGCGACCGCAGCACACAGCCCAAAACTCAGTGAAGATCGACTGTGGTACGCAGCCCGGAAATCTTTGAAGGGCGACCACAGCACAGAACTCGTCACTAGCCAACTGTGGAACACAGACTGGACCTCAGCACAGGGTGACACTGGAACACAGCAAGGACCTCGGCGCAGGGTGACCATGGCACACAGCCAGGATCTCGGTGCAGGGAGACTATGGCACACATCCTGGACATCGGCCCAGGGCGACCGCGGCACACAGCATGGACCTCAGTGCAGGGCAACACTGGAACATAGCAAGGACCTCAGCGCAAGGTGACTGCGGCACACAGCTTGGACCTCGGCGCAGGACGACCGTAGCAAACACCACGGACCTCGGTGCAGGGAGACACTGGCACACATCATGGACCTTGGCAGATGGCGACCGCATCACACAGCGCAGACCTCGGCACAGAGCGACAGCAGCACAGAGCCCGGAATTTGTTGCTAGCAGACCGCGGAACAAAGCTCAGACCTCGGCGCAGGGCGAGTGCAGCACACAGCCTGGAATACTTCACCAGCCAACCGCGGAACACAGCCCAGACCTGGGTGCAGGGCAACCGCGGCACACAGCCCAGACATCGGTGCAGAGCGACTGCGGCACACAGCCCGGACATCGGCACAGGTCTACCACGGCACACAGCCCAAACCTCAGTGACGGGCGACCGCAGCACACAGCCCAGAAATCTGTGCAGGTTGCCCACGGCACAGCGCCGGGAACTCATCACTAGCTGACCACATAACACAGTCCAGACCTCGACGTAGGGCGACCACGGGAAACAGCCCCTACCTCGTCGCAGGGCGATCACAGCTCACAGCCCAGATATTGGCGCAGGGCGACCGCGGCACACAGCCCGAACGTCAGTGATGGGTGACCTCAGCACACAGCCCAGAAATCTGTGCAGGGTGACCGCGGCACAGCACCCAGAACTCTTCACTAGCTTACCGCATAACAGAGCCCAAATCTCTGCGCAGAGCGATGACAGCACACAGGTCCGACCTCATCACAGGGTGACCACGGCACACAGCCCGAACCTCGGCGAAGGGCGACCCTGGTACACAGCCTGAAACTCAGTGAAGGGCGACTGCGGCACAGGGCCCGGAATTTGTTGCTAGCCAACCGCAGAACACAACATGGACCTTGACTCAGGGCAACTGTGGCAAACAGGACGGATCTCAGCACAGGGCGATAGCAGCACACAGGCTGCACCTCGGCACAGGGCGACCGCGGAACACAGGCTGGACATCGGCTCAGGGAAACTGCAGCACAGAGCCCTGATATCTGCAGAAGGCTACCGTGGCACACAGCCCAGACCTTGGAACAAGGTGACCGTGGCACACAGCCTGGACCTCGGCACAAAGGAACCATGGCACCGAGTCCGGAACTCATCACAAGCCAAGGGTGGAACACAGCAGGGACCTCACCGCACGGCGACCACGGCACATAGATCGAACCTCAGTGAAGAGCGATCGAGGCACACAGCAGGGACATCAGCGCAGGATGACCCTTGCATACAGCCCAGACCTCAGGAGATGGCGACCATGGCACACAGCCCGGACATCAGTGCAGGGCGACTGCGGCACATAGCCGGGACCTCAGCGCAAGGCTATCGNGCCCACCAGGCTCCTCTGTCCATGGGATTTTCCAGGCAAGAGTACCGGAGTGGGGTGCCACTGCCTTCTCTGACAACAGAACCATTAATTCCTGACTTGCTTCCTGTTTCAGGGGAACTGCATTTTCACGTGAGGTCCTTAAAGCTCCAAAAAATATTCCGCAGCCTTAGCTGCTGATGAAATGAAACTTTTTTGTCATTTTATAACAAGCTGTGGTTTAGACTGGGGCTTCCCTGGTGGCTCAGACGGTAAAGAATCTGCCTGTAGTACGGGAGACCCAGGTTCAATCCGTAGGTCGGGAATACCCTCTGGAGAAGGGAATGGCTACCCACTCCATTGTTCTTGCCTGGAGAACCCCATGGACAGAGGAGCCTGGTGGGCTACAGTCTATGGGTCACAACGAGTCGGACACGACTGAGCGACTAACACATGGTTTGGATTACTGTCACGAGTCCTTAAAACCCGGGCTTTGTGCACTGTCCTGAAGGTGGCCCGCAAACTCAATCTAAACCTTTTCTGGGGTTCGGGACTGAGCTTCAGGCGCTCCTCTTCAGAGAGGAGATCTGGGAAGGTGCCTGGGGAGCAGGTGGATGAATCATAAAGCTCTCCACACATTTCATTTTCTTTTACACTTTAAAAGATTGTAATAAAATACACAAACATAAAAAAATCTTACCAAAAACAAAACTAAACCTTTGTTAAGTGCACAGCTCAGTGGTATTAAATACACTCATAACGTTGTGCCGGTGCCCCACCATCCATCTCTAGAACCCTTCATCCCGTAAAACTGTGACTTGTCCCCAGTAAACAATGACCCCCATTCCCTCTCTGCACAGTCACTGGCAACCACCATTCTATGCTCCGTCTCCATAAACAGGACTGTTCATTTAAGTGGTGTCATATAGTACTTGTCTTTTTATGAGTACCTTATTTCACTTAAATGTCCTCAAGGTACACCGTATTGTAGCACGGATCAGAACTTCCTTCTGCTCAGAGGCTGAATATTCTATCGTGTGGACACATACCACACCCTGCTCGTCTGCTCATCTCCTGATAGACGCTCGGGTTGCTTATAGGTCTCCAGTTCAGCTCGGACGCTCAGTCGTGTCCGACTCTTTGTGACTCTGTGGACTGCAGCACGCCAGGCCTCCCTGTCCACCCCCAGCTCCCATGGTTTACTCAAACTCGTCCATTGACTTGGTGATGCCATCCAACCATCTCATCCTCTGCTGTCCCCTTCTCCTCCTGCCCCCAATCCCTCCCAGCATCAGGGTCTTTTCAAATGAGTCAGCTCTTCGCATCAGGTGGCCAAAGTATTGGAGCTTCAGCTTCAGCATCAGTCCTTCCAGTGAACATCCAGGGCTGGCCTCCTTTAGGATGGACGGGCTGATCTCCCTGCAGCCCAAGGGACCTGCCATGCTCTTTTCCACAGTGGCCGCACCACCTTAGGCTCCCACCGACAGTGCTCAAGGGTTCCAACTTTGCCATAACCTTGTCAGCACTTAAGACTTTCTGTTTTCTTGCTAGTGCCATCCTAAGGAGGGTGAAGTACTATTTCACTGTAGTCTTGACCTGCATTTCCCTAGCGATTAGTGATGCTGAGCATTCTTCTGTGCGCTGACTGCCTGTTCTATGCACCCTTTGTGTATCTTTGGAGAAAAGCCCTTTCCCATTTATGAACAGGTGTGCTCGTTAATCATGTATTTATTGAACACTTGTATACTGTTCACTACATGCCTGGTATGTAACTGTGTATTAATCCTAATAACTCCTAAGGGAGGTGCTGGTTTTCTTCTGGGAAGCCTGGCCCAAGGCCCCATAGTTACGGGCTATGGGCCCAGGAAACTTGGTTCCCAAGTTCACGTGTGCAATTTCCGAGCTCTCCTGACATATGAAAGGCTTCTCTGCTGGCTCAGCAGTAAAGAATCCGCCTGGGATGTGGGAGACGCAGGGGACGCGGGTTCAGGCCCTGGGGCTGTAAAGAGCTGGACCTGAGCGAGCGCAGCATGGTCTGGCACATGAAGGAGGGCGCACCTGCCAGCTCTCTCCCAATCCTCCCGCAAGCCTTGATGTTCATAGTTCCTTGGCACCTGAGAGGTCACTTAGGGTCAGAGAGTCCTAAGCCATGCACAAAAAGTGGCCCAGGCTGAGGGGAGCTGCTGTAGCCTGCAGTTGAGAAGTTCACGAATGGAGGAAATCTTATGTTCCCTTTCCCAACAGATCCAGAAACAGTTCTTCCGGGGCTATAACTCTCCCATTCAAAGGTATTCTCTGCAAGGGACTTCACTGGGGAGGCAGCGGAAGACACACGCATAAAACTTGGAGAAGTGGGAGCAGTTACTTTGAGGATAATGTGTCTTGAGGACTCCTCGCCCAGGCAAATTTAAAAATAAGCGGGTTTCCAATGTCTAAGGATGGGCCGATCCCTGAGGTTATCGAGTAACAAGTCAACACGGTAAAGTCAATTACACTATTGACAGATACTCTTACAAGGAGATTTCACATCATAATTACATGCAAAGGAACCCAGCAAATACAAGCTGTGTAGTGATCAGCTAATAAAAGTAACACTTCATCTATGTCAATAACGGTTTCAGAGTTAAGACAAACAAGCATGGCCTTTGGCACTCAGCAGAGGGGAAGGAAAAAAAAAAACAACACATCCTCGAAAGACAAATATTTTCACTTGAGGAGAAGTTGCTTAGACCCACACAGAAAACCTGTCACACAAAGCAGGGTAGGAAACAGGTCTCCGGGGGGTGCTAATGGCCCCTGGCCCTCCTGCCAGCCCCCGCTGAGCGGATGGGGCGGCGGGAGCCCCGCAGGGAGCCCTGGTCACCGCCGCGTGGTCTGGCAGAGGACGCCTGCCGCTGTTCTGGTCTCTGCTGGGCTGTTTGCCCTTTAACCTCAGCTGAATCTAGGTTCAGCTGACACATGGCCAAATTAAAAAAGAAAAAGAAATTTCAAGTACAATGAACCTGAAAGCGCAAAACAGGATTTTCCCTCCCGCTCAACAGTCCTCGGTGGGCTTTACACAGCCTCCTGCAAATATCCACATGGTTATGTCTACATTCATTTTTCCTGAAGGTGTCGCGCCACCTATTTGCCAGGCACTTAGGCCACAAGGAAGGAAAAGGTATTATAAGCGAGGGTCTCTGACCTTCTGGAGCCTTCCTCTCGCTGAAGTCTCTTAAATCTGAGGCAGAAAGTGCAGAGCTGGTATTGGGATAATGGCTAGCACACCATGGGTTTCTGTTTGTGCAAATAGGAGCTTGTCTCTACATACTGCGGCTGTACGTTTTATCACGAGGATTCTGCTTGGGCCTCCGGTGATGCCGGGGAAGCTCGCTGCTCCGGGCTGCGTGCTTCTGGAGAGGATGGGCCCGCCGAGCTACAGCCCCGGGCCCCAGGCCGCCTGCAGCACTTTGTGTCAGGCCACCCGTCCGAGCCCACCTGGCTCTGCCCTTCTGAGTCTGGGATGGGGTGGGGGAACGGGCTGAGACCCTCCCCTGTGCCCCATTTCTGCAGCCCCAGCCACGCCTCTCCCCGCTGAAGCAGCAGTCAGTCCTGCAGGAGCCACTGACTGAGCCTGCGATTCCTCCAGCGCCTGCAGGCCCCACCTCTTCACGAGCCTGGAGAGGCGTGTGCACCAGTAGGAGCCTTCTCCCTAGAGACCCCGCTGGGCCTTCCACTGGTCCCTCCTCTGAGCTCAAAGTCTCCTCCTAAGAGGCCTGGATCCCAGCCCCGGCCGCTCCTGGGAGCTCTGAGACCCAGCCTCGAGGGGCAACATTCAGACCCACCGGGCGGGATGTGGTCGCTCCCTCCTTTGCACCCCGAGTTCTCTTCCAGCCACCTGGTTAGTAACTTTCTACCTGGCTCCAGTCCCCTTGCCTGGAAAATCCCATGGGCGGAGGAGCCTGGTGGGCTGCAGTCCATGGGGTCGCTAAAAGTTGGACACGACTAAGCGACTTCACTTTTACTTCTCACTTTCATGTGTTGGAGAAGGAAATGGCAACCCACTCCAGTGCTCTTGCCTGGAGAATCCCAGGGACGGAGGAGCCTGGTGGGCTGCCGTCTCTGGGGTCACACAGAGTCGGACACGACTGAAGCGACTCAGCAGCAGCAGCAGCAGCAACGGTTCTTTATTCTGAAGTCTCCCTCTTCGAGTCCCTAGCCTGGCTCCTGTCTCTCCCAGCTGGACCTGATGGACACACAGGTCTGGCCCCGGAGCCTGCTTGTGGTCTTTTACTGGGGCAGGAGCCTAAGTGAGGTGCTGGCTGGGATGGATGAGTAGCAACTCTTTGACCACAAATAAGATATCATTGTCTCGCTGCAGTGCTACTGATAACATCACCAATTCAATGGACATGAACTTGGGCGAATTCCAGAGATGGTGAGGGGAAGGGAGGCCTGGTGTGCCGCAGCCCACGGGAATCACAAAGAGTCAGACACGACTTAGCAACTGAACAACAACAACAGTGCTATGTTACCTTCTAACCGAAACACAACCAGTTTGAAAAATTAATATTTTGAATAATACCTCTAGAGGGTACTAATCACCAAAAGTCAGTAATCACAGGTGTCGTGAGGGTAATAAAACGAGGGGGCAGCTCCTGCTGAAAGCCGGGTCCGTCGAGGCCTCCTTTCCCTCTGCCCGGCTTTTCCCTTCTCCCAGGGAATGGCTGGAGTCACAGGGAGAACTCCAACTGCTTAAAAAGGCACTGAAAAGATGCTGAGGACAATAAACTGAAGTCTACGCTTAGTGTCTGCACATGAAAGGAGATCTTTATGGCATGCGAGAAGAGTCCGCGGCCTTCCCAACCAGAAAGGTGCATGAGGAGGTTAGGCAGAAGTGATTTTAAGAACAAACAGGAGACAGGGTATGTCTCTCTCACAGTGTGAGGCCGAGGCATAGCTATTTGGGCTCGAAGGAAGAGGCTTACCACTCATGAACTGAAGGTCATCAATTACTGATCTCAAGTTATCTAAGAAAGATATGGGAGAAGCACAAGAAAAAGAACCTTTCCACACTTTTGGAAAGTAACACCATGTCTGGTTAGCAGAAATGATGACTGGCTTTATCATACAATTACTATTCTAACTCCTACCAACTTCCTTCCTTAGTAGGTTCCAAATACCAGCACCTGCCCTGAAGATAGGACGGCAAGGAAATCCAATCAGTCCATCCTGACTGGAAATCAACCCCGACTATTCACGGCTTCCCTTGTAGCTCAGTCAGTAAAGAATCTGTCTGCAATGCAGGGGACCTGGGTTTGATCTCTGGGTTGGGAACATCCCCTGGAGAAGGAAATGGCAACCCACTCCAGTATCCTTGCCTGGAAAATCTGATGGGCAGAGGAGCCTGGTGGGCTACAGTCCATGGGGTCACAAAGAGTCGGGCACGACTGAATAACTAACACTTACTTACTTATTCATTGGAAGGACTGATGCTGAAGCTGAAGTTCCAATACCTTGGCCACCTGATGTGAAGAGGTGACTCATTGGAAAAGAGCCTGATGCTGGGGAAGATTGAAGGCAGGAGGAGGAGACAACAGAGGATTAGATGGCTGGATGGCATTACCGACTCGATAGATGTGAGTTTGAGTAAACTCTGGGAGCTGGTGATGGACAAGGAGGCCTGGCATGCTGTAGTCCATGGGGTTGCAAAGAGTCGAACATGACAGCGCCTGAACAACAACTCTGGCAAAAGCAGTTGGTTTGCTGGGAGGGTTAAAAGGCACAAGGGAAGATTTCCCTGGTGGTCCAGGGGTTAAGCCTCTGAGCTTCCAGCGCAGGAGAAGTGCATTGGATCCCTGGTCAGAGAACTAAAATCCCGCAGGTGCAGCCAGAAGATAAACAAAACCACGAGTGAGCGGAGCCTCTCCAGGTGGTTGATGCCTACCACAGAGCCTCAGCCTGCAGTCCCCTCAGGCCCAGTTAATAGGCTTCGGGGATGGTCTTCTTTGGGACATGAAACACTATGAAAGCGAAATGGCCTTTAGGTGTGGACTTGATCCAGAAGCGCTAAGCTGGGTGCAGTGTTGCGAAGGGACGCAGCCCAGCATGGCAGGTCTCTTCTGACGAGCAATCGGGGCCCAACACTGAGCGTGTGACGAGGCCTCAGCCAAGCGAGTGAGACCCAGCCCTTGTCCTCAGCAAGCAAACCACAGAGGACAGAGCGGGACACACGAAGCGCCACCCACCAAAGGGCCACACCTGGAGCACGGGGCTGCGTGTGCCAGGAAGAGAGACCGCTGTGAGGCTGGCTCAGAGGCCCGTTCACAAGAGCCTGGGGAGGGGCCATTTCTGTGACGGGCCGAGGAGGAGGTGCTGCTCTCCACGTGGAGGCGGAGGGAGATCTGCACAGAGGAAACTGCAGGACAAGACGGGCCAACCCTGCATCATCTGGAGGAGACAGGAGCGCTGGCGGGGCGTCAGGGTGAGACGGCGGGAGGGAGGCGACGGGGACGCTTCTGCAACAGCTGGGGAGGCACGCTTTAGGAAACCCGCCTGGCCACGGCTGTCGGGAGGGCGGGGGTGGGCAGGGGGCAGGCAC